>CM052436.1:39636116-39654923 GCA_028533085.1 Varecia variegata | reverse complement strand
ACAGCAACCTCAAACTCCTGAGCTCAAGCGATTCTCCTGCCTCAGCCTCCCGAGTAGCTGGGACTACAGGCGTGGGCCACCACGCCCAGATAATTTTTTCTAGTTTTAGTTGTCCAGCTAATTTCCTTCTATTTTTAGTAGAGGTGGGGTCTCGTTCTTGCTGAGGCTGGTCTCAAATTCCTGACCTCAAGCTATCCTCCTGCCTCAGCCTCCCAGAGTGCTAGGATTATAGGCGTGAGCCACCACACTTGGCCCTAAAGTGTTTTAAAATAAAGATGAAACCTAAACATGTGAGTCATAGAAATAAAATGTTGCTATTTAATAGTTATTTAGAAATGAAATAATTATACAACAAGGCAATCATTTCAGCACCAGGCTTTCTGGCAACTAAAGCACAAATAAGACCAAATAAGTGGCAAGCACTCCTCTGATCCCAGGGAGCACAACTATGTTTCAATGACACTAAAATAGAAATGTTCTTGATACTAGAATAATAGAAATTTAACATGTAGTTCTCTTTATAATGGTTATTAACACAGTGGAAAGTTCTGTAGAAGCTAGTAGAAAATATTTATTTTTTCTTAAAGCTTTCTGTTATCCCTACCCTTAAAAAACACAAAAGCAATGTTTATTGATAGTCTAGACCAGCAACTCTCAATTCAGGCTACACATTAAAACATTAGAGCCATTAAATATTCAAAAACATGAAAATATCAAAATATTAAAACTTAGGGAACTTATTTTTTAAAAAAGGCAATGCCTAAGCTCCACCCTTAGAGATACTAATATAATTGGTCTAAAATAAATCTTAACATTGGTAATTTTGACAAGATTCCAGGTGATTCTAACCTGCATAAGGATTTGAAAAGCAGTAGAACAATGGTAATATAGCAGGTTCTTTAAAAAATGTTTCTCAAAAATTATTTATTTTCAACATCAATATTAATAAGAGCTAACTAGAACTAAAATTAAGATTGAGCTCTCTGATAAGTGCTAATTTACCCATATAATTTTCTTACTTACAAATATCTGCAAAACCCAATTTTTGGCAAGAATATACCCCTGGCAGATGCACTAAAGAGCCATATGTGAAGCATTCGTTGAAAAGCTTTTACACAAACCACCATACACAGTGTTTTTCCAGACTGAGGCACAGTATATCAAAGACAAAAAAGTGAAAATATTGCTTTAAAATCTCAAAGGCAGAGATATTTAGGAATTCATTGTTTATATTTAGTTTATAAAGTCACAGGGCTGGAGGAGGTAGAAAGAGCTGGAGACAAAGAGAGGCAACAAGTAGAAGCTCTATGTGTATATGAAGGACATGATCACCCTAACTCATTATTGAATCGCTCTAAGCCCTCTCATCCATGGCTTGAGAAGAAGGGGTAAACCGTAGCAGTGTCTGTCTAGAATATTTATACCTGATTCCTGGATGATATTCAAGGCAATGACAAGCCTTGTGGAGAGTCCCTGAGGTTTGTCTAATCTTGAAAGAGTCTCCCAAACCACCCCACATTTCCAGTACTTTATTGCCATGTGGGAGAGCATCTTGAAGTTTTCATTCCCCTTGAAAAGGAATATAAATATTGGTGGACAAATAGCTGATGGTTCGAAAATCAAGCGGCTGATGCTATTCCACTGGATATTCCAGAGTGCTCAGATCCAGGCTTAGAAAGGAGAGAAAGGGGAATATGCCAGAAAGTGACTGAGTGAGGTGACTGATAAATCATTAACTTGATAGAGTTCTCCATTAGCAACTAAATTAAGTTTTCTGTATCAGACAGAATGGAGGCTGAAAATCGTACGAAATCAGTAAAATTTCAACATAGTTGTGTCTATGGCCTATTAAATGTGTGTTCCTTACAAAAACATAAAGTGAAATGAGAAGTGACAAAGGTAACAACTAGTTATCTTCTAGTTATCTTGCCTGTTACTGGCTTTATTACACATCATTTGACATTAGTTCAAAAAACAGACCAAGTAGAAATGTGTCCTATTATTAGGATATTTCCAGACTAAATGTAAATTATACTGGCTTTGTCCAATTGAGCTTTTGCTGCTATGTTAATTTCATAAGAAAGATAACACTACATCTGCTTCTATGGCACATTTCCTTCTACTTTCTCGCAGAAGAAGGCAGTTGGACATTTGGTACATACAATGTTGTAGTTGAAGATAAAGAGGCACAGAGCTGCTAAGGAACCCTCTCCTAAACCCTAAATACGTAATCCCAGAGCCCTACAATTTACTGAATGATTTATCCTGTCAAGCTATGCTTTCCATTTGATCATCCTCTAGTTACAAACGATTCTGGTCACCGTATGATCTGTCAGGCTTCTACCTGGGGATTTTCCAAAGATTTGTAGCAAAACATTCTAGCCTTACATTCAAAGATCCCAAAGGTCCCAATACCTTCCCTAGGACTAGCCCTTCAGACTTCAACCACCCTAAATTCCTTGACAGCCCAGCCCCATACTCTCTTGTACCTTCTAGCTTTGCATGATGTTATTGCATGAGATTCACAGCTCAAATTTATACACTTGGCAAATTCCCACATATGATTTAGATCTCAGCTCACTTTACCTATTCTGGGAAGCTTTCTCTAACTCCCAAGACAAACTAAATTGCTTCTTTTTCTATGCTACCACTACTACACCCATTAAAGCAATCATTATATTTATTATGGATTTATTTCTTTCTGACCTCCTAGCAATATTCTCAGTTTACATATAAGAAAATCGACAATTGGAGTGATTATACAACTTGTCCAAGGCTAGCTAGCTTGATAGTAATGGAGCAAAAATTGGATTCCAGATTGTCTGACTTCAAAAATCAGGAATGTAACCAAGGAGTAATGCCAAAGTATTGTCATTCATTACAGAAATGATCAATTACCAAATGCCCTCCAATCTGCTCTGTCAGGGCAGGTGGGCTAAATCTTGCTCTGGCTCTGTCAATGAGAAATAAGATTTTAGATTAAAGCAGGCTTTCTAATGGAGTGAAAGCATTTATCTATTTAGAAATATTTCCGAAGTTTTTCTAATAACTGATCTTTCTCACCAAAACATCTTGATCTTTTCCTGTTTGACCATGTGATGTCTTCTATGTTTAGACTACATTAACAATCTCAAAACATTTCTCTCTCCCGAAGACTCCCTTATTACTTTTTCCCGAGCTCAAGAACTATTCTGAGCTTTATTTCCATCAATCTTACTCACATCATGATGCCAATTAATTGTGAAGAGGATTCAGTGAATCTAAAGTGTCAGTTAGCTAGAATTTTAATGACAATAGGAACTCTTGAAAATAAAAGTCTTTAAGGTCCTGAAGTATGGGTCTTTCGTGAAATCGCAGGTTGCTGGTTTTGAAAAGAATAGACTGTCCAAAACTTGTCTCAAATCACAATGATTAGATACATTTCTCCATAAACAAGGCTGATGCTGCTTAGGAAAATCTTTTTAACCCTGAAAAACTTGCTATCAGCATAGTATAATAAAAAATTAGATTTTCTTCTAATATTTTATTTCTCTCAAGTATAGCTCATTGGTATGTGAATGATTCCCTTTCTGAGGTTTGCTAGTAAACCCTCTCTACTTCAGGATCAAGAAGAAACAAAACAGGAAGACTTACTGCTAATCCAAGCTACTTAAAAGGAGTTCCTGAATGCACTTAATAACTTTCTTCCCTTCATTGATTAAAAATTACCCACTATGATCTCCTCCTCCATTAAACTCACAGAACTGATGTAAAATGAATCATGTTGCTGATTCTTGCATAATTGTACTGCTTTCTTGCAATTCTTATAAAGTTCAACACCAAATATAATCTATTAGTTCTTCATAAACCCAAAATGTAACACGATTTTCTATCAGTCTTTTGACGATTGGCAAAACTTACCTCATTTACCCATTAAAAAGATTTAAGATATTCAGAAATCTAGACTTTGAAAGGGGATACATTGCGTGACTTACTCCCAAACCATTAAGCATGGAGAAGAACTTGCAACAAAAACTAAATATTCTAGAACTATAAAACGTTTTCCTTTTCCTTATGGTTTGTGAGAACACCATTCAAAGTCAACACTAATGATATTCTAACAATTTTTAATAATTCACTTGGCAAAATGTAAAATATTATGGGTAACCTGTTTTTAAGATGTAAATTTTTAAAATCTAAGCATAAGTCACTATTGTTGAGTCACATGGAATTTAGGGGCATCGTTTTGTTTGATTTGGGGTCATACAGAGATTAGAATGTGAAGATGAGTGGGACAAGATACAGAGAGAGAGCAAGAATGCAATTATAGTACAAAAGCAAGCCTTTTCTCCCATGTACTAATTGAAATTGGTTGAAAATCCTCGTGTCATTTTTGTTCTACCCATTAAATTGAAACATTAACCTCTCTCTGGGAGATCAGAGAATGGAGCCAAAGTGGCCATATTTCACAATACATACATTGATCTGGGAAAGGAGATGCTATAAGAGAAGAGAATGGCATTTCCCTTCAAGTGGATGAGTAAGATTGATAAATCAGAAAGCTACTGAAAGACTAGTATTAATAGCATGATGAGACTCCATACTACAGTTTATTTGCATTAAACTCTTCATTTTTCTGGAGTACCCAACACAATTTTATAGCATTTTGTACTTTTGCTTTTTCCTTCCTCTAGGATGAGATACTCTTTCTACCCTCTCTAATTATTAATAACCCTCTTACAGTCATCCTTAAAAATTCTACTTAAAATCACATCTTCAAAGATTTCTACTAATTTACTTCTCATTGCCTTGTGCATAATTTTTCCTTTATGTAATAAAATGTAGGTCTTTTTGTGGGTTATGTCTCTGTTGTGGTTTTTCTTTCTATTTGTATCTGAATAATGTGTTTTATAAATATTTATCTAATGACTGCATTCTAAGAACTTCAATATATTTTTGTTTCACTGAATATTAGTCTTGCAACTTCTCACAAAATGTTCTACAAGTTATCTGTGTTTGACTTTGACCTAAGTAATCTGAACAAATTCTCTCTAAGTAAATATTCTATACTCATTTAAATGCTGCTTAATGTAATGTAGCACTTTTAATTTTTTTCTTTTTCTTTATTTTCTTTACGCTTAAGCATATTAGCAAAGGACCTGCTCGATTCAAAGAGCTTACAAAACACTTTATACAATGTTGCTAGAAACATCTTCTGCTCTCCTTTGGATGATTCCTAGAGGTAAAATGTTATAGAACTGGCCTTTATTGCATAGGGACAAGGATGTGTTTTTCTTTTGTTGTTATTGTTACCATCAGTCACAGCTAATACAGTTCCTGACTTTTTAAAAACTACACTTATTTTTATTTTGCAATTCACAAGTTATATTGTTGAAGTTTAACCATGACTCTTATGTATAAGTAAAGCAATCTATTCCATTCAATAAAACCTCTCCTGAAGTTTATTCTTTTTGTTGGCTTGTTGTAAAATGCTGTTAATGAAGTTTTTAATGAGAGACTGAGAGAGACTGAGAGGTGGGAGGTGGGGTTTGAGTATAACAGTGATACATACACTAAATTTCTTTCTCAGCCTCCATATTCCTTCTTGATGCTAGTGACTACCTGGTAAGAAATTCATATATATATATTTAATTTCAGAGTATTATGTGGGTACAAATATCTTAAATTTGTTAGTTAGATGCTGCTAGAGAACCTGTTCACTTACGTATGAACCTAATGTTCTGAAATAGTTTAATGCCCACAAAATACTAGTGAGTTTAGACCAATTAAAAATTAGGCACATTACCTTTCTTCAGCTAATATATACAATATTTACTATGTGGCTAGCTTTGTAATAAAACATAGTAATCTCCTACTGCCAGGCATTAATCTAGTATGTTCAGCCTCCTTCAAATATCACCCATCTGGAGCCTGAGAAAAGAGTTGACCTTTATAATAATGGTAATATCCACTTCAGAAGAGTGAGATGTGCTTAAAGATAATTTTCTGGTTTGAGGGATTGTTTTCGTTTCTTTCATTGCTCAGCTGATTGACAGCCTGAGCAAGCAAATGCTGTATGAATGGAAGCATGTAGAGGTTAGAGGTTTCACACTGGAGATGCTCGGGTAGCTGCTGTGACTTTGTCTTTAAGGTCGAATTCTAACAGGATCATAGGTTCTATGGAGTAGGGACCATCATTGGGCAACATAATATTTCTAGCATTTATTTATTTATTTAGAGACAAAGTCTCACTCTGTAGCCCAGGCCGGAGTGCAGTGGTGAGATCATAGTTCACTGTAACCCCAAACTCCTAGGCTCAAGCAGTCCTCCAGCATGAGCCTCTCAAAGTGCTGGGATAACAAGTATGAGCTACCTCACCGGCAATGCTTTCAGCATTTAGCATAATATGTATAAAGGTGAAAAAAAAGATAGGGAAAGAGACTACTGTAATCTATTTTTTTAAATGAAACAATTTCTTTAAGCCAGGGACAGTTTTAATTTTCCCTTATCTATAATAATTTAATGCCTGAAATAATTCAGTAAGTTAGATTTTCTTATTTTTATATTATAGATGGATATAATAGGTTTGCAGAGATTGATCAACGGTCTAATGTCACATTGAAACTAAGTATCAGATAACGGTTTTGAACCTACTTCTGCTTAACTAATAAGGCCATACTATTTACTTACAAGTATCTCCTTCAATGTTTTTCTACTATCTCTGGAATTTATTTGGCCAAAGACAATGAACTTTCCCTTTTTCTTTCGTTTCTATTGTCTCTTCTCTATTTCACTGAACTTATGTTGATGCGTATAGCTTTGTTCATTTACTTTACTGGCTGTACAGGATTCTAATATAGGGCATACTACGGTTTACTTCAAGAGTCTCTTGCGATGAATATTTAGTTGTTCACATTTTGTTTTGCTAATAAAAATTAATGCTTCAGTGAATAATAAGTGCACATTTTCTTATATACTGTGTGAGAGTTTCACAAGAATATATACCTACATATAAAATTTCTGATCTTATATATACACCCCCTAGTTATTACCACATTACTGTCTAAAGGAGTTAGAGAAATTTATACTCCAACTAGTGGTGTATTAATGAGAATTTTCATTTTTAAATTCTTTGTCAGTATTTGAAATGATCAGATATTAGTTATCTTGCCAGTCTGGTGAGTACTAAAGAGCATTTACTGGTTTTTTGAATTTATATTTCCTTAAAGTTGGGTATGTTTTGATGCATTTATTGGTCATTGGAGTGTGCTCTTCTGTGAATTGTAAATTTGTCCTTTTATCCTTATTTGTTTGTTCAATTTTTTAAAAAAAATATATAAATTGTATACTCTGGATAGTAATTCTTTCCCTGTTATATATTTTTGAAGTATTTTCTTCCAGCCTATGTCTTGAAATTTCAGGTTTTTTTAGCGTGTCTTTTAATCTTCAGCATTATACATGCACTATAGTCAATTTTTCCTTTTATTTATTCTGTAATCTGTGCCACTTGTGTTTAACTTAAGAAATCCTTTTTTACCCTGAGGCCCTAAATAATGGTTGTATTTTATTCTAAAATTTTAGAAATTTGTCTTTTCACTTTTGAGTGTTTTGTACAAATGAAATTCCAAGTTTGTATTTGCAATGAGATAGAAATCTAATTTCTTTTCATAAATATATATACACCATGTTTCACCCAACTTTTTAAACTAAATGAGCACTTTGGCTCTAAATTCACTAAGCTTGTTTCAAGTGGCCCCTGTGTCCTTCTTACCGCTGCCCTGTGGACTGCTCCCCCCAATTCTCTGGGGAACATGGCACATAAACCCACACTTCAAGATATCGGTTCTCTAGACTCATAATGACATTCCTAAACTGATCATTTTCTTATTCTAGCCACGGACACAGAGCTATAGGCCATGAGAAGAAGATAGCAGACCTCTGATTGGATGTCTAGTTCATGTAGGGAACAAGTAAAGTCCTTTCATCTCTCTGAGAATCAGTTTCCTAATTCTTAAATGTGGCAACTGAACAAATTGGTTGAGCTTTACTTTTGATTTGTTCTTATAAAATCTTGTTATATCCCGGTCAGGTATCTGACGGGACTGGATTCTTTGCCCTATAGTGTCATCTTCTAGAGGAAACTTTCCAAAACTGCACATACAATTTCACAAAACCTATAAAGGTGAGTTGATGTGATGTTAAAAATCTTTTTTCCGGCCAGGTGTGGTGGCTCATGCCTGTAATCCTAGCACTTTGGGAGGCCCAGGTGGGTGGATCATTTGAGCTCAGGAGTTCGAGACCAGCCTGAGCAAGAGTGAGACCCTGTCTCTACTAAAAAAAATAGAAAAAAAGTAGATGGACAACTAAAAATATATAGAAAAAAATTAGCTGGGCATGGTGGCACATGCCTGTAGTCCCAGCTACTCTGGAGGCTGAGGCAGGAGGATCGCTTGAGCCCAGGACTTTGAGGTTGCTGTGAGCTAGGCTGATGCCACAGCACTCTAGCTCGGGCAACAGAGTTGAGACTCTGTCTCAATAAAATTAAAAAAAAAAAAATCTCTTTTCCCCCATTCCCCCCCACTTTTTTTTTTTTTTTTTGTACAGCATTTCTCCATTTACAGCAGTAATGATTCTTAGCCTCGATTGAAACAAAATCACCTGGAGAACTTTTGAATTTTCTATTACCTGGGCCCCACCACCTAAGTGAAACTTAAACTGTAGAGGGGGTGAAGATAATGTAAAGTTGGGGTTTTTGTTTTCTAATTTAGCCAAATAATTCTGATGCACTGAGAAAATGGAAAAGCACTGAAGTATAAGGTACTGATATTTTTTTAAATTTGCTCTCTGTTGGCTTCTTGAAAAATTAGAAAACATAAAAATGCTGAGCCAATTTGCAACACCAATCTTTTTTTCCCCAGAGTGATTCACAGTTTATCAGTCTTCACTGTTGGTCCCCAAACTACTTTTTTCCCTCTGCATTTACACTAAAAAGTATACATTTTATATTTCTGATGTCTCCTGCTTCATCTTGTTATTCTCCCTTTGAAGCAAGACAGCAGTTTCCTTTGATTTTCTTTAAAAAAGACTTTATGATATATTTTCTTTAGTTACTCACAAAAATATTTCAATGTTTGCATACCAATTGCGTAGGTACCACTGGGTTACACCTTTGAAACACCATTTTAAAAACATTAAACTTCCATACTTGTGCTTTACATTTTATAAAACACTTTGTAGAACTCTGAGGGTCTTATTCTATTAAAAAATGTCAAGTGATTTTCAGTTTATTTTATTTGGTGAATAGTAAGAGGAAATGATTATTTTCAAAAATATTATCTGGAATATTAGAAAAGAGAGACTGGAAAGGAGATGACTTGTTTTTCTCTTCATCAGTTTTCTGCATTGGCAGAAAAGATGGGTAGTTTACTTTGTGGAGTAGTCAAACATCAGAGGAGCCTGAGCATAATGTTAATGTACCCAGTGCTTCTCAGGTCACAGGAAGTAGTGAACATGACCAGGGACAGAGTGAAATTGAGGAACAGAAGCCACAGTAGAGTGAGGAAGCAATAGGTGAGAGCTAAGTTTTTCCCCGTATCTGATGTTTTAAATATTGCTTGTTCAAGTCAGAGGGACGCCTCATCATTTGGTGCAGTAGCACATGGTCTGCCGTATTTACTCATCTGGCTCTCTCTGGTGAATGTAATGAAGCATAAAATGATATTATGATTTCTGATCTTTAATCCTGATTCCTGAGTCATCAATGGCTCTTTTTTATTGCCTTTTGTTTAAAGCTACCCAAAAGCACTCATAAGGGAAAACACGATAGGAAAAGAAAACATAGACTTTATAGGGTCATAATGAGGCACCTTCTCTGTAGATTTGACTGGTCCTCCTCACCACTGCTTTTTCACCAAAAGTTTGGCAGGCGGTGAGGAGCTCCTCATTTTGTGTTCTGCCTCATAGCAGGCTGTCTATTTGGCTCTTCCTTCTGCTCAGTCAGACATATCGACAGAGACAATGGCATAACAGATGCTGATATTCAGCCTGGATCAGCCTATGTTGATTTTATGCTTATTAGTCTGAGCTAGTCACAGACAGCTGGTTGCTGTTTGCCTTGACTGAGCAGTAGAAATTCACACAACTGCAATGGTCTCTTGTGTACACATATGCAGGTGCTGGCAGCCATAACAATTCCTCCCATAGCATGGGGACTATTTTTGGATTGCTTATATATATTTTGGTTTTTTTATCTTTTTTTTCTTTTAGTCGTGGGACAGGCACACTGAGGACACAGTTTATAACAGAGATACATTAGAAAGAGTCCATTATTTGCCTATGTGGTAAAACTGGAGAAAGAATCTAAAGTTTAGCTTCGTTTGTTCACTAGTTTTCTCCTAATAGCAGCGAGAAGCCAGTGCAGAGTTTTAAAGAACCGTAAGCAACCTGCCTTTTAGGCATAGCAGATAAAATGTTTCCTGGGCAGCCAGGTGTCACGCTGTTTAGTGCTTCAATATTCACAACTTACTCCTTTATTGGTCCCAGGAGTGAAATGTTTTGAACTGGCCAGTAAGCACGGGGTGCTTGCTGTGACCTGCCCCACTTTGGAGCTAGGAAGCTGCCTAAAGGCTTTAGGCATTGTCCTGCCTAATATTGGAGACAGATTAGAAGTCGTGTTTAGGGTTGTAATTTAGCTCTTCAGTCTAGCTGATGTTCTTATCATAATTTATAAAATGCTTCAAATATTTTTTAATTGCGTTTTTAAATAGTCTGCCTGTCCTATAATATAATCTCTTCCCACTACCTCTGTCTTCCATTAGCAATTTTTTCTATATATTCCTTCCTCTGAACTGCTTATCTGTCTTTGTTTCTACCCCATTTTTATTGAATAAACAATAGTATTTTCTGAGGCAAGTACATGTAATTATTCTTCTCATACTCATTCCCATGAAATCATATTAGAAAGGAAATTGGAGTGGCTGAATATATACTTGTTTATTGGACCTGCTCCTTGATTGCTATTAGATATACCTTAGGTGTGTAGAACAATATTTGCTCTCAATTCTGGTTTAGGAAAAATATTCAATAGAGATTATTAAAGTATTCAAATATATTTGTTCCACATTTTAATAAATTATTTGGATAAAGATATAGTCATGCTTATCAAATTTGTGTATGTCCTATAAATATACAAATAGCAAATATATTTGATATCAAAATCAAGATTTGAGATAAGATCAACAGATTGGAATCATGGAATGAAATTTATAATTCACAACTTGGCAAATATCAATGTGAAATTCCTCATTTGAATGGAAAAGTTCAACTGCTTAATTTCAGTATTGGAATGATCTGGGTTAAGAGGCATTTAGAATAAAAATAAAAAATAAGTGTTAAATGTAGCACCACATCCCTCTCCTTTGCCCAAGGTAGACATTTCTAATAGTCATAGCACTATTTTCAATGGAGCCAGGATATAATTTTAGATCCTGCTCAACAGGATGGACTACTAACTGATTGAAGTTGGCACTGGCGTGAAAAACACTGACCTATATGTTTTGAATTTGGGGACATGGTCCTGGCTCCACCAGGATGAGAAAAATGAATTATGTGACCTTGGTAAAATTGTTTTCCATCTCTAGTCCCCAGTTATTATTTCCTCATTGGTAAAAATGGGATTTGGATTATTTGATTTCCAAAATCTTTTCTAGTTGGAATGTTCTATTTTCCTGTGGTTTTATGAATAAATCAAAATACAAAAATGTGGTGCTATAGATTTAAAACAATCAATGCATTCTTAAGCTGAATTAAATCAAGGAATACAAGCTTTCTAATGTAAAATGCTAATAACTGTGTACATATTTCCATATTTTCCTAAATGTTATGTTTAAAGAATATTAGTGCAATGGAATTACACAGAGGAGGGAAGACAGAATGGTAAAGAATTGGGAAAAATATATGAAGAACTGCATATATTTCACTTTATACACACAAAAGGGAGTGGACATGAGCACTGCTTTCTAGTTATAAATAATTATTAAGTAATAGAGGCACTAAAGTTCTTCCTTTGAAAATATAAATGGGACAAAGTGTCAGGCAGGCAAGTTTGATTAAATATATTGAATAGTTCTCCATATTAAAAACCACCCAACAAAGGATCAGCCTATATTTTGAACTTAAAGTTGTACCCTTAATGATGGTTTAAGATTATGCAGAATGAATTATAAGTCAGACACTGTCCTGGGTGCTTTACTTATTTAATGGTTTTATTGATCTAATGAGGTAGGTTCTATTATGAGTTCCATTTTCAAAATGAGAAAATGGTGAGCAAGAAAAATTAACTCATTTGTCCAATGTTGCATAAGTAAGTTTAATAAATTGTCTAAGATTCAACAAGGTAGCAAAAGTAGGAATTCCTCGTCCACAGCCTACATTGTTAAGCACTATTCTATATTGTCCATGATAAAAGTGAATATCAACTTGATGTGCATCTTATTATTCAGGAAGATATTAAAGAAGAACTGGGTATGTTTCACACTATTAAATTAAAAAAGAGTGGAAAATTGAAATGTATAATGTCTATGCTACCTTCTTTTTCTATGATTAATACAGAATTGAAATTGCCCATATTTTACCCTTTTGAGTTCACATATATAGAGAGATTTGAAAAACGATTTAAAATGATAATTTTCTGGAGAGTGATATCAGCAAGATGATGTGATAGAACTTTCTATTGCTCATCCCCTCTAAGAAACATCAATTTGAACAACTATTTACACATGAAAATATGTTCATAATACCTAAGGAATCCATGTAAGAGAGTACAGCACTTGAGTGGAGTGCATAAATAAGAATATACACATTAAAGAGGGTAGGAAGAACAGTGTTCCAGGCTGGCCCTAGCACTAGACCAGCCCTATAACCCCAAGCTCTAGGCCAACCCCAGCATCAAGTTGGCCTGGAACCCATAGCCCAGGCACCAGGCTGGATGCCACAGCTCCAGGTTCCAGGCTAGCCTCCATGGCTTCAGGCTCCAGAAGATGCAATGTCAGGCTTGCCCCGACTGGGTAACACAGGTTTCAGGTACACTTCAGGAGATCCCAGCACTGGGCTGGCCCTATGGACCCAGCATCCAGTACTGACCCAAAAGTCCCAGGTACATGCTACTCCAAAGACCCAAGCTCCAAACCAGTACTTGCATACTCACAACCAAGCCCATCTTCATGGACTCTGCTACCAGGTCTTAACAAACATTAGTCCAGCCCTTGTGGGCTCAGACTCAAGGGCCACCCCAGCATGAGGTTGGCCCCCATGGACCCAGGCATTGGGCTTGCCTTCACAGATGCAGTCTCCTCACCCTCTCCCAGTGAACATAGGTCCAAGCTTGGCCCCAGGGATCCACTGACAGGTCCTAGAGGACCCCAGCAGCAGGTTGGCCCCTGTGTACCCCAAATCTGGGCCCACCACTGCAGACTGAAGCACCTGGCCTTTCCACATAAACCCATTCTCCAGACCCACTCTAGTGGACTCTGGGATCATACCTGCTGACCCAGACACTAAACTGGTGCCCTCAAGGACTCCAGCACCAAGCCTACCTTTGGATCCTGCCAGATGGGCTTTCCCAGAATCTCTGGATGTGCTGACTGGTGAAGGGCTTTCTCTGCTGAAGCCAGTTAGTAGTAAAGACTAAAAGAAGTACCTGCTTCAAATGTGTAGACATTAACACAATGCTACAAGGATAATGAATAATCAGAGGGACATGTCACCACCAAGGGAACAAAATGAAACACCAGTAACCAGGCCCAAGGAAATGGACATAGATGAATTACCTGACATAAAATACAAAATAATAATGTTAAAGTAACTCAGTGAACTAGAAGAAAACACATGAACAAATGAACAAAATAAGGAAAAAATACATAAATAAAATTAGAATTTTAACAAAAAGATAAAAAACCTAAAAATGACTTAAACAGAAATTTTGTAGATGAAGGAACCGAAAAATTTTATAGAGAGTCTCAACAGAATATTTGATCAAGCTGAAGAAAGAATCAGCAAGCTCAAAGACACATCATTTAAAATTATTCATTCAGGGTAACAAAGAGAAAAAAAATTGACAGAGTGAAGAAAGCCCACACAACTATAGGACAGTATCCAGTGAACCAATGAAAATATTAAGAGAGTCCTAGAAGGAGCAGAGAAAGATAAAGGAGAAGAAATATTTAAATAATTTAAATAATTTATTAAATTAATTTAAATTTTTAAATAATTACTGACAGAAAACTTCTCAAACCTGAGGAGGAAAATGAACATATAGATTTATAAAGCCACTTGTCCCAAATAGATTAAATATAAAAAGATTTTTCACCAAGACACAATATAATTTCTCAAAAGTCAATGACAAAGAGAGAATTTCAAAAGCAGGAGAAAAGCAACTTGTCACACATAAGGGAACCCTCATAAGACTATAAGGAGATTTCTCAGCAAAAACCTTGCAGGCCAGGAGAAAATAGAATAATATATTCAAATTATGCCCACCAAAACCCTGCTAAGCTAGAATGTAATACATGGTAAGGCTGTCCTATAGAAATGAAGGAAATATAGACTTTCCCAGAAAAATTAAAATTGTAGGAGTTCATTGACATTAGACCTGTTTTTACACAAAATGATAAAGAGAACTCTTCAAGTTGAATTGAAAGTAAGCTAACTAAAAACGTGAAAGTATATGAAAGATTAAAACTCACCATTAAGGTTAAAATTTAGTCAGATTAAGAATATTCATACTGTAATGGCATATAAATCACTTTTAACTCTAGTATAATAGTTAAAAGACAAAAGCATTAAAATAATTATAGCTGCAGTAATTTGTTAATGGATATACAATATAAATATGTAAATTATGACACTGATAGCATAAATTGTGGAGAGAGGTGAAGCTAAATTGTAGAGATATTGTATGTGGTTGAAGTTAAGTTGTTATCAGTTTAAAACATATTGTTGTAACTATAAAATATTTTATTTAAGCATCATGGTAACCAAAAGAAAAAACCTACAGTAGATACACAAAGGACAAAGAGAAAGGAATCAAAGTATACTTCTACAAAAAATCAGCACATCAGAAAAAGACAAGAAAAGAAAAAAAAGAACAAAGAAACTTCAAACCAGTAAGAAAATAATCAACCAAATAGCAGTAGTAAGTCTTTACCTATCAATAATTACCTTGAATGTAAATGGATACAATTTTCTAATCAAAAGACATAGAGTGAATAACTGGATAAAAAATGAAATATAGCTATAAGCTGTCTATAAGATACTCTCTTTTAAGGACACACATAGGCTAGAAATAAAGGGATAGAAAAAGTTATGCCACACAAATGGTAACCAAAAGAGAATGGAGTGGCTATTCTGATATTAGAAAAAATAGTCTGTAAGTCAAAAACTATCACAAGAGACAGAGGAGGTCATTATATAATGGTAAAGGTGGCAATTGATCAAGAGGATATAACAATTATAAATATATATGCACTCATCATTAGCATAAGCAATATGCCAAATATATAAAGCAAATATTAACAGTTCTGAAGAGATACATAGACAGCAATAAAACAATAGTAAGGGACTTAAATAATTCACTCTCAACAATAGAGAGATCATCCATACAGGAAATCATCAAGGAAACAGCAGACTTGAACAACACTGTAGACCAAATGAAGCTAAAAATTTTATAAAGAACATTTGACCCAACAGTAGCATTCAGTCTTTTCAAGCACATGTGGAGCATTTTTCAGGACAGATCATATGTTAGGCCAAAACCAAATCTTAAAAATTTAAGATATCAAATCATTTCAAGTATCTTTTCTGACAATAATGGTATAAACTAAAAATCAATAAAAGGAGGAAGATTGGAAAATTGACTAATATGTAGAAATTAAACAACATACCTCAAAAACAACTGGTCAAAGAAGAAGTCAAAAGGAAAATCAAAAAATATCAGGAGACAAACACAAATGGAAATACAACATGCCAAAACTTATGGGATGCAGCAAAAGCAATTCTATGAGGGACGCTTATAGGAATAATAATCTACATTAAAAAAAAATGAAAGATCTCAAACACACAACCTAACTTTACATCTTAAGAAATGAGAAAAAAAAAATCACCTAATCCAAAGTTAGCAGAAAGAAGGAAATAATACAGATCAGAGCAGAAATGAAGGAAACAGAGATTAGTGAAATAATAGAGAAAATTAACAAAACTAACAGTTGCCTTTTTGGAAAGGTAAAATTTATAAATCTTTCATAGACTATGGGAAAAAAAGGAAGAATCAAATAAATAAAATCATAAATTCAAGAGAACACACTACAACTGATACCACACAGATAAAAAGAGTGATGAGACTACTATACACAATTATAAGCTGACAAATTGAATGAGAAGAAGTGAATAAATTAATAGAAACATACATCATCACACTGCCTAATTTCAAAGTACATTACAAAACTATGGCAATCAGAAGACATTTTTCTGACATATTAATAAAAACAGATATGTAGACCAATGTAACAGAATAGGGAACCCAGAAATCTATACATTTGTGGTCAACTGATTTTCAGCAAAGGTGCCAAGAATACATAATGGAGAAAGGACAATCTTTTCAATAAATAGTGTTGGGAACACTAGCTATTCACAAATAGAAAGATGAAATTGTGTTACATCAGGCACAAAAATTAACTTAAAGTGGATTAAAGACTTAAATGATTAAAGACTTCAGAACTGAAGAAAACATAGGGAACAATTATTTTGACATTAGTCTGGGCAATTATTTTAGGACATGATGCCAAAAGCACAGGCAATAAAAGGAAAAATAGACAAATTTGATTATATCAATTTAAAAGCTTCTGGATAGTAAACAATCAACAGCTTGAAGAGACAACCTAGGGAGTGGCAAAAAAATATTTGCAAACCACACATCTAATAAGGGGCTAATGTCCAAACTATTTAAGGAACTCAATCAACTTAAAGGTCAGAAAAAAAAAATAACCTATTTTTAAAAAATTGGGCAAAGTAAGCAGACATTTCTCAAAAGAGGACATACAAAGGGCCAACAATTCTATGAAAAAAAAAAAAGGGCCAACATGGCTAACCATCAGGGAAATGTAAATTAAAACCCCAATGAGATATTACCTTGTATCTGTTAGAATGGCTATTAATATTTTCAAAAAAGACAAAAGATAAGAAATATTGACAAGGATGTGTAGAAAGGAAATCCTTGTACACTGTTGGTGGGATTATAAATTGGTACAGCCACATGGAAAATACTATGGAGGTTCCTCAACAAACAAAAAATACAATTACCATATGATCCAGTAATCCCACTTCCGGCTGTACATTCAAAAGATGTGATATAAGTATGTCGAAGAGATATCTGAGCTCTCATGTTCACTGAATCATTTTTCACAGTGTCCAAGATATAGTTTCAGTCTAAATCTCCAATGACAGAAGAATAAAGAAAATACAGTATTTGTATATACCAATGCATATTATACTGTGTAAAAAAAAAAAGAAAGAAATCCTGTAATTTGGAACAACATGAGTGAACCTGAAGGACATTATGATAAATGAATTTAGTCAGACAAAGGGTACAAAGTTTAAGTTAGGTAGGATGAATAAGTTCTGCAGATCAAATGTACAGAATAGTGACTATACTTGATGATACTGTATTATACACTTAAAATTTGTCAGGAGTAGATCTTAAATGTTTTCACCACAAAATACAAATGATAACCAAATAGATATGCTAATTACTTTGATTGTTGTAATCATTTCACAAGGTATACACATATTTAAAACATCAAGTTGTACAATGTAGATATAAACAATTTTCTTTGTCAATTATACTTCAATAAATCTAGAAAAAAGAACTTGATATATAATAATAAGAAAAAATTATGGTGTATTTTTTACTCTACTTTCCTGATGTCATACATTAGGTTTATTGGTACCATTGCTGAAAATTTATTTAAAAATATAAATAGTGGCAGTATTGATATAAGGGTAAAAATTATCTAATTTGATGATTTTTGGCAATCTTTCCTAGAAAATTCAAATTTAGGAAATTATTAAATACAGATTTGAATCAGAAAAAATATTTTTGAAAAAAAAGTCACTGCCTTTTTGAAGAAGTTTAACATATATTCCTTTCCATAAAAAAAAAAAATCTATCTGTATTGCTCAATAGCACTTATAATGGTCACAGTAAATGTTACTAAAATTTGTGGTTACTTTTTCATCACCAATATTCAGTAACTGAAGCACCAATGAATAATCCATGAAACTCATGGGAAATCAAACTAATGAAGATGTGAAGAATCTACAAAAAATAAAAAACCTGAGCCCACTGTTTTTCCATGTGAAAAGTATAGTTCATCACTCCCCCTGGATTCATAGCCCTTCCTAAGTTCCTCTGAACTGTCTGGGACATTCATGATTAGGCAATTCAAGACTTGGAACAGCTGCCCAGAGACCTTCTGGGTTTTGCAGAAGCTCTGTCCAAGGAAAACAAAATTGTATTTACTTATTCCCCACTCTATTTCTTTTTTTTTTTTTTTTAGAGTTAATAAGAGAATTTATTTTTTTTTTTATTATAATTTTTTTTTTTATTATTTCAGCTTATTATGGGGGTACAAAAGTTCTGCATAGATATATTGCCCATGTCCCTCCCAATCCCCCGAGTCCGAGCCTCAAGCGTGTCCTTTCCCCAAACAGTGCACATCGCAGTCCTCCTGTAGGTATACACCCATCCCCGCCCCCACCCCCGTCCCCTCCATGTCA
>CM052436.1:39606138-39630034 GCA_028533085.1 Varecia variegata | reverse complement strand
GTTTAGAGGCATGCCCTTCCCCTCTATAATGTTCACCGTGTCTGTGACCCTTAGTTGTGAGTTTGTCCCCCACAACCCCCTAATCCCTGGAGAATATTACTACCATGTGAGCACCATAGTGTTGATCAGTTAGTACCAATTTGACGGCGAGTATATGTGTAGCCTATTCCTCTGATCTTATGATACCTCACTGCAGATAATGGGCTCAAGCTCAAGCCATGAAAATAGAAGCAGTGCTAGATCACTGTCATTTCTTATAGTTGAGTAATATTCCATTGTAAACATATACCAAATTTTATTAGAATGCATTTTATTATCATGAGTCAGTACCATAGATCTGTTAATTACTGAAATTTTTGATTCTATGGATGTTAAAGAAGCAGGCAAGGTTGCTGCCTATTTGATATACTTTGAACAGTGTCAGGAAGATACAACTGCCTTCAAAATACTACCCACTGTCTGCACTGTCATGGTCAAAAAATTTAAAGTCACTAGGAATTTCCTGTAGTTTGTACAAACAAATTTAAGCAATATAGAAAACAAGTAGATAAAAGATGTCTCAAACACTAAAAAGCAGATATTATCTTAAATACAAAATACATATTCCAAGTTATGATAATGTTAAGATACCAATAGGTAAGTTACTTAAAACCAGAGTAGACAATTCATTTAAAAAAAATCCAGGTGGAAAATAAGCATCTGCTAACATGAAAAAGCTCTTTAGTAATCAAAGACACACAAATTAAAACAATGAAAAGGTGCATTTAAAACCTATTAAATTAACAAACATAACACCAGATGCTAATGAGGTTGGGATAAAACTAGCACAATTCTACATTAACTGGTAGTATTGTAAATCGGTGCAAAACTTTTGAAAAACACTGTCACAATAATTCTGAAGACTTTGAAAATTGTTCTTACATACAGATTTCTTGAACCCATTTTTGAATCAAATATTTAATAAAAAATACAAAAGTGAACATCATCTCTAAGATGTTATTTGCAGTTATTTGGTGTTTTTAAAAAATTTCCAAAACAGTGGAAAATGACCCAATGAGTCAAAATCTTATAACGTAACATTAAATAATAAAAAACTAAGCAAAATCCAAAATTATATGAACATTTTATGTTTATGGTGAAAGACTAAACAGTAATACAAAATACAGAAGCCACTATTGGCCTATTGTGCCGGGATTATTTAGTTGGTTTTATTTTCCAAATTCTCTTCTATTATATTGTTTTAATAATAGTGTAAACAGACTAAATGTTTCATAATATAAGATCTTATTAAAGTTGCAACTCTCCTTGGGGATATACCAAGCTTAGGAGGAATATGTTTACAACTAACTGAAATTGAGCTATCTGGCTTTCGAGATACAGAAGGAAGAGTTGTTTAGGAAGACAGTAAATTTCAGAAAGAGCAAAGAGCCATTGAAAGAAAGCTGTTAACCAGTTTCAGACCTTTTCTACTTTGGTGATTGACCTAGGACTGAATAAAGTCATAGTACTAATGATATTTATGGTAGTCATAAAATGAGTGAAATTCACGTTCTTGATGCTTTTTGAGTTACCTATATTTCACTCACTAAATGCCAATGTTTCTTATATCTCTTCTTTTATCTGTATTTATTTTTACCTTTTTCTTCTTCCAAATTACTCTTTTAGGTTATTTCAGTATCAAATAAATATTGAATACATAAATAATAAGTATAAACATTTTAAGCATGCTGTCATGTATTATAAATATTCCTTTATGGTTTTATACACATTTCTTTTATTTCTTCACTTATTGCCTAGGTTCTGATAAATTTATTTTTGTTGATATTTGAATTTCTAGTTTTCCTTTCAAATGTGAATTAGATTTCTTTCTATTGAGCCCTCCATATTATTTCAAATCATGAATAGTTTAGACAAGGTGACAGCTTGAATGAGCTCCGGATGTTTCAGGAAGGGCATGTTCATATTATTTGCCAATATATTTAATAAAAGAAAAGGGAATTTGGTATTCTCAAATTCCTAAATTATGATTGGCCTGTATAAAAACATGAAAACTCAATAATTTCACATGAGTGATTATCCGAAATAAGGGTCTGTATATCTGCCAATGGAAGGCAAAAGTCTATCTTCCATCACTATGAATCTTCTAATCACCATGACAGTTTCCACCAACATGCCTGTGAAGTAGTTTCTTCCATGCATGTACAGCCCTTCTCAGATGGTTTCTTAGCACAAAATATTTTTAGGAATTATTCTTTATTTTCTATGTATGTGCTTGAAAACTTTCTCTGTAACACCAATATCTCTTCCAAGATCATAAAGAAAAGCACACATTGTCTTACTTTCAAATCCATCTTTTTACTATATATATAATTCATAAAATCCCAGTGAAGTCAGAGCAGGTTGATTCATTATGATAGACTTCATCTCCACAGGCCATTATTCCACTTAGGAAAGGGGAACTTGTTACGGAGTAGCATTTATCAATTTTTTTAAACATGGCAACATAAGCTACTCTAAATAATTTTTGACTTTTAAATGCAATGATTTTCATGCAAATAGCTTATAAGTAAAATTTAAGTAACTTACAAAGATATAATAAAGAAGGAAAGAAATAAGATCTAGGGCTTCATAATTTGCACATTTCATGCTAATTCTTAAGAAATTCTAAATATGGTAAATGAACATATCATTTACCTATTGAATGACAGAACATGGACACAATTTAATTTCATTTTAAAGGGGAAAACTGGAACCCTCTACAATGCCACTAGTAAACAAGACTTTTCAGGAATATAGATAATCTCATACCTTTCTTCCCAGAAATGTGTATAATACCTCCATGGTTAAAATCATTTATCTCTCTTTCTTCCAGTCTTTCCATACACATACACAAATATTAATTTTCAAATCTGCTTTGTTATAATTAAAGAAATCAGATTTCAGGTAATCTCTTTGTCTTTCTCTTGATGCCAAAATTTTTACATTCAATGCATGTAAAGATTAGTTTCTGGTATCTTCAGAGTAAAGAGAATTTGGACTGGACATTTGTTAAAAACGGCAAGGTAAATTTTATTCAAGCTGTTGAATTATGGAGATACTTCAGTATAGAACTGAGCTCAACCCCTAATACAGCAAAGACAGCTGTGGATTTATAGCCAATAAGTAGAGTGAGGGAGTGAATAGATAGAAAATTGCCAGAAAAACTTGCTTAGATATCAAGGGTGGGAGTATTTTCGGTAAACTGGGCTCAGCAGGCAAAGGTTGGGGCTTGGTGAAGAAGAGAGCTCAAAGGAACCAGAATAAAGCTTTGTCAAGGAGGGAGTTCTTTTCATCATTATATTTTGGGGCCACAATATTAACATTAGATACTTCTGGCTGTTAAAGCTGGAAAGGCCCTCAGAGACCAATTTTTACTTTACAGGTGAGAGAACTGAGACCTGTAGAGGGTATGTGATCTGCGCAAAATTACATCACTAGCACATGGAAGAGTCGTGCTGGACACAGGTCTTGAGGACCTATGACAAGGGAGCTATTCCTTAAACATTGCTTCTCACCCATTATGGTAGAAATTTTCCAATTTCTTATTTTAACAACCAACAGACTTTTCCTTTAACCAAAGTTTTTCACAGGTAGAGTTATGTGGGTGCTATCTAAAGACAATAACCAAAATTGGTTTGTGTTCATTTTCTAATACCACACTTAGATTGCCACTACACAGTGCTAAGAACAAACATGTGTTTAACGAATTAAAGGAATGAAAGACTGAATGAGTAAATTTCTTTCTTCCAAATTATTTCAAGAGATAAAAAAATGTGTTATTTTTTTGATTCATATGTATCTCCTCACAATTCTGAAAGAAATTTACTCTTGCCCTGAATAAAATGTCTGTATTGTGAACTTAAATGCCCATTATCTTTTTATATAAGAAGTTCTTTTCCCAAAGATTCCCTTTACCAAAGATGTTGCTTTACCTAGTTGAAATATGTTGACACTGCATATCTATGGATTTTTCATTTTTAAAATTATGTGTGTTATTTACTTACTTGGAATTCTTAATTTTCAACATTGTTCTCTAATATTATATCTTTTCTCTTACAGTCTTTCAGCCTTGTTCTGCTTTTGATTTATCTCTTTTATTTATCATGTTGTCACATCCTAAAAAGAAAAATAATGGCATCTCTCTCTCTCTCTCTCTCTCACACACACACACACACACACACACACGTATTTATTTTTGGTCACTCACTCATTACTTTATGTATAAGATTATGGCATCTGAACTTATGTTACTTCCAGTTCAAAGCTTGATCTACTTGTTCACCTTGATTAAATAGCTTAATATTTCTATGCCTCAGTTACTCAGATCTAAACTAAAGATGATAACAGACTCTGTCTCATTGAATTTTTGACAGGATTGAGTTAATTCATAGGAATTGCTTAGATTAGAAGTTAGTACACAGTAAATTGCCCAAGAAGTGATATATAGCTGTGATGAATTTGTATTGAACTCTCATTAAATTATCTATTCAAACATGGGAGACTATTTTTGATTGTACTTGGACAATTTTTTGTACAGTTGATACTAGTAAAACTTTTTTACTAAACACTGGTGGAAACTATATTGTATGCACTTCAAGTTCATAGTGTTCTCATCCTTTATTATGACTGAGAAAACCATTTATCTGTCTTCTGTGCACTTTCTATCATTGTTCTCACAATAGCTGTTCTAATACTTTGAGACTTCTCATACTATCTAATCATACCACCACCTGATTCACTCTCAAAGAATGACCTGAATTCCTACTTCACTGAGATTATGTTCACCTTTCTCCTTGAATTGTTTTCTGTCTCAAAAATTTTTTGATCCATTTACTTCCTTCTTGTTTCATAAAAATTTTTCCTCTAGTCTTTCAAGTTTTACTACTCCATGTGCCAACCCTCTTAAACCTCTCCCATTACATTTCCTCCAGTCCTTGAGAAATCTATGATACTTATTTGCATCTTCAGGCCTTTCCATCTTGACTGGATTCTTAATGTTTATTCAAAAGTTTCCAAGATCTTTTTGTCCTGAAATTACATCCCCACAAACTACCCTTCCTTTTTTCTTCTATTTCTTAGGACTGTATTTTCCTTCTCCTCTGCTTGATTGAAACTGCCCTTTCAGAACTAACAGAGTCAATTAACAAATCTTCTCAATGCCCAAGCTTCTTGAAATGGACTGAATATTTGTGTAGCCCCCTAATCCATATGCTGAACTCCTAATGTGATGATATTAGGAAGTGACACCTTTGGGAGCTAATTAGGTCATGAGGGTGGAGCCCTCATGAGTGATATTGTGCTCTTATAAAAAAGTCCCCAGAGAGTTTTTTCACCCTTTTTCTGTCATGTAAGGATACAATGAGAAGTCAGCACTTTGCCACCTGGAAGATGGCCCTCGCCAGAACCTGATCATGCTGGCACCCTGATCTTGGACTTTTAGCCTCCAGAACTGTGAGAAGTAAATTTTTGTTTATAAGCCACCCAGTCTAGGCCATGGCAGCCTAAATTGACTAAGATACATCTTAAAATTAATAGCATAGTTTTTAATCTTCCTTTTTGTTTCTTCCATCGTTTTTTCCATTTTTCTTCTTAAAAGCCATTTGTTGAAAATCAACCAGGCACCAGGCTCTACAATCAGGAGGGTACAAATATCTGTAATAAAAGATTCCTGCCACTCAAGAATTTGCTATCTAGTAGATGAGACATATGATTATTTTACCGTGATATAAGAGGGAAATAATCATTTCACTAAAAGAAATACTAGTAAGATTATTTCGTTTCCTTGATGCAATAAAACTTACACTCTTCTGTTTAGGATTTTTATTTGGGAGCTATAGTCTATGTCTGTACTTTTATTTTGGCAGCAGTTACAATATGTTTAAGGTATAATTTCTTAGAATGTATTAATCTGCTCTGCATGATAATTGTTGGTTGCATAGTATTCAGAGGTGAAGGATACCTTTGGGAATCTACCTATGTGAATATCTTTAAATCTATATGGCTATCTCAGGATTTTTTTGATATGTGTGTGTTAGTATGTGTCCATGGAGGAAACATATATTTATAATTTAATTCAAGGCAGTGGTAAATTTATTGGAAAGAACACTGGCTGGATATTAAGGAGATTACATTTCTAATCCTGGCCCTGGAGATCATTAGCTGAACTAGTGGAAATCTTTTAATTAGTATGGGTTTCAATATACTTATCAAAATAAATTGGCTCAGTTCTTGAATATTTTCTCTTCTTTGTTTACATTTGTGTACTATATGATCTCATCCATTCATTTGGCTTTAAATACCATATTTTCACTGACGACTTTGAAATGTATAATTTCTACACAGAATTTTCTTTTCTGAAATCCAGTTCTGTATTTCTAACTTATTCCTGTCACATCCAAATGGATATCTGTTAGAATTTCAACCTTTTCATGTCCAGAAATGAACTCCTGAGTACTCTTAAGTCTTCCCCATCTCAGACTGTGTGAAGCACTGTGTGTCCATTCCAAATCTGGTTCATTCCTTATTCTAACTCAGAAAAGCATTTTTCTGTCTCCCATGGACTTCCTGTCACAGCAAGTGGTGATTCCATCTTTTTAATTGCATAGATCAAAAACCTAAGAGTTATTCCTGTCTCCTTACATTCTCCTATACCTCATATCTAATGTGAAAGAACATGTTCTTTGATGTGTTTTTAAAATAAATCTGAAATGTGACCATTTCTTACCACTTGCTAAAAGCAAAGACCAAACTGCCATCATCTCTCACCAGAACTCTTGCAATAAAATTCCATCTGGTTTTCCTAATTCAAGTCTTCTATGCCCCACCAACCACTGTTTACACAAAACAACTTTAATGATCCTTTAAAAATTTAAGTATGATTATGTCATTTTGCTGCATTCAGAATTCAATTGCATTCAGAATGAAACTCTAAGTCCTTATCACAGGCTTCAAGATAATAAATCATCTGAACCTTGACTACCTCTTCAATTTATTTTCAATCATTCTTGCCCTTACTTACAATGGCCTCTTTGTTATCTCTCATATATACCAACTATACGTCCTGCCCTCTTGAGGGTATTTACCTTTTGTGTTCACTCTAGCATATTCTTCCCCAGTTTATTATCTGGCTCTTTTCAACCTCCCTCAATCTTAGTCTCAAATACCACCACCATTGAGAGGCATCTTTAATAGCCTCTGAAACCCACAACTCCATATTCTACACTATTTTCTTTATAATACTCATCACTATATATATATGTGTGTGTGTATGTATCCATATATACATATTTGTGTGTGTGTATATATATATATATAAAATACACATATACACAGTTTTTTTCTTAAACTATTTATCTCCATACTGACATGAATGCTTTATGAGAACACAGACATTATCTGTTTTGTTTCCTACCAGGACTATAAAATAATGGCACTCAGCATTAGTAAATAATTTTTAGGCTCATTACCAGGAATCAGAAAAGCCTTCACAAAGAAGGTAGTCTTATTTATGAAGGTTGTATTAACCAGAAAGAAAGATGGGAAGGACATTATAAAAAGAAGGAATAACAGGGAATAGCTTTACCTCTATTCACTTTTATATTTAGATTGGAATAAGAATGATCAATGAAGTATTTTGGCAACAAATTCATAGGCAAAAATATATATACATTATTACTGGATTTCCTTTAACTTTCTTGGAGGCAATAGGCATGGGAGGAATGCCCTGGGTTTAAGTATAAAATAACTTCAAAGATGTTCTTAATCTTTCTTCTACACAAAATGAAAACCAGACAATCTTCTTCCAAGAAAAAAAATAGATAGTAACATGAGGAAACTTACTTTTGTTATAAAATTAAATGTAGATAGCAAAGTTTGAAGGTAGGCATATATGCATGTGATGAGGTATAGCCATACTTAGCCACTTTAATGTGTTAAATCTCTATTAACAAAACAATTGCAAGTAAGGGACAGTATTATGTCTCACATTTGCAGAACACTCAATGGTTTTCAAAATGCATTTACATTGTCATTTTATTTTATTTTCCAACATCCTTTTCCTAGGTAGCATAGGTGTTCCCACTCTTACTAGAGTGGTTAAGGGGCAGCACCACAGGAGACACCTGTGTGTGTGAGAGATAAAGAAAGAGAGAGAGAGAGCAGTATATAAATAGTTCATTAATGAGAGATAAGAAGAATTTGAAAGTGGTTGCAAGCAGATGGACCAGAGGCTATTAGGCTGACCTAATCCTAAAGAATATTAAAAGGATGCTTAGTCAGAATTGCCTTTGAAGATATCTACTTAAACGTGCTAGCTAGTTGAGAGGATGAGAAATGGGTGGAAATTTCATATTATTGTCTATCATGGTTGACATTTTATAATGTTTAAGAATTTTAAGGGAACATTTATCATCCAAAAAAATTAGAATATATGCATTACTTTATGGCATGTGTGAGATAGCTAAAAAGAAATCCCAAGGATATTGGACACTCAGACACTGATATTAATGTTTTGAAGAAAGTCTGAAGTACAACATGGGCTACCCTAGTGCTCAGGAAAGAATGATGTTGAAAGGGCATTTAAGCACAAATTATAAAATGGTCGATGATATGAGATAAATACACTTTTAGGTTATTGATAATAAGTACTATAATAGTTGAAATTTATTGAGCATTTACTATGTGCCAGACACTATGTGGAGAATATTACAAGTATTATCTTATCTAGCTCTAATAACCAACCTATGAGGAAGGCACTGTTTTCTCACTTAAAGAAAACTGGGACTTAGAAAGATTAAGTAATCTGTCTAAGGTCATAGAGATGTTTTCTTAGAAAGTTGGAATTCAAAGAAAGGTCAGTATAAATACAAAATCCAAGCTCCTAACTATGACATTACTAAGCACCTGATGGCCTATGTGGTAGGTAGAATAATGCCTTTTCTTCTACTAAAGATTTCCACATCCTAGTCTCTAGAATCTGAATATGTGGCCAAAAGGGATTTTGCAAATTTGATCAAGTTAAGAATCTTGGGATATGGGTATTGTCCTGGATTATTACTTGGTGATCTCAGTGTAGTCACAGAGGATCCTTATAAGAGGGAAACTAGAGAGTTAGAGTCAGAATGAGAGGGACTCAACGATGTCGTGCTGCTACCTTTGAAGCTGGAGGATGGGGCCATAAGCCATGGAATGCAGGTGGCTTTTGGAAGCTAGAGAAGGCAAGAAAATATACTGTCAGAATCTTGAGAAGGAATGTAGACCTTAATTTTAGCACAATAAGACCATTTCAGACTTCTGACCTCCACAAGTGTAAGAGAATATACTTGTGTTGTTTTAACTCGACTGAGTTTGTGGTAATTTGGTACAGCATCACTGGAAACTAATATAGCCTGTACGGAATTGTCCAGCTGAGAGCGCAACAATGAACACAGAAGTTCTTGAGGGAGTACGTGTGCTGGAGTAGTAAAGGCAACGGTGCTGAGTTGGATCCCGGGCAGTGGTTAGCCTTGAGTAGGACCTGGTGGAATTCTTTTGCAAAGTACAGAAAAGGCTCCAGATACAGTTCACCTGCAGATATAGGAGAGAGAGGATGAAGAAGAACATGAATGAGCGACATTAACTTTGTCCATATGTGAGACATGAAGCTATTTAATAAAAGTGAGGGTAAAGAAGGGAATGTAGGTTTAGAAGCACTAAGAAGATTTATGTTAAAGGCTGTGTAGAGTGACAGAGGACTTATTAGGGACAAAGAAAATATTTGTTTATCAATAACCAGAAAGTGCAGTTAAAATTAGAAATCTTGCATATTACTCTCATCGCTGGATGAGAGTGTGATTTCCCCAGCAACCCATTTGTTTAGTTACTGCTCAAGGTACTGTTGTAGAAAATGACAGACGTTTTGCATTATTTTAAAGGTAATTTCATGCAGGTAGGCTTGGCAAAAGTACAAAGGGGCAAAGAGATGGAAAGGTAACAATATTGAAAGATAAAGGATAGACATGTAATTGAAGGTTTCCACACCCCGAGGGATTTCTGCCCCCACCTCCCAGTTAAGAGAAAAAGGGGAATAGCAGAACATCACATGGGTTAGGGGAATTGAGGGACAGAGATAGGTGCCATGCTCTGGGGCAGAGTCAAACATCAGGGAGAGGGGAGGTTGGCCCCAAACTGACAATGTTTAAGTCTCTGCCACCATCAGAAACTGAGTTTAAGAAAATTTTGAAAGTTATTTTTATTATATACTTGAGTTTGTGGCTTGAGCCTCAGAACTGTTTCACAAAGGTAAAGAAATAACAGAGATAAAAGTAAATAGAGATGTACTAAACTGAAATTATAGCAAGTTATTTGCTAGTTTAGCAAGCTGGGTGAAATTTTCATTTATAAGTCTATATTATTCATATTTCTTTATCTAACTAATAATTAATGGGAAACAGATTTTCTAAAACTACAATATAGCTTTCCTAGTCTAAGTATAAACAGTGAATTACATTGTTTTAGATTTTTTAAAATATGGTGTGTCAAGTTACCAAATTGTCACTAATTCACTCTTTTTGTTACTTACCATTTGCAGTACTCTGGATTTGATGGGTGAGTAAACGAAGGAAAATGAAACTTTGATTTCTCAAAACCCATAGTGGCAGCTGTTAGCATAAGAATTGTGAATAAGAAACTGTATAATCATAATGTTATATCATACTGAAAAAGGTGATCCTGACCACCTCCCTAGTGTCCATTTACTGTCCTGCTGTTCTGAGTTCATGGTCCATGTGTGACAAGATGACAGAGCCTCTGTCATTCCAAACCCAGAAGTCCACAGGCACAAATTATTAGGGAAATACTTCTAAAACTGTCATACCCTTCAGAGATATGAAAAAAGAAACAAGAGACAAAAGGGACTTGAGAAGTGATCTCTTACTCCCACTCTACACTAGTTTTCTAGGGCTGTCATAACAAAATACCACAGTGTGGCTGGCTCAAACAACAGGAATCTATTTTCTGGCAGCTCTGGAGACTGAAATTCCAAGATCAAGGTGTCAGCAGGTTTGGTTCTTCCACAGGTTTCTCTCCTTGGCTTGCAGATGGTTACCTTCTTGCTGTGTCCTCACATGGTGTTTTCTCTGGTTACAAAGTGTCTCTCTGTGAGACTGAATTTCCTCTTCTTATAAGGAGGCCGGTCATACTGGATTAGGACCCACCCTAATGGCCTAATTTTAACTTAATCACGTCTTTAAAGGCCTTATCTCCAAAACCAGTAACATTCTGAGGTACTGGAGGTTTGGGCTTCAACATATGAATTTTGGAGGGACACAATTCAGTTTGTAACACACCTCCAGTCAAGAAGAGTTGAGTGGAAGAATGTAACCTTCTTCCCTCCATATAAGTGCGAGAGACTTCCAGGAAGCTACTTGAAGTGTTTGAAATGTGTTCTCTGAAGCTGTAAGATAAATACAGAAGGTTTATAGCTGACTCGTGAATCTGAAAACCATGTGATCTATGCAAGTAAGATGGAAATGGCTACATGCAGACAGCCTGAACTTTCAAAATGTATCTGGGTAAGGGTGGTAGGCATGTTTTCTGTGGACTAGACAGGGACCAAAGAAGAGAGAGAAATAATATAAGATTATGTGGAGTCCTTCTCAAGAGAGCACTTGTTGGATAGAAGGATTCTGGTAGCAGAAAGCTGGAGGTAAAATCTGAGAATTTTAGGAGTTGTGGAAGAAGTTGAAAATGACTATCCAGAAGTGGGCAGTATACTCATCAGTCTATATCAAAAGCAATGCAGGAGATAGGTCATCAGCAACAGGAATAAGCAAACAAACAAACAAAATTAAAATGACCATAAGAAAGAGTCAGTTTAAACTGTAAGCTCAGATAATGCAGAACTACCAGAAAATAGGAAAACTTTTCTGCTACCTTTCTCCTCCTTATTCCCAGAGAGTCTGAAACCGTTGTTGGTAACCGGAGAAAGAGAACTGGGAAAGAGGGAAGCCATCCAAGTTCTAAACCCATTCCCAGAGTGGGTTTCTAGCCCGCAAAAGGCTGGAGTTTAGAGAGGAGAGAATGTTTAATGTTAATTAAAATTTTGAATATTGACTGTTATCTTGAAATGGTCATTCCACTTTTCAACTTTGTTACCTAAAGTGACAGTAAGACGAGTGCTGTTCTGGTAAATAACAACTGGCTACTTCCCCTGAAAAAAGCCTTGATTTATACCATTTGCTCTTTCCTGCAATATAAATTGTCCCACCATGACTAACTTCTGTCTACCACCATGATGTCACAGAGCACGGGGCTGGGAAGAGATGAGAACAATTAAGTCTTCCAAGTTATTAAGCTGGCCCCAGCATACTACCCTATAGAGCTATTAAAACCAAGAGCAGAGACACTAATGCAGACTGCAGGGCCCCTCCATGCCTACAATCAGCTCCAGCAATGCATGGTCACCGGTTTGTGTAAATTTTGTGAATGATATTTTAAGCACAATTAACATGGCTGTTTCGTTCCTTTCTTTTCTTTTTTTTTTTTTTTTTTCAGCATATTATGCAGGTACAACAGTTTAGGTTAGATATATTGCCCTTGCCCCCCACCCCGAGGCAGAGCTTCAAGTCTGTCCATCCCCTAGATGGTGCGCATCACACTCATTATGTATGTATACACCCATCCCCTCCCCTCCCCACATCTGCCCGACATTCAATCAATGTTATTCCTATATGTGCACTTAGGTGATGATCAGTAAAACCAATTTGATGGTGAGTACATGTGACTGCCCACCATCACACTTGCCTTCCAGTCAGGTGGCTTGGAAGTGGTGAAGGGCACTTTTAGGATCCAGCTGAGAAGCTGAGTTGGGGATACTTTCATTTGGTTTCCGTGGAATACATTTATGTTCTCACTCACTCCCACGCATGATTGATGTACTGCTTGCTCTCCAGGGCTATAAATAGCCCCTAACAATCCTCCTGCTGCCCTATCACATGAAGGTTCAGAGTCACATCATATTGTGACTTGAGTGTCTCGGTGCTATGCTTGGCACGGAAGTGTGTGGGTAGTGAAAGAAGAAGCAAGATTTGTAATATAAAGACTCAGAAGGTAGCCTGTGGAAAATCCTTCAACATCTGTTGGCTCATACATAAAGAAAACTTGGCAGAAGTTTCCCCCAATTTGAAATGATCGTAAAAGTTTAACACAAGGTGTGAAACTGAAGAAACTTTAAAAAATAAAAATAATAAACTTTTTTTGCAAAATCATAATAAAAATTGATTTATATCTCTATGAAAAAATGGCTTTATAAAATTATTGACACATGAAAGTAATAAAAAAATATTGCCAAAAAATAAAAAAGATATCACATAGCTGTTTTAGGCAGATAATTGATACAGATTTGGTGGGACTTTTTGAATTGTTTGTAGTATTCAAAAGTTTTAAAAAAATTGTATGTTCTTATGATTTCTTTTTTCCTAAATAAATATTAATTTAAAATATAATTTATATTTCTGTGTTTATTTTCTTAAAGAAGGCATCTCTCATATAATCCAGCAATCCCACTTCTGGCCATATATCCAAAGGAAATGACATCAGTATGTTGAAGAAATGTCTGCATTCCCATGTTCATTGCAGCATTATTCACAATAGCCATGATATGGATTTAACCTATCCATCAAAGATGAACGGATAAAGAAAATGTATGCATATATATGTATATACTATGTATATGCATAATGTAAATATAACATGTATATATTAATATATACAGACACATATACATATCTACACAATGGAATACTATTCATCCTTAAAAAAAGAAAGAAATCTTGTTATTTGCAACAACATGGATCAACCTGGAAGATATTATGCTAAGTGAAATAAGCCAGACACAGAAAGACAATTATTGCATGATCTTACTTCTACATGGGATCTAAAAAAGTTGACTTTATAGAAACAAAGAGTAGAATGGTAGTGGCCAGAGATGGGGTTGGTGCTGGTGGTGGTGAGAGATGGATAGATGCTGAGTCATTGGTCAGAGAATACAAAGTTTCATTTAGACAGAGTGTATAGACTCTGGAGATCTATTGTACAGCATCATGATAATAGCTAGTAATAAAAATATTATACTTAAAAAGTGCTGAGAGAGTAGATCTTAAACATTCTCTCCACAAAAAGTATGTGAGCTGATGGCTATATTAATTAGATTGATTTAATGATATCATATTATATACATATACAAAAACATCATATTGTACACTGGGAATCTATACAATACATAAATAATACTGGTATCAAAAAAAAAATAAAGCAGCCCTCCAAACTGTGTAACTTGTAGACACTATAAAATCAGTGTAGTGCCTAAGAGAAAAAAGAAAAACCATGGGAATTTCCATGTTTAATGCAGAGGCAGGGGATGATTACTTTCACCAATAAATTCTAGAAGAACAGTGAAACAGAAGTCATTTGGTTGCTTATGTCACAAATCAAACTTATTCAACATACTGTTACTCTCACTTTGGTGCTGTTTCTGTCCAAGCTTCTTCTGATGAAGGATTTGAATCTGGTCACTTTGGCCTACTGGTATGAAGTTCTCCTTGGGGTAAGACTTGGGGTTCTTTTGTAACTGAATTCATGAAAAAATATATTGAGCCCTTACTGAAAACTGCCCCAAATGAGTTATCTCCTTCCCAGACATCTTCTATGTATTTTTATCAGTGTCGGCATATGAAACAGAGAAGTGTGTAATTTAGTACAAAATCTAGGATATTTCTGGTATCTGGAGGTGACTTTGTTTTTCTTTTAAGCCATTTATTTGTTACAAGAACAGACTGAAGATGATCACCAAGTAATTTCAGTCATAAAAAAAGGAAACAGTTGTCTCGTCACTCAAGCAAATAAACATTCATTCATTGTGATGCAAGAATTCAGAAAAACACCAGTAGTTTCCCACTTATTAAGGGGAAGGCATATATTTGTAAACCTTTACAATACCATCTGAAAGGGTTTGTTTTTTTCAAATATATACTTCTTGCTATGTAGATTAGGGGAGAGAAAACATGTTTAACACCAGGTTGCTTCACATAGCGATCAACCGACATTGAGGGCTGGGTGCAGAGTTCTACCTATGAGATAAAAATTAGGCCACAGAGTAGTTTTGAGGTCTTCACTAATATGTACTAATAAAATGCCCTATTCTGACTGTGTATGTTTACATAATAAACTCATTAATCTGGTCAAAATGAGAAAAAATGGTCAGCACTTTAAATGAAGCAAAGATTTTATTTTTTCCAAGACAAATTTGTTGATTTATTTTACTATTATCAATGATGCTAGAGATTGCTCTTGAAAGAGAAAATAATACATTTTGCAATAATAATATACTATATAATCTAAATTACGTTAGAAATATGCTCTTATTTTGAATTGCCTAACTTAAATGTTAGATTTATAAGAGAAACACTTCTAAAATCTTGAAACCTCTTTTTTATGAAATATTTGTGTTCCATTCAGAAATTTGCTTGCAAACTATATCTATTCACAAACATATTAGTGGAGTGGGTAGGACAGGCTTTGGAGTTAAACGTAAGTGGGTTGGATTCTTGACTCTGCCATTTATTACCAAGTCACTTAGTCTCTTAAAGCTTTCATTTTAACATATGGAAATAGAGACAATGGTAAAACCATATTCTATTATTGCCAGGATTGGATGACATATAAAATATGTAAAGTGTTACAAGTAGCTGTCATGTAGTAAGCTCTCATTACATAATAGCTATTATTATTATTCTCACTTTGTTATTCCCTTTTCAATTACTTTTTAAATAAAATTTTATATGCATTTTTTGGGAAATGCTTGCATGATTTAATATTACATGAAAGAATGTGTGCTTCAAAGCACACATTACAAATTAAATAATTTTATGTAAGTAACTTTAAAAATCTGTGGAGAAATTACCTCACATTTCTTTTTAAAAACACTATTATGTTTGAATTAAATTCCCCAACTGATCCCTAAAAAGCTTCCTCCAGCTTTTACTTAGTGGAGACTTGTCCTAAATTGCCCTAATTGGCTATTGTAAGAAAGATTGTCTCTATGACAGAAAGTATAGGTTAAATTCAAATCTTTATTTGGAAAAAGTAAAAGTAACACAATAGTGAACTTGTAGCATGTGAAATGTACATGCTGAGTAAAATAACATTGTGGGTGTCAAATTCTCATTTGACACAAGGATCGATGGTAGGGCAAATGGCTCTTTTTTTTCCCCCAGACCACTCCTATTCTGTGACCTGTTGTGGAAGCTAATGGATTTTTAGATGTGAACTGGACTCTCCAGGCTAAAGGGAAGAGGAGACAGAAGGAAAGCAGAGGGACATATTAAAAATTCAGCATTTTAAACGGACAAATGGAACTTCATTTAATCTAAGAAAGAGCCAAGATTCTGTAACATGATCCTGAAAGTATTGGATTCTCTCTGTGATTCAAACATTATATATTAATAAATAAATGAAGCTTTTTTATATGTAAAACCTTATTGAGAAATACAAAGTCATTTTAAATGTAATTGAAGAGACTGATATTTAGATAATCTTTTTATGCTTTTTGTAAATGCAGAAAATGTTTAATGTTATAAATGTGAAAATTTATAGCCTTTTCACAATTTTTTTTAAATGAATATGTGTTTTCCATATGAAGTTTGATTTTAAAATTGACCAAGGCCTTGTTTTCTATATCCTGTTTTAGTTGTAATTTTAACACTGTTTTAATATTTTGGTTAGTTAAAATGATTTCTTAGTGCCCTCTGGATGGGTCTCCCTTCCTTTTACATTAGAATTTGGTCATTTGATGTAATCAATATAGAGAATATGGATGTGAAGATTATATCCACAAGGTCACCTTACTGATAGGAGAAGGTGAAACTCCAGGGCCCTGTGTTTGGTTCATTAGGCTACTCTCTTAACCAGATCGCTGATGGACTGAATGTATACAGTTTGTTTTCTTCACAGTTAATAAATTACTAAGTATTTCTGTACACACTTGAGTCTAGATTTGCATCCCATGCTCTGAATAAGATGATTACAGAATGTTCATCTGCCTGAATAATTGCCTCTGAAAGGCTTTTGAGATTTCAGAGAATCTTGGAAATGTGTCTTTAAAATTAAGCTGAAAGTTTTCAAATCTTTAAAAATATGTGGACCTTCAATTCTTGAATATTAGTAAGATAAAGTTAAATGCTGTCCATGAAAAAGGGCAGATAAAATTATAGATGCTCTGATTTTGTGAGAAGAATCATATTTCAGAGGAATTTGTTTCAGAGAAAACCCTTTATTATATATTTCTAAAGAATCATATTTTCACAGAGGAAAGTAAAACCCAATGGAAAGCAACCGGGTGGAGGGGAGAGAGGGGAGGGGAATAACCAACCTAATGGGTACTATGAACACTATTTGGATGACGGGCACACCTACAGTCAGGACTCAAGCCTTACAAAAACAATCCATGTAACCTAAAATATTTGTACCCCCTTGATATTTTGAAATTTAAAAAAATTAAAATAAAAAAAGAAAAATACTAACTACAAGTAGTCTTTTATTTTAAAACCATAACATAATTATTACATTTTTCTGTTTCTTCCTGAATTTCAGTTAAGGACCAAAGCTGAACACCAAAGGCACCAAGCACCCAATATTCCAATGCCTAAGTTCAGAGAGCCTTTAGCGGTTGGAGCGAAACATTTAGCCACCTTCTTTGGGTCTTAAGAGACGCTAGAAATGGCCTCACCACTCTCAATATACCCCAAACCCTAATCAATATGAAAGTAAAACGGGGAAGCTAGGCACCTACAATCTTTGAAGCATGCAGAATTCCAGGTGATAGAGCAAAGAAGAACTCAAGAGATATGTCCATTTAAGCAGTCAACTTGCTGACCTGCTCCTGTGTTAGTTAAACAGGGGGAAAGACCTAGCAAAGACATGATGGAGTCAGGAGCAAAGGAGCCTATCATTTAAAGTGGGCTAGAAAGACAAACAGTGTGAAATATAGTTGGACTCTGTCTTCTCAATTTCCCACCCAAGAAGGATATTCACTGATTGAAGGGACCTGAGCCACAAGAAGTGGTAAAGTGGAAGTCTTCCCCATCGGGAAAGTACAATAAAAAGTCCCCTTTTGTAATTTCCATAGAACCCACACATGTGTTCTAATGGAGAGTTAGAGCTTGGATGGCTACCACACATAGCCATTTTCCTTTTGTGTGAATGTGCTGAAGTGTGCTGGCAGTTCGAAAAAGTGATTTTCATTTTGTGACCTAAGTAACACCATGTTAGTAATTGAACAGTGAAGTGGAAATATCTGCAAAGAAATTTTTGCTAGCTCACTTGATGAAAGAAGACATTTTTTTCAATATTATATTTCTTTCCTTCTCATGTCAACACTGAAGACACTTGACATAGTTAAAGAAAAGGAAAAGCAAGAGATATCCAAGGGCTACACTAAATGCTTCCCTCCTCCAATCCAAGTGCTGGCCCCACCTAGCCTGAGCTAGGAAAAGGAAAGGAGGAAAGTTTAAATTGAGTTTGAAATTGGAATTTTGAAATGAATAGGACAATTTAGAATGAGATTATTCTTTATTATGTAGAGTGAAAATAAAGTTATCAAATTGAGTCATATTTTCTTTAATGTAATTTTATCCAGTAGAAAGAGGCATTCAGCATAGCACATTTTGGGATAGCTATTGAAAAAAATTAAAGATAATTCTTAGTTATAATCTAATAAATAAAAATCCTCAATAAGTTGGATAAGCTAAGTCTAATTTTAAATACTAGGGTAATATAAATCTTAGAAAGAAAATACAGTTTGCAGTATTGACTAAATGTATTTTATTGCATAAATGTGATGTCTGGTTTTTTGTTTGTCTTTTTCTTTTTTGAGGAATGCCTCTTAACATCTCTGGAAACCAGGATTCTTTGAAATACACAGCAAAATCTGGTCTATGGGAAATACTTCCCAAAAGGAAACCTTGTTTGTTTCATATTTGTTAGGAGAAAATTTTAAAGCATGACTATAAATTAGAGTGTTTATTACAGACTGCAGAGGGTGTATGCATTTTGATATGACAGAATCTTAAAAATTTAAAATATTTAATTAATAGAATTTCAGAGTAGAAATATTTGAAGAAGTGTTCTTAAGGTTTTTCAGTAGAACTGAAGTGGATGTTTCATAAGGTATAGAGCTATGAAAAAACAAATGTTGCCTATTTGTAAAAATAAAGACTATTCAGGAAAAAGAAAACAAGAACAATAATGGTAGATCCAAAGTAACAATGTGACATAAATGCCCCTTTATTAGTCAGGATATTGTTTAGGCTCACAGTAAAAAAAAAAAAAAAAAAAAAGGAATCCCCAGATATCATGATCTAAACAAGATAGAATTCAACTTCTTTTTTGTATCAATGACTTGAATTATCAGGAGTCCAGAGGTAATTGAGTAGTTTGCTCTATGATGTCATCAAAGATCTTGTCTCCTCCTTTTTTAGTGTGATGCCAATTCCAAAATATAACTTTCATTTCCTCATCTATTAATAAATTGCATCATGTTTACATTTCAAGCTATTGGGAAGGGAAGAAAAAAGATGTGGAAGGCTTCTAGTTTAGTTTCAGCCATGATATTAAAATGATAAAAAACTCCACAAATTAAAAGTCAATGATTTTTCTTGTACCCGTCATAGAACTGAAGGTGCAAGAAACTGCCACGCTGGTATCTGGAGAGAGAGGTGACTCCAGAAAGTCACAGCCCAGATCTTCTTACCTGGAGCAGAAGCCAGTGGGGTCATAACCTGGTAGATACACATAAATGATCATTTTGATGAACTGCTGGAGGCTAAGGATTAGTATGAGAGTGAGGAATTCCTGAAAGCCACAGTTTTAGGGGATTTTCCACATTTTCAAGGGTTTTACATCCAGGAAACCAGGCAGGTTCACACAACAAATACCCAAGAAAGATTCCTTTGTGTCTACAGCAGGAGGGGAAGTGTAATCATTGTGAAATATTCCCAGACTATTCTCAATAACAAGAGTCTCCTCTCCACGGGAAAAGAATTTACCAGACCCTTATTCCAGCTGAGAAAGGACATTGGTCTCAAACTCCTGACTTCTAAACTTTCTGTCTTATCAAAGGGAGGGAAAAAAGTTGTAGCACTGGAAAGACACATGTGACATTCACAGGCCAGAAATACAGGCCAACAAAAGACTGATTATCCCACCAAGACTGTTAGCCCCAGTATAACAGTGGATTACAGCTGAAAGTGCTATACAGCAGAGAATACTTCTGAGGAAAGTACTTATGGAAGCCTAAAGTCAAAAGGAGAAACATAAACGAGTACCCTAGAGGAATTTGAATACTTTGGTACCTGTAGGTAGAGAAACCATTAAATAGAACCCAACTGCTAGCCAGATGCATGTAAATCTTCACACTAAAGGCTTATGTATTTCAATTTCTATTACTGAAAATATGTCTGACTTTCACTAAAAAATTACAAGTTGCTGAGGAGTTTGGCTCCAGACCAGAATTCTAAGTGTGATCGTCTAGGCACATCCATAGGTGAGGTTTTGCCTGACAGGTCTGTGGAGGTGGGGGGAGAGGGAGAGGCTGCACTCCCCACACCAGAGTTGATGCACAGCCAGTGAATTGCAGTTCTCTGGAGAGAGTTGCAGTCCGAAACTCAACACCTCCTCCCCCAGGTCAGCCGTACACATTTGTCTACAGGTATTCCTAGCCCAGGCACTTTCATTTGAAGGCCTCCTTTCATCGTGAGTGAGTCTTGCTTGAGGCACATTTTCCCACTCTGTATCTGTACTTTTCTACACCTAGCCTCTCCCCATCTCCTTCCCCCAAACCCCCTATGTCCATGCAAGGGGGACTTTAGTTCAGAGCTCCTTGGCAGTGAGATGAAACCCCCTTCCTGAGCTGCATATCATCTGCCCCTAACCCACTGTCATCTCGTGGGAGAAAACCAAACACTGTTATTCTGTGGGAGACAATTTGGCTGTAAATCTGGATATCCTGGTACACAGCTGGCATATATGTCTGCATATAAGAGGGTAGGGAAGGTTATATAGAACATGATATTCTTTCTTATCCACATCATTAACCTAGCGATTGCAAATACAAAGGGTAATGTACTTTAATGGGCTTAGCAAAAGGCAATAGAGAATGATAGTGGCAAAAGGCATCCAAATTTTTTTTTTTTTTTTTGGTCAATGTCAATGTGCCAATTAAACAAAATATATCTTAGTATTACATATAACATTTTGTCCCCATTTCAGAAAATACCCCATGGAGGGTTTTACCTTCTTTGGGCCAGGAATAGGAACGTGATTTGAGAGGGCTTCATTCAAGCATTTGAACTGACTTGAGCTGCACTGTAAGAAAGGTGGTGGTTAACGTGTTATTGCAGGATATGGAGGTGAAAAGGAAAGGGTCAAAGTGCTGACTGTGCTTGGTAATGTCGAAGCATCACTGGTAACATGCAGATTGCTGAAGGCTTAGAACAGAAGGGTGAGTGACAAGCCAGGCAGGAGAGGCAGAAAGGGTGGTCAGGCCTGGAGAGTTTCTAACATCCTGTCATCAAAGTGGGGCTGTTTCCAGACTCAGGCCATGCATCGTGATTTATGGCATCTTAAGTCAGAGGAAGGCTGTGGACCAAAATCATGCTAGCAATTAGAAAAAAAGAAAAGAAATTCATCATTACACCAGAGATCATGTAGGCAAAAAATTAATAGGTTCCTAACTTGTAAGGCACAACAGTGAGGTCAAAAGGGAAGAATTTTAAGTGATAGAGGAAGATACAGCTCTGATACTGTCTTTTGTGGTTCTTACATTCATAGGTTGGAGGCCCAAAAAGAATTCTCTATAGTGCTCCAAAATCAGTGGAACAAAATTCTGGCTTGGAGACCACATCAGCAACCAATTGACTGAAAGCAGGGATATGCAGTAATGCATCTTCTGGTATCTTATTTGGCTATGCTACATTCCCACTGTGACCACAGGTTTGTAGCTACCTATTTTCTTGATGAACAAAAAGAGTGGCAGCAAACCATGCAGAAAACTTTTTGGAATCTTCCATCGTTGGTGAGGATATATTTGGGGTAGAAGGCATTGGCTAGAGAGTTTAAGAGATATGTGTTTCAGGGCTGTGATTTCACACATAATAGTTTTCTTTGATTTTAGGCTGAGTACAAAATGCTGTTCTCTTGCGTAAGTTTCCTTCTAAAGTAGGAATGCTACTTTTTCCTGCTGCTACAAAAGTATAATGAAGAGAAGAACAACATCTGTAAAAGAAAATGAATTCAATGGACAAATAATCACTATGTAAATCTAGGCTTTAATAGTGCTAATATCATTGCTATTTTTAGGAACTGTATAGAATCCACTGAGATTATGAAGACTGATTTTTTAATTGGTAGTTATAGCCTATGTAGTATTTAAAATTTTTTGGTCATTTTGAATTTTAGTTTAACTTTTTCCAGGGGTGACTGAGGGGATTGATTCTGATTTACTTTTCTTGAGCCAAAAATAAAGCTAGAACATTATTTATAGGCATCAGCAGACATTATTATTATGGGGCTATATATCCCATTATAGTCTACTGCCATACAGCTCAATGCTGTAAGTCAAATTTTATAAAGTCTTAACTCGTAATCTGAGGGGTGAATGCATTAAAATATACAATATCGTTTTAACTTCTATTCTTGTACATGCTGTTTGATAGAGATTAGGCATTTCACGACTCCTCTCAGTCCAAATTTCATAATTTACACTCTCTGAAAGAAGAGATTGAATCTCTCTGAAGTAAGCCTATTTAATGGTGTTTTTAAAAATATAAATCTGAATCCAGTCATAATCTTGGGATGAGTGCTACATAACTGCAGGTCTGTCCCTGGGAGTGTGGGCTGTTTAATTACCAGCTCAGCTGTACTCGCTGATGGATGTAGTGACAATAATTCTCTAACTCCAGTGTCTTTCAATGTATGTGTGTGTATATATACACATATATGTATTTATGCATATATATGTATGTAAATATATGCATGCATGCATATGTGTGTTTGTGTAGAAGAGACTGGGGGTACATCAAAAGTAGTACTGAAGAACAAAATGTAATATAATATTGTTTATTCTAAGTGTTATTAATTTTAGATAATTTGGATTGTAAAATTTATTCATCTCTTAAATAAGTAACACAATGAAAATTAAGATTAACTGGACTGGATAAAATGAATTCTATAGAATGTAAATGTTGCTTGTTATGCCCTTAAAAAGATATTAGAACTTAGAAGTTATGATATCTTAAATAATTCTCTCATGTTGATCTTCTAGAAACTTTCTTTAAAAAATAATACATTTATTTTAATTCTATAGAATAAGTCCTGAATAAGCTTTGAAGAGATATAGTTCTTTAAGAAGAAGTAAAAGAAGTACACTGTAATTTAATAATGCAATTAATGCACTTGCAAGCATACTTGGCATTATTGGACTCTCTGTTGTCACTTATACTTCAAGTACTGTTTTAAGTAATAGAGAAATTTTTGTCGATTACCTCCATATTCTGTATTTTTATGGGAAATGTAAGAAATAATTTTATATTTGAATAAAGGAATTTTTTCATTATGAAATTGTAGTGTAAAATAATTCCATATTGTATTTCCATTCTAAAATCAAATCAAATTTCTGAGAGGAAGATGGAATTAAAAATATATAATATAAAAAAATTGAATCTCAGTACCTTACCTCCTTTGCCTGTCTTTATTAATCATTCGGTTACTTTCAACAGTTCTTTAACAAAGAGTGGGACTTACCTTAAATTCATACAGAATAAATAAT
>CM052436.1:39499991-39605638 GCA_028533085.1 Varecia variegata | reverse complement strand
GTGTAATGAAATAAAGGCAGTACCTTGGACTTAGTTTTCTTATGTAAAATGGATCCAGTAGATGAGAGAATTTGTTATAAACTTTTTAATGCAGTGGAAGGCTTTCAGTAAATATTATTTTATGGAGAACTCCAAACATAAAAAGAATAAAAGCAATTCAAAAACCCAGGTAATGAAATCTCATACTTGAATCTACTTGTTCATTCCTTTGACTACCTTCCACCCTCGCTCTAGCCTCTGAAGTACCTGAAAGGATTGTTAGCTGCTTTTGAAACAGTTATTAGTTCAAATGTCTTTTTCAACCTTACAAGTCCCTCAGTTCTGTGTAAAGTTTTCTGATCAGATTATTCACAGTGTCACTCTATTTACAAAGTAGCTCATTTACATATTATTTTTTAAAAATGACCTACTATGGAAAGAAAGGAAGAGCATCGGAGAAGGAATAAATGAAAATAAAATTAAAAAAATGATCTACTATGAAAAATGAGATGTAATTGTGGATAAATCAATCAAAAAGAAGAATTTTCTTTGAAAAATGAAGTGAATGATGGACATGCCAGCTTCATCCTCACCTACACCACAAGGTGCTGTTATCCTCAGCCATAACTCTCTTAACAGGATAAAGAAATAATAAGAGGGAGTTAACTATCTATTTGAAGTCCCAATTAATGCACTTGTAGTAGTGGGAAAAAAAAATCTGCTTGCAGCAAATTTTGACCAACTCCAAGATGTTTATTTAGACACTTTTTCTTTCCCCTTCTCATTCAACAGTCATAAATATAGTTTTATATATCTATGTGTGTATATATATACATATTTTATGTATATAGTGTGTGTGTGTGTGTGTGTGTATATATATATATATAATATGTATACATAATGAATCTGCTGTAAAACAATCCAAACTGCACAGACGTATATAGGGAAAAATGTATAAGATTCCTGATTTTTCACAGAGCTTCCCAGATCTGATCCCAACCCACAGATGTAGCTACTATTAATATGCAAGACATTTTCTTCACATATACAAATACACACATATATTTAATCTATTAGGATTATTGTGTGTGTGTGTGTGCATATTTCTTATACTTTTTTAACTTAATATAATTTGGGCAGGCTGAATAATGAAACACATACAACTGAAGACGAAATGCTTTTTTGGCATTTCTTCAAATAAATATATGATTTTACTCCTTTATCTGCTAATGTTAAAATATGTTAACTGATTTTAGAACGTTAGACCAGCCCTGTATTCCTGGGATTAACTCCATTTAATGACAATCTATTTATCATTTTTCACATACTGCTGGATTAGATTTGCTAATATTTTATTGAGTACTTTTGCATGTTTGTTCAACAGGGATTTTGAACTGTAGTTTTTTTTGTTTGTTTTTTTTTTTTCTTGAACTCTCTTTTTTATTGGTTTTTACATTGGTGATTTTTGCCTCATTTCATGAACTGGGCTGTGTTCCCTCTTTACTTTCCTAGAAGAGTTTGTATAAAACTGGTATTATTTCCTCTTTAAATGTTCGTTAGAATTTCCTGGAGAAGTTATATAGGCCTAGATTGTGATGTTGTTGCTGCAAGGCTTTCAAATATAAATTTGATATTTTTAAATGTATGGAATTATTGAGGTCATGCACATACATACACACGGACACACGCATACATATAGAGAGGGTTCATTTCATCTATGTTGTCATATTAACCAGCGTAACTTTTTGATAATATTCCCTATTAAATTTTGTAAAATTCTCTTATTAAATAAAATTAAATGTTTATAGATTTGTAGTTATTTCCCCTCTTTCATGGCTGACATTGGTAATTTGTGTCTTTCCTCTTTTGTCCTGGTTATCCTAGCCAGAATTTCATCAATTTTTATATGGCTTCTTTTTTTTTAATCTTTGGTTTCTAGGTGTTTGTTATAAGATGTATTTAGATGCATTTTGGGGGCTGAGTGTTTATTCTTTTTGAAGTTCTCTGATCTCTTAGATCTGTGCTTTGATATTTTTCATTGTTTTTGGAAAATTTTCATTCATTTTCTCTTCAAATATTTCTTCTGCCCCATTCTCTCTTTTCTTCTTAAAAGAATTTCAATTATAGGTATGTGAACTTATTTGATATTGTCTTATATGTCTTGAATATTCTGTTCTTTTTTTAAAAAAAAAAAAACTCATTTTCTCTTTGTGCTTCAGTTTGAGTAATTTCTGTTGACCTATCTTCAAGTTCACTGACTTTCCTTAAGTGTGTGGAATCTATCAATGTGTCCATTTAAAGGTGTCCTCTCTGTTTCTCTCTTACTCCCATTTCCATTTGATACTTTCTTATAAATGATATCTTTCTGCTGATAGTTTTATATTCCCTGACTGTTCCAATATCTGCGTTGTATCTGAATGTCTGCAGTTCTCAGACAGGTTCTTTACGCTCAGTGCTAGTTGACACGAAACTTTCAGAAATGTGTTCATATATTGTGTTGAAATTTTACTCACTTTTATGACAGGAGAGTATTTGTCACTTGTTCTGTCCCAGGTATCCTAGTGCATGTGACTATATTTTTCTTTGACAATTTTTGCTTTTCTATAGTTTTCAGGCTAACTGGTTGCCCTGTGATCTCAGCTACCTCATAGGCTCAAGAAAAGATAGGGTTTTGTAAACAAACTGTCCTGCTTTTTCTAGTGAGTAGGATGGGAGCAGGACTCTCCAGATTGCTTCCTCCTACAAAGAAACTGGAACTCATTTTCAACTATAAAATTTTTATACCTGTTTTGTTTGATTTATCAACTTTAGGTAGTGACTAGAAATGTATGCTGAGTCAGTGAATCTACTTACGCTATATTTTAGCTCTTCCACTGCCTCCACACCCTTCAGTTAGAATAAATCCAGTTATTCTCATGATTGCCTTAAATAAAATTCTTAAGTTTCTGTTTTGTGATTTATAACTTGTAGACATATTCTACTTCATAGTATGAATGTTGAGAATTTAATTTAGAGCATTTTCACTCTCCTACAAATTCTAGGTTTGTTATATGCTAATTTTTGGTTTTGTGAATAGTTATCTTTATGATTTAAAAAGAATTATAGAGAGCACTAAGTATACAAAGCTAAGAAAGACGAAAAAAATTATGTGCCTATTCTTTCTTTCACTTCTGTTCCTCCCTCCAAAATTTTGATAGTTATTTTTAAGTTTTCAAGATTTTTAATACTTACATTCAATTTTCTTTTTTTATATCAAGATAGTAAATTTATTTTAATGGAAAAGATTACAGAATTCAAAATTGTTCATATTTTTCTACATCCTTAGTATATAATCTAATGAATCCAGTTTATGATAGTAATTTGCAATATTGTTTACCACTGGATCAAAAAGTAATAGTCTCATTTTTGCAAACTTTGTGTAAACAATGATAAAGATGTGCACAGAAACTGACTTGTTTTTTAGACCATTAAGTAGAACTTACACCTGGGTGTTTATTTTCATACATCCTTAGTTTAAAATGTCAGTTTAAAATGTAATTAAGGTTAAATCTACCAATCTGTACCTAGAACACTAAGCATCTGAGGGGAACCCAAGAATTTGAAATGCATAATTCTGTTTCTTTACTCTCTGTAGTCAACTAATAATGAAAATAGTTGCTAGTTGATGTAGCTCAATTGCTTTTATATTGTTTTTGTAAATGCATGTAGATCAAACAGTTCTAGTAGAAATGGAAGTACATATACAACATTCATTTCCTATGTCACAAAGAGCCTGAGCTTCTGATGCTTGTAAACCATTTTTTGGTTGTGAACTATTTCAATTCAGTTTTTATGACATATAAATTCAGTTTAAGTTCTCATTAGTATCTGAGTATTACATATATATGTGTGTGTGTGTATATATGTATGTATGTATATATAACTCCCCAGACAAGGCATCTACATTTACTGTTTATAAATTTCAGTAAACTTAATTAAAAATGTTTTATAAAGGACTCACTCTATAGCTTTACTATTTGTTGACATTATACCTAAACTTCAAGGTTCCTTCAAAAAATAAAAATATTTCAACTGACACTGAAAAGAGAATGGCTTGGTGAAATAGGAATTGCTATCAACTTCATAACTAGTTAGTAAGATACACATTCTGGGGGAGTTAGTAATTTGTCAAATTGACCATGCAGCGAATTGATCTTACGATGAATGGCTATTGGTGAATGGCTTTTCTGAAAATTGATCCAGGGACATTTATTTCACCACTCCAAAATGATGATCCAGGGAGGGCATGCTCAATGCTGACAAACTATTGAGGGTAGCATGCAGGGATATACAAATAGACTTGCATGGATTATGGTCTTGGGAATATCATGTCACACCAGCAGGTTTATATTGCTGCTTTGGTGAATATTTTCTAAAATTTGAACAACAAATATAGATTGCTTTTGAAATTCAAATAAATGAATTGATAAGCATATAAATAATTTATTTATAATATTACCTCTGATTTCAGATATTTTTCTCCATAGGTCACCTCAGTCCTGTCATCTTTTTTTTTATTACTGGTATTTTAAATCATCTCCTAATTCAGATATCTTATAAGATTATACAAAAATTACCTGTTGGAAGAAATTTTTGCTTGAACACTAACTTGAGGAAAGATACAGATTGACAAAATATACTAACTATGTATGTTACAAGCATACCCATTTTATTAGATTCACATTGTGAAATCAACTTAATTGAAGAAACAGTTGTGAAATACTATTTTACCTTTTTTATGCTTATACTTTCCTTATCAATGATTATGAAGAGCTCCAAAGCTAGTTCATCATTTCAGAGAATTTTCTTTTTCATACGAATTTTCCTTGTACTGGTATTTTGTATTTTTCTTTCTGTAGAGAACCATAAACTGAATTTCTGTGCCTTCTTTCTGTATTTTGTATTTTTCTTTCTGTAGAGAACCATAAACTGAATTTCTGTGCCTTCTTTCTGGTTATGCTGTTTGGGTTTCACGATCCTACTTCAAGAATTGCTTGACCCATAACAATATGACTTTGCGTAGTTTTTTTCAGGCTTTTCATTTTCATCTTCAGCTCTCCAAATGTGGCTATTTTCTGTTACCGGATTTCTAAGCTATCTTTTTTTATCCTGTTTCAGAAACTTGGCATCAGTCTGTAGTTGACTTCCACCTCGTTTTCTTTTGACTTACCCCCTCTTTGTTTGCATTAAGATCTTCCTTCTCTACTTCTCTTTTCTCTTCTCGTATTTAGACTTCACATAAAGCTGTGTGCTCAAAAATAAATATGCTCTATCTCACTGACTCTGCAAGAGCTGTCTTCCTCCTGCTGTTTTCTTGCTGTACCTCTTGTTTATCCTGAGTTTCTTTACATTGTGCCTCTCATCTTTTCTCATCACAACATGAAATCCATTTTCTTTATTTTTCACATCTATTTGTAAAACCTCTCATTTCCTTTGTTTTTTAGAGCCCCTAAAGACTTCTGTGCAAATGATATGAACTGAGAAATTTATATTGTCTTTGTTTCTTGAATCAATGAAACTGGCCATACTTGGTCTGCTCAGCTTTATTTAAAAATGTTCTGGGAATGTTTGAATAGCTATATTCTTTCAGTCACAACGGCTGTACCCATTTCCAATTTTAGAGAAAGAATCAAGAGGTAGTTTAAATAAATATTAAAAATATTAGCTATGGACTCAAACTTCATTTTGACTCCCAGTTCTGCACTTATAGATTTTGATTTTCAGAGAAATTAATTTTTCCTTTGTCAATTTGCATTTTTTCATTTGTAATAATACTACAGGTTGAACATTTCTAATCCAAAACTTTGAAATTTGAAATGCTCCAAAATCTAAAATTTTTGAGTCCTGACATGATGCCACAAGTGGAAAATTCCACACCTGACTTCATGTGATGGGTCACAGTCAAAACGCAGGTGCACAACACACAGTTTTTTCAATGTACCCGAGGGATGCTGTACAGAAACCTTTGAATCAAAACACAACTGAAGACTGGCTGTTGTATGTTGCTGCTGTTGTTTAAGAGCTGATACAGGTATTCTGATGATGTACCTTTACTATTTAGTTATTTTTAGCACATTATTTTTCACTGTATTAATGGTATGTCCTTTTTTTTACTGTTAAGTATGCCTGTGTTTAAGAAAATGGTTGCTTCTCGGTAGCATATAAATTCAGTCAGGAATGACGGTGCTGCCAAACAACCACAGATTGTCCATGTGGGTGGCTGAGATAGTGACACCTTTGCTTTCTGATGGTTCAATGTACACTAACCTTTTTTCATGAGCAAAATTATTTAAAATATTGTATAAAATTACTTTTAGTAGATGTGTCTAAGGTATATATGAAACATAAATGAATTTTGCATTTAGACTTGGGTCCCATCCCCAAATTATCTCATGATATATATGTAAATATTCCAAAATTTAACAAAATCAAAAATTGAAAACACTTCTGGTCCTATGCATTTCAGATAAAGAATACTCAACCTGCAGTACATATGATGACTTGTAGTGTGTGAGTTTGTGCATGTGTGAATTAAATGGTATTTATAAAACACTTTACTAAATATCTGGCATATTAAGAAATAAATGCTTTCATTAATAATCACTATGTTTGATATGTAGTTGTTCTTTGTGTCACAGGCTCTTTCTGATTATACACCACATTAAGAAGATATTCTATGTGCTAGCTGCTGTATTGAGCATTAGCTGAACCTAAGTTCATACTCTCCCCTCACTCAGTACAACGTTACCTATACAGTAACTAACTTGTACTTTCTTTGCCAAAGCTCTATTTTATAATTCTATCACTTAGTCCAAGTCCCCAACTCTATGCTCCTTTAACTAAAACTGTTAATTTATCCCAGTTTGCCTTAAATAGGTCATAATCTCTCCTGTGTCCATTGTCTCATTATAGAAGAAAAATAACAAATTTGGTTTTGACCTACTAAGTTGAATCTCATCAATACTGAACTGGTCCTTTTTTCAGTAATAAAGTGTTTGATTTTATTTTCGTGGTTCCCTAACCTGAGTCTTTCATTAAACCTTTGACCAACTGAATGATTTTAGTAGCAATTTTGGATTCATGAAAATTGAACAAAGTTTTAAGACCCAAAATAGTGTTTCTTTCTGGTAAGTTGTGCTAAGATTTGTAAAACTGACTTGATAACATCTTTCTATACAGGGGTCTTGCAGCTTTTCTCCTCCTCATCAGCAGAGGTTTTCATTGTTTATTTTCTTCTGTTCCTCTTTGGAAATCTCATTTTCTGTGACCTTTGGGAAAGAAAACTGACAAATAAGAATACATCTTTTCTTTCTTTTCATTTTTTCTTATTCCAATTCTGTTTTTTCTTCAATCTGCCTTTCTTTCTTCTTCTATTCTTCATTATTTTGAGTGCTTTCTTCTTTTCCATTGTAGATGATTAGTGATCCTTTCCCTCTTTTATTCAGTTAAGCAGACACATTGCAACTCAATATATCTTATCTACCATTGCGATACTCTTGATATTCCTCTAGAAGCTTTCTTTTTAACAAGTATGTATCATAGTTCATGCCTATGTTGTGATGTAATTGCCTACCTTCCACTTCTCCACATGAGCCTCCTCATCGCCCTTTGTTCTTCTTGGTTTTTCTCATTAAAGATTCACAGCAGTTTTTTTAAAGATAGTTTGATTATATGAAAACTGTCTGTTATGGAGAATTCACAACTTGACTTATCCTTTTATATATTAATAGTTAACCTAATAGTTACACTTTCCAATCTTGTACTTTAGTCAATTCTTTCAAAAATATATATGGAACACATTCCACAGGGCATGGAATATAGAGGATGGAAGAGGTGGCAAACATCACTGATGTATATCCTGCTATGTGAGCCTTAACCAGATTATTGTTTACTAGGTTCATTTTAAGTAAAGTAAAAATATTGAGATCCTTTTCTGGTATGAGCAAGTTTAGTGCCTCTGAATCTAAAAAAGATGCCTCCATCAAGGAGTAGTTCAAAGAAATCGTGAATTAATACATATAATATGTTTAATATTAGACAGAAATAGGTACCAGGAATAGGTCACTAGTTGTGTTGATTGCGATTCTGAGAATATACAAGAGGGACAATCCTAGATTTTCATGACTTAAAAAATCTTATTAAAAAGCCATCATAAGTATGATAGGCTCCAGTGACACTAAAAAGAAGTTTTCAGCTCAGTACCCTAAATTTCATAGAATACTTGTGTCTATTAGTTTCACACAGAGGTAGCATTGTATCAAAGAAAATCTCCATAGTTGTGCTCTTCTTTTATTTAAAAGCTGATCATATTCTCTCCTAATACTTTCTCTAAACACATTGCACAGATTCCTGAGGATGTGACTTTTAACAAATTTTTCCATAGTGCATGGTGTGACATCATCAGACTCACACAAGTCTGACAGTCGAAAACCCATTCACAGAACAGCATGGGAAAGCACAGGCCTTTCAAGGAGTCACAATGTACTTTTGCAACATGGCAAATTGCAATCCACAGGAGATGACGGCAGCCAAAGGAGAATCACTTCTTTGTGAGATTTAGGAGATAAATTCAAGGGCTTTATAGTGTAGAATATTTTTTTTTCCATCACAGTAAAGAAATCCTATAATGAGTGTTTCCACAGTCATTGCTGAGATATGGTTGAAAGAACCAAATTGGCAGGTTTAAAGAGTTTAGTTTCTACAAATCCTGGGAAGGATTTCTACAGATTTCTACAGATTTCTACAAATCTGAGTTTTTCACCTCATTGCTTTTATCAGATGGCAGTTGAGGAGGTGGTGACAACCAGATGATATGACTTGTATAAGAGAGAAAGAATGGATGTGTAATTCATCTGCAAGTAAAAATTAAACAGTTGAACAGGAAGCTCCTGGAAGACAATAAGCAGGTAAGGAAAACCCCTAGCAACTGCTCTGGTAAAACAGAAATGAAGTTTCCTGATAAAAGAGGAAACAACCATAAAGGGAAGGAAGAATGAGAAATATAGGTGCCTATTGTGAGTAATATTTAAAATCTAAGGTGTTATTGTTTCACCAAGAATGAAGGAGATGAATAAAACCATTTTCATCACAGCTACGATAATCTGCAGAGAGCAGTTTGTAGAAGACATTCCATTGAAAAGCGCTTCTAAAAGAGATGTTAGCAGATTTTCTTCTTTCCCTAAATTTTTCATTTCATAGGTGTAAGAAATATAAATTGTAATATCGATAGGTAGATGAGGGAAATAATTAATGAAGTATGTATAATCAATCATTACTGCTATTTTAGATACTGTTCTCTAAGCAGTTTCAGACAGAGAGAAAGATAATTTTCTTTAATTAATATAGTGGCTTTGAAAAATGAAAGTGAGCCATCTGGTGTTGTCTACCATGAACCAATGTGTATAAAAGTAGATGAAATAGACTAAGGACAACAAAGAAAGAACTCCGCAGGGTAAGGGCAGAGATATTTCTTGGACATTCATGACAAATGGTTTCCACCAAAGCTCGAAGAAGAGTGATTTGTGATTAGCATAAAAATCATATCACAATGACATAGATATTTTTAATTTTTTCCATATATTTGGGATTATGTTCAAAGTTTATTAAATGTTTCCCTTTTTTGGATTTGTTAACCAGTAATTTGGATTATTGCAAGTTTTAAAAAAACTCCTTCCCTGACAAAACATCTCTAACAAAGAATTTTTAATATCTCATCTTTTTCCAACTGCACATAGAGCTAAACTGTATTTGCAACCATACTTTGCATAGAAGGGGGGCCACATTAAATAGTTATGTAATATTTGTCATCTCTAGGCCTGACCCCAAAAACTTCTTGCACAATCCTCCAAGTTTCTCTCTTCCCTTATCTTCCAGCTAGATATGGAAAATCCAGTTGAGGGTGCCAATGTTCTAGAGCTGTGGTCAGTAGCATATTTTTTTTTCTGAAAAGACCAGATTGTTAATTCTTTGCTTGCCATATTTCAATTTTTTAAATAGCTCTTTAAAAGTGCAAAAACCACTCTTTGCCCATATGCCATACAAAAATTTTTGAGCCAAATTTTGCCCATGGGTACTAGCTTTCTGGCTCTTGCTCAAGAAATGGTAGATAGACTATATGGTAAATCCTAAATTTCTGAATGACCCCATGGAGCAGCATTCCCTTTACCTCTCTTTGGCCCGTAGTGAACCACAATGCAAGCCAGAGAGCCTCAGACTCCTGAGATTTCAAGGTTATCTGTTATATTAGTTACTTTATTCTGGCTAATATATATTTGTTTATCTAATGTTTAATCCTACTATGATCTAACCTGAAATTGAGCTGAAATTTTCTTCCCAGTTATCTCTTAATTTTTTTGTTTAATAAACTTCAGATGTTTATAGTTTGCTTCTAACCACATTTCCTATTATAGTTGACCAATCTGTCTATTTTTAGTACTTTTAATCTTACCTCATATCCAGATTCTGAACCATTGAATACTTTCTGATTTTCCTTGAAGGAAATTGGAATACTTTATCCCACAATATATTTCTTGACATATTTTGAAATGGCTGCCACCGGTCCAGCAGACAGAAGTAACCCTGCAAAAAAACAAAAAAAAAAAAAAACAAAGTGTTTTGTTGGGGTGAAATTTGCATCTGTAGAAGATCTGCATTGATGCAGCCAGGCTTTCCCCTGTCCAATCTAGGAAAGAACAACTGAGAGTTTGACACCTTTAAAGGTCAAAATAACCATTTACCATCTATTCTCTCTGAGAGCTGCTATCTGAGACGTTTCCTCTACATAAGACCACCTTACTTAGCCAAGCCTCTTCCTTTTTCTCTTCCATAATCTGCCTTACCACTAAAAACCTTTTTTTGGCCATGCTCTGAGCCTGCACTCTTTTTGTAACCTCAAGATGGTATAAAAACCTCCTTACTCCTATGGGGGGTTAGGCCTTCATTCTGAAGGCTTTCATGTATATGCATTAAATAAATTTGTTTTTCTTTTCTCCTGTTAATCAATTTGCCTCATGTAGATGATTTTTCAGTGAACCTTTAGGGAGCCAAGGGCCTTGATCCCTACATCCTCCTACTTGACAACATCTTTTGGGACTCAAGTACCCAAACTGTTTACAGCAGTAGAGAGCTGGTAGAAATTTAGTATCAAGTAACACAAACCTAAAACTGTCTATATTAATGTAAGGCCATAAGGCAAGAACTGTGGTAAAAGTCTCATTTCTACAGAAGTATAGACATAGCAAAAAGTTAACTAGCCATTGTTTCAGAGCTTGCCTTCTTGTAATTGCTTACTGCTTATGAGTCATGTATCCTTGATTGGTGTAAGATTTGTGACTTCCCCAATTGCTTCTATAGATAACATTGCTATTGTAAAACCTAAAACTGGTTTTTGAGAGGTATTCCAGTCTCTGCATTTGGGGGAACCAACTGATGCCAACTGAACCAGTGGCCTGGCTTGGAAACTGATTCAACAGGTCCTGAGACTCTTTATCCAGGAACTATCTCAGCCAAGAAGACAATTTGTTTCCCAACTCTATGAGTTCATCCCCAGCCAATCAGCAGACCCAATTCCTTAGCACCTTGTCTGTCAAACTACCTCTAAAAACCTTACCTCCAAAATTCTTAGGGTGATGGATTTGAGAAATTTCTCCTCTCTCCTCTCTCCTCTCTCAGAGTCCTGGAATATTAAACTCTTTCTCTGCTGCAACCCCTGTTGTTTTACTAGCTTTCTTTCAAGTAGTAGGCAATAGAACCCAGGTGGGTGGAAACAAACCTGCCATTTGTGAACACTAAATACTTGAATGCTTCCTGTAAGCATCCCAATTCAAACTCACAAAAGTGTTTGTTGGTTTCCTCTTTCAAAACTATCAACAAAGCTCTGCCAACATGAGACCTCTGCACTGAGGCAAGCTAAAAGTAAGCTACATCAGATGGCTGCCCCATTAAGACTCTGGCCCTTTTGTATACTTTAGAGAATTTAGGTGTTTAGATTACTAAGCCAGACAAGACTTTTAATTTACTTGCATCACAACTGCCATGAGACTACTTACTCAAGGCTTCTTGGGAATGGCTTCCTGGGCCATTGATCACTCATATTGGGCTCAGAGTAAATCTCTTTAAATTATTTTGTAGACTCTGTTTTCTTTTTTTTTCCATTAGCATTATTATCTCACAGTTTTCATGGGTAATGAGTCTGGGTGCAGATAAACTGGTTCCCCTACTTAGGGTGCACAGTCTGAAGTCAAGGTGTCAGCTGAGGCTTTGATCCTCATGCAAGGCTTGTAGGGGGGCCCTTCTAAGCTCACTGGTTGTTGGAAGAACTCATTTCCTTGTGTTTGTAGGAACGAGGTCTTGTTTTCTTGCAGGCTGCCAATTCAGGGTCACTCTCAGCTTGTAGAGGCCACCCTTCTTCATTCGTAGTTCACAAGTAGCTGTGTGGGTTTTCATTGTTTTTTGTTTTGTTTTTTCCTCAAAGTCAAAAGTGAGTGGTCAGTGTCTCTGACAGCCTTTGCTCCATTTGCTTGTTCTACCTCTAGCTGGACAAAGTTCTCTACTTTTCAGTGCTCATGATATTAGATTGGGCTCATCTAGATATCTGGATATTCCCAGATAATCTCTCCATTTTAAGGCCTATATCACAATCACAGTATTTTTTTTTAATTTTATTTTTTTGTGCCATCTAAGATAGCATACTCAGAGGTTCCAGGGATTAGAGTGCGGAAAGTTTTTTTAGGGGGGGCCATTATACCTACAAGAGTAGTACTTCAGAAAAAACATAAAGTTTTAAATACATTTTTAAAAAAGATATAATTGTTGTCAACTTCTGTGTTATTTCTCGTGAAACACAAAACTTTCTAAAACAAAATAAAAAATACAACTTTGGCTCAGAATGTGTAGCTATAAAGATCATAATTTTGATTATAAAATTCTTATCAATTGGCTTTATGTTGCAAAATAATTTAAAACTCCTTTGTTCCTTAATTTTTTCATCTTTCCACCAAAACTGTGAAAGACTTTGAAATGGGAAAAAATATTTATCAGTATTTTGTCTGGTTCACGTACGTGGGTATCTCCACCTATAATTGACTATGAGCCTATAAATTCTTGAATACTGATCATAATGCAAATTATTCTTATGTATAGAAATACAAATTTGTTGTATCCAATGTAATGCAAGTGATTATTCTGTGGATATATCCATTTTGTATTTTTATATATTCATTTCAGAATTCCTTATTTTCTCTCTTTATATGTATGGTTCTTAGAAATCTCCTTTGAATTGGTTTTGACATCTTACTAATTCCCACTTAATGGATGAGTTGAATAAAATCTTTGACATGTGTTCAATCTATATTTGTATGAAAGTCATGATTTTACGCTTATTTAAAAAGTGATCCTTTAAGAATTTTTAGAAAGGGGATAACCATTCTTCTGGGTTTTTTCTACTTCCTTATCACTCACTCATATTTTTCAGTTGGAAGATGTTCAGAAATGATTTTCCATTTGGAGATTTCCCCATTTGATGTGATATAGCTCCCAAATCATACTGGGAAGCTGAAAGACACAGATCAGTGCTCTACAATGGAAATGTAATAAGAGCCATAAATATGAGTTACTTATGTAATTTTAAGCTTTCTAATAGCCACATTTTAAAAAGTAAAAGAAATAGGTGACATTAATTTTAATAATCTAATTTATTTAACCTAATATATCCAAAATGTCTTCAACAGATCATAAGATGAGAAATACTAGAGTTATTTTATATTTTATACTAATTCTTCAAAATCTGGTGTATATTTTACATTTATAGTGCACTTCAACTTAAACTATCCACATATGTGTTCAATAGCCACAAATGTTTATTGGCTGCCATATTGGACTGTGTAGCTCTAGAGATACCCTTGATTTTACCAATTTTAAAGACAATTCTTCTAGCCTGTAATAAATTCTATGATAGGCATAATATTTGTTTTACTTATAATAACATCTCTAATTGGTATTCAACAAACAGGATATAGATACTTTTTATTTAAATAGAGGTGTTGATTTACAAAGCACATTCATGTCCATTAGCTAACTGACTCTTAAGGTTAGTATTATTTTTATCCCTGTTTCTTAAAGGGAAATTAAAGATGTCAGAAAACTCAAAATTAGTATCAAAGCTAAAACCTCAACCTAGATGTATGTATAGTTGTGCCTATTTCTCAAGGTAGAATGAGGCTATGCTGCAATAATAAACAAACTCCAAAGTTCTAGTAGATACTTTAACACATTAAACTTTTATTTCTCAATCACATCACAAACCAATATGAATAGGTTGTCACTCACCTGGGCTCTCCTCCAAAGTTTGAATCAGTGATCTAGTCTACTTCTATCTGGCAACAACACTATCCAGGTAACCTTAGTTTCTAGTCATGTGAATGAAAGAACAGGGGGAGGAATCACCTTCTATTACATTAACTATTTCATTTTTGGTGACACCTCTTTGGTAAGAATTAGTCATATAATCCAACTGAGAGTGCACACACCACTGGGGAATTTAGAGGTAGATGAAAAAATTTGGAGTACAGCAATAATCTCAGCCACATTGAGTAGTGTTTAACTCAATGATTAAAAAAAAATTATTTTTCAATATACTGAAAAAATATGTCTTCTTTCAAATAAAAATATTCAAAATAAATTTGCCTTTTTGTCTTTCCTACTTTCTGGTTTTTCCATTTTGTCTAATGGTATAACAACTTTCCCTGACATAATTTGAATCTTTGTTGTTTTTCATATTCATTTTATTGACAAATCCTACATATTCTAATAATATAACTTTTGTCACTGCCATTCTCTCTCTCTTTTTACTCCTATAACTACTATCTTATTTTAAGCCTCATAAGTTACCTGAATCTTCTTAATAGTCTATGATTTTTTTCTGAATTTAGTTACTACTCATTTTTTACTTGAATCCTAGCTTTACCAGTGATTGTATGGCCTTAGGCAAGTCGCTCAACTTTTTGTGCCTCCCTTTTCTCATCTATAAAACAGAAAATAATAACAGCATTTTAATAGGATGATCATATATTTAACAGGATATATAGACACCCTCCCACATTTTTGTTATCTGTTCATCCATCGATGTATACTTAGTTTGATTTTATAGCATGACTATTAGCAATAATGCTGGAATAAACATGAGTGCAAATATCTCTTTGACATATTGATGCTTCTTATATTGAATTTTTCATTATGATGCAGCACTGCAAATCTCTTACCTTGGCATTTCTGGCCTTCCACAATAAGATCCCAAACTATTATTATAAGACTCTGTACCAATACCTAGAGCCAAATTGAACCATCCATTATTTTTCAAACACTACTTCCAAATATCTTCCCTTGTATTCAATAGCTTCTACTTGGAGCAAGTTTTTCTTCCATTTCTGTCCCAGATCTCATCTGTTTATTACTACATTAGCAAAGAAGCATGTCCTGGTCCTGCAAAGGGTGAATGGAAGAGGTAGAGAGGTGGCAAGAAGGGAAATCATAAAAATAAATTTAAAAAAAATGAATCTTAATCATTCTGGGAAAAAAAAATTTCATCTTCCTGCACAATCCCCAGTTGCCAACTTCTTATATTAGTCAGGGCTCTTATATATATTTAATATATATGTGTGTGTGTATCTTATATGTGTGTATGGGAAGGAGAGAGAGAAAGAGAGAGACAGAAAGATATTTATTATAAGGAATAGGCTGTGATTGAGGAGATTGAAAAGCACTGAGAAGTAAAAATAAAATCCTAAACTCTGTAAGGCTGGTGGCGGGCACCCCTCCCCTCCCTAATGGAAAAAGAAGAAGCCCAGGAGACCTGCCAAGAACAATGCCTTCAAGGCCCAGGTAAGTTAAAGGATGACCACACCTGGATGGTTACCCTGATAAGGGTCTCTGTACCTGGAGTCCACACAAACCACCGGCCCCTCCTGTTTCTCAATACCCGCCCTAAAACTGCAACAAAGAAATTCCTCACTCTTTGAGCCAAAATCTTCCCACCGAAGAGACCCCCATACCCCAACCCTAAAAACATATATAAACCCACTCAGACTTCTGGGCGATGCGACTTTTCAGGTCTCTCTCTCTCTCTCCCGGGACCTGAAAATCTCGCCCGGGTCCCTCTCTTGGGACTGTTTACCCTCACCCAGGAGCGCTCCAATAAAACCTCTTTACTTATCCCTTTCAACTCTGCTTGTTTTTCTTTCTCTGGCGCTGGCCAACCCAAAAAACCTTACAAACTCCCTAACTGACTGAACAACCTTCTCTTGGCCAAGGGGATCTCTCAGAGAAACCTTAAAAACTGAGTTGCCAGCCATGACAAGACAGGAGGTCTGACATGCCTTCTTATATACTGCCACCTTGCTAATTGCCATTATACTTTCTTTCCCAAGAGTTAAATAAAAACCAGCCCTTTCAAAAAATGTTTCATCTCTGATTTCAATCATTCACTTGATGCTATAGCCAGCTTTCCCTTCCTTTTTGCCGTTTTGACACAACTGACTAGCATTCCTTCCTAATAAGAGACCACAGACCATGAACTGATTCTGGCTAGGTTACAGAGGCTGTGCACAGGGTACCCCTGTATCCTTTGCTTCACCTTTTCATGTATACACCTAATTTTACTGCATTTAAATGTTAAGTCTTCACCCCAAAGTGAACATAGGGTATATTCAACATGCTTATTTGCTTACCGCACATGCATGTGCCTCTCCCATGAGTATTCATAGCTTGTTCTATAACCTGTTAAATAAATATGTATACTTAGCCAACAGCATTCAGCATAAATTCCTGTCTCACTCTTCCTCTCTCAACGTGCCTACTTTCAGTTTCTGCCAGAGGCTATGCTTCCCAGCCTGCAGGGTGTCTAGCCTGCAGGCTGCAACCCTTCAAAAGAAATAAATCTCTCCAAATTTATGAAGCTCAAGACTATTTTTCAACAGTACCAGGGTCTGCATTCTGTAAACTGGAGACCCAAGAGAGCCAATGTGTAGTTCCAGTCCAGGGTCACAGGCCTGAGAAGCAAGAGAGCTGATGGTGTGAATTCCAGTCTGAAAGCTGCCAGGCTTCAGACCCGATAAGCACTGATGCTTCAGTCCAAGTCTGGAGGTTGGAAAAGAATAACGTTCCAGTTTATGCAGTCAGGCAGAAGTTCCCTCTATCCAGTCTTTTTGTTCTATTCGGGTCCTCAACTGACTGAATGAGACCTACCCAATAAAAGAAGACAACGTGCTTTATTAAATCTACTGAATCAAAAGTTAATCTTATCCAGAAACACCCTCATAGACATACTCAGAATAATGTTTGGCCAAATGTCTGTGTACTCATCACACGTTTCTTTGAATTATTGCTGCTTTTTTAGTTTTTTTTTTTAGGTAATATATTTATATCTTTAAATATGAATGCTGACTACCTTATTATCTTCCTGTCTGCAAATTTTTGACGAAAACATGTCTTATTTGCAATTTCTTTCTCAAGAAACTTTACAGTGATGTGTAGCCTAGAGTTTGTCAGTCAGTATCTGACCAACAGATCTTGAACTTGATCATTGATTCACAGAGAGGTCGACCCTAACAATTATTGAACAACAAGGCTTCCTAGCAGCAAGTAATTTTAATCTTCATAAGTGGCACCCAGTGGCCAAAATCAAATAGTCAATGGGATACCACATGTTGCCAAATTCTTCTGTGACACCCAAATGATGATTCCAAATAGTCAATCAAATGATGCGAGTTTAAAGTCAAGAAGCAAATGGATAATCTAATATTTATAAAAATGACTGTATTTTCAACAAATTTTAGTAGCTGTTGAAAGCCTACAACACCTTCTATCCCATGTGCATCCATTTTTTTAAAAAAAGGCATTTTACTCCTCTATTTTCTGGAATATTTTGGATGCAGATTTTTTTTTTTTTTTTTTTTTTTTTTGAGACAGAGTCTTGCTCTGTTGCCCGGGCTAGAGTGAGTGCCGTGGCGTCAGCCTAGCTCACAGCAACCTCAAACTCCTGGGCTTAAGCGATCCTACTACCTCAGCCTCCCGAGTAGCTGGGACTACAGGCATGCGCCACCATGCCCGGCTAATTTTTTCTATATATATTTTAGTTGGCCTGATAATTTCTTTCTATTTTTAGTAGAGACGGGGTCTCGGCTCTTGCTCAGGCTGGTCTCGAACTCCTGACCTTGAGCAATCCACCAGCCTCGGCCTCCCAGAGCACTAGGATTACAGGCATGAGCCACCGTGCCCGGCCTAGATTTTTGTTTATAGTCTTAATTTTCTTGACTTAAATTTGTTAAGTCTACAAATATCCTAAGACTTCATGCATATTAAAATGAATGGAAGTATTTAAATGATATTCTTTTTAAACTAATAAATATGTAATACATATTTATTTTAGGAAGAGTCTACAGATATGAATTTATATTTATTTTAATTATTGATAAAATCATTTTTATTTCTATTTACTGAAATGGCAAAAGATTTCCCAAATATGACACTTCTTCAAACATATATTTATATAGCTTATAGATCTTCAATGATTTTTAATATTATTTGGTAAAGGTTATTTATTATTATTTTATTAGATATTGCTAATATTGTACAAACAGAAATAAATTTCCTCAGGAACTATTTTACTCTCTATGACAAATTATGTAATGATTTGCAAATATCCCAATGAATGATATAGCAGTTAAGATTCTCTTTATATGGGTAGATTAGGGATTAGAGTCTCCTCACAAGGAATGAAATAGCAAACACTGTGATGTTACTATGTATTTTTCTATTTTAGTAAGAGCCAAACTAAAATACATGATTGACCTTAGCTAGCTTTAAAATTCTGTCTGTATGAGAATTAAAATATAATTAGGCAGAAAAAAATATGAACTAAATTATGGTTGGTCAATGTTTTTTTAGGTGACTCAGCTTGATGTAATAATTAATCTATTTAGATTAAGTTAAATATACATATGCAAATCTTTAAATTATCTAGATGAACTAAATTTTATTTTTCCATTTTAGAATTAGTACATTTTCTAACACAGGGCTAAAAGCACAAATCAAAAAAATAATAAAAATCATGTAAATTTCTGCTATAAACTATACTTTATTTTTCTACCCAAGAGTCTAATTTTTTCTCTTACCATTCTACTATCTAAATCACCTTTTGCCAGAGATACTATTGCTGAATTGCAAAATACATATATACATATTCATATATTTTAATCATTCAATCTTAGTCTGACAATATAACAAAAAGAAGTCTTCATGTTTAGTTGTTACTCTTTATTGTGAAATATTTGTATCTTAAAATTTTGTGCTCTAATCTAGACTGTGTTCTAAAATATATTTTATTTGTGTTCTTAGTTTAATCCCTATGGAAGTTTTTTATAATTCCAGCACTGAAAATGCTAAGGCAATAAGTATGCAGAAGATGTGAATTATTTATTTACACAAATGACTTTTAAGTTGAGGCCAACATTAATTTGACTAGGTCACTGGCTTTGGAGAGCTGAAAGCCATGTAAATAGCTAGGGAGTCAATGCTTTTCAATTAGCATACTGAAGTCTACAGTTTCTAAATAATGTATACCCACTTCAAGAAATTGTTTTATTGATGAAAATATGTCTTTATTACATAGCTTCTTTAGTCAGATTCTATCATGTTTAATAACATGACTTCATATAATTTTCTTATTAATTATTGCCAGGTGCCAAAATTATTTATACACTAAGTTATGCTACATACTAGATACTGCTGGTTCATCCTTTGGTGTTTTATAGATGATGATGGTATCTAAAAAAAAAATTAATGATGTTTATACTTTGGAAAAAAGAAAGCTTTATTTCTCATAAAGGGTAGCAGCCTATTAGGTGGCCATTCAAACAGGTTGGGAAGCAGAGGCCCAGCCAGAAGCCGGGCACAGGTGCTTCACAGACGAGACAAAAGGCAACAGGATTTTATACTGAGTAGGGGGGGGCAAATATACATATTCAACGAGCTATAGGGGGAGTCATGAATATTCATGAACTGAAACCACATGCGTATAATTGTGCTTCCTCTCTCCCATCCCTGTCATGGTTGCAAACTCAGTTATAAGATGTTTCTGGTGTCTCTTGGCTAAAAGGGGTCCATTCAGTTAGGTTTAGTATTAATATTTTATTTTTAGTTCACAATGGTGAGCCTTTGTAAGAATTATAAATCAAACCAATTGTCCTTCCTCCTCATCTCCATTAACAATTAGCAAATCCAAGCTAATTTCAGAAATTTTGGAATGTTTTTCCATTGATTTTTCTTTAAGGTTCACCTCCTCAAAATAAGATGACTTGTGGTTAGCTAAATTATGGATTCAAGTTTTAGACCTTATGAGGTCTCTGCACAGGGAGTACTTGCTGTTACAGACTATTTCAGATTGCTGCTCTCATTTCCTTTCACTTTGTACCAAGTATTTGTCTGTAGAATTAGTAATGCCTTTTGTTAAATAACACACTGTTCTCTCTGTAAGCCAGCTTACCTGCTTTGATTATTTAAATTCTCTTTTTTTCCCACATGTAAATGTACTCATTTGTCTCCTTTTTATTTTTCTTGCTTATGCTGCCATTTTTATACTCTGAGTTCTATGCTCCCTCTAAACTACAGATTTTTCTTTGATTTTTTCTTTTCCTGCAATTAATGGAGCATATGCATTATGTAGGAGTCCCTGTTTTTATTTTCCTCAGGAAATATTTGAGGCAACGAAATGATTTGTTGCAACTTTAAGTTTATTAGTGGACAGAAGCCAATACATTCCTCACCAACTCACAGACTTGTGTGTCATTTTATGCAGCATTCCGTTTAAGCAAACAGAACTTTGAATATGTATTAGAAACATCAAATCTTGCTGGTTCAGGCCCTAAGCCACAATACAGGACTTTAAGTCTCCTGGAAGCTGCTCATTTTCCTAATCTTTCCCTCAGAAAAGTGGGATGTTGACTCCAGACAACTGGCAATTAATTAATCACAGTTATTTATTCATTTATTACATTCTTTGCTTAACGATACTGAAACATAAATCTCAATTTGATCCTACTGCCATGATCTGCATATAAAATATGTTTCTCATTCCCCTACACATTTATCTATTTTATTGACAAAGAAGAGACTTAGTTTTGAAATCTTGTTTTAACTCCTAACTCAGAGAACCTGATGAACCTGTATCTGATGAACTGTTCCAACCACACCAAAGGAAAAATGGTCTATATCTATCTCACAAATCAAAATACCTTTCAGGAAACTTTCGAAATTTGAAGTAGTAGATAACATAACTATGTAGGTAAGGGAGAACAAAGTGCTTTACAAATTTAAGACATTCTCAACATTGCATATGCTCCTAGAATGTGAATTACTGAACTTTTTTTATAAATAAAGTGGTCTAAACTGGTTTATTTTTCTTATTTCTAAAACGGTAAATAGAGTCAGATACAGTTCTATCTTGTAGTGAGTTCTGTTATCTAATGAACACAGTTATAACGAAATTACACTGGATTATTATGCAGATACACACATATTGATGTGTTTTGCCTTTCATTTTTAGATTGAAATCAATTCCACTTTAGTGTCAGTACATTCTGGGTAAAAGGGGTATCCTACTGTGATTTCAGCATAATAAAGGCTGATTGAAGTGTCAATGATTCAGCTGTGTTTTGTATTACAAAGTTAAACATGATCCGTTCATTTAAACAAAATGGTTCAAAGTAGATGGAGGTGTCAGGACAATAGGGCACTGTGGAACAAGTTAAGTACATGGCATGATCCATTAAAAAATGAAAAATAATGTATTAACTTGACCCTGGACATGACTCCTCAAACTCTCATACTTCAAAAAAAGATCCTCATGGGCATCACAACTTTCTGAACACATATGACTTTTAATTTTCTTGGATATTATTGAAGACAATGTGATATCATTTGAATGAATTGTTTAAAAGTTTGTGAAAAGGAGTTGGTAAATTTATAAAAAGCCCAGAGATTTTATTATTTGTGTATTTTGAATAATTTTCTTTTGAAGAGGATGGAGGCAGGTGTATGGGGATAAGAGATTGCAAAAAGAACAATAATTCTCTCAGCAATGAACTGGGATATTTTGGCAAAGTGTAGATATCTGCTTCTGGGTTCTTATTATTGCTACTGACTTGAAAATTACCAATAATAAAATAATTTTAATATTACAGTAGGAATTTAGACCTCATCCTTCTTTTAAAAACATTATGTATATATGAATATATGGACATAAATTGGTATTGGGAATAGCTTTATGGGGATCAGGACGTGCTACCCCAAAATATTGCACTTTAACATTTGAGAAAACAGCAGAAATGTTAGGTAGATAGCAAGGGATTCCGGGTCTCCTATTGACAAAAGTGGGTGCTGTCACCTTGGTGCAATTGCCTCACCTGGGAAGAAGGACAGGGAGGGCCTCAGTCCCCCATCTTGGTTCTGCCCCACCCTAGTCCTGCCCTGAGCTACTGACATACTTGGGGAAGGCGGGAACACCCTAGAAATCTGCCAATCAGAACTTAGCACGCCAGCTGCAAAAGAATTCAGAGGACTCTCTAACCCACGAGCCAAGCAGCATAGGTACCATAGGGTCCAGAAATTGACCTAGAACAACCTGCACATGTAGGACAACCCATATGCAGCTCCCAACTGTCTAATCAAAGTGGTTCCATGGTGACGTCGCTGCCACTAGGGAGGCCCCAATCCGGCACTATAAAACAAGACGCAGACCATAGCCAGGCCCTTTTTGCACTCTTCCTTCTGCTCTCCCTTTGCTGCAACAGTGGGTCCAGTCCTCATCTGTGGCGTATGTATCATGTTCTATAAACCTATATCTTGTTCTTGCTCTGTAATCCTATCTTTCTCTCCTCAATAAACCTCATTTTTGTGCTTGCCTTACTTTGGTGCATCTGGTCATTCTTCGACCATGAACACGCCAAGAACTGAGATTTCAGACTGAAACCTGAGGAAAGCACAAAGGTCTCTTTGCTCTTCTGTCATTCTCCCCTGGAGCAGACCATAAAAGAATTCTCTAACTGGCTTCTAAAATAGCTCATAAGATCCTCATTCCAGAGGGTTCCTCTCTATAACTGGAAAAAAAGGAGCCAAAGACAAAAAGATGTCCAGAAGAATATGAACAAATAGATCTTGCTAAGTTCCCCCAAGTTTATTACCATTAGGTCATACCTCCTTTGTCCAATCATTCTTCCCCAGGACTATTTATATTCATCAAAAATAAACATAAAAGCACACAGATTTCCCTGTTTCTTCATTTCTGAAGGCTCACATGTCATATAAAACTCATATGAAATGAATCTGTATGCTTTTCTCTTAATCTGTCTTTGGTTATAGGGGTCTTAGCCATTGACCTTGCATTGATGAAGAAAGAAATCTTTTCTTCCCTACAAGATCATGATTGAGAGTTAGAAAGCAAAAGTATAATCTCACTTCTGCCACTAAGTGGTGGTCCAACCTTTGACAAATTCTTAAATTTGTGTGTGTCTTCTTCTGTTCAAATAAAGTGCTGGGCCAGGACATCTCTGTGACTCCACTTAATGCTTCTGCCCTCTTCTGGTTGAAAAATCAACTTCCTAGGCTTAAGTTTTCTCACATGAGAAATGGGATAACAACAGCTGTATATTGACAAAAACTCTCTTCTTGTTGAAACTTTACTCAGGCTTCTTTGAGCTCTTTTTTTGACGAGACCTCATACTTGGTCTCTGTCTTCAGCCTGCAGAGTCCAGTTGTAACAAGAATCTTTCTAAGTCAGTTTAGAGAGCATCCTCCTGTTGAAGTTCAGAAAACGATACCTCAAAGTACAGTGTTCAGCATGCTGAGTACTTTGAACTAAAGAACATGGAAAGGTTTCAGAAGCAGCCTCAGAACCAAGGTCTCTCTTCTCTTCTTCTGCCCTCCTGTCTCTTGTTCATCATTTTCCTCTGAAGCAAGACATAGAAATAAGAATTCATCTTCCCCAAGGTGGGTCATAGAAGCTAGAACCCCCTTTTTTCCCAGAGCAATCCATAAAACCCAGAAATATTACTCTTTTCAGACTAGGAGCTGGCCGTAAAGAAATTCTCTGACCTACCCTTGTTTGAGAGTGGGTCTATAGACCCTCATTCCAGAGGAGTCCTGCCCCATACCTGGCAGGAAGAAATGCTACAACACAGAGGTGAAGAAGAATTGAAGAGAGAGGCCTTGCTGGGTTTCCCCACTCAGTCTATTACCATTAGTTCATTCCCTTTTTGTCCAATCACCTGTCTTCGTGGATGTCCACTCTTCATCAAAGCTCAGCATAAAAATTGATATTGTTCCCACTTGTCTTTGAATCTTCCTTCTGAAGGTTCTCATGCACATAAAACTTTGATTAAATAAATATGTTATGTTTTTCTCTTGTCTTTTGCTATAGAAATATGAGCTGTGACTTTTATGATGCATAAGGAAAGGTACCCCACTTTTCTGCCCCTACACTCCCACACTTGGTATCTGATCACCCTCAGTATCTGATCAAGTTCCTCATTCCCACTTTTGACGTAGAAGTCTTTGACCTGCCTTCAGCAAGAATCATGTTAGGCCAGTTTAGCAAGAATCTCCTTACCCTTGATGTCTCCTCTTAGCAATTTTCCATTCACTGACCCCCCTCATTCTGGCACCTTTTCAGGTGGATATATCTGTCTATGCTGGCGAGGGCACTGTATTATACTGTATATTTCATAATATGAGACCTCCTAAAACATATTAGATACCACCAGCTTTTTGGGGTCAATATTGTCTCACCAAACTGGGTGGTATTTCTTTTAAAATATGCCCAGCATATCAAAAGATATCATAGTTGTACAGTTTGAAAATTTTCTGTTGCTATTAAAGAGTGACAGCAAGAATCTGCTTATTACTGGACTTTCAGTTCTTATCTTTTCTGGCACCTTCTTACTAAATTGAAATCACTGCCCAAAAGTTTCACAGAAACTACCTCCTAGACAGTATCTGTGTAATCTCAGTGTTCAGAGCTTGAAACAGTGGATTGTTTGATTATTTCAACATTTGAAGAAATTGAGGTTTTCAGTATTGGTTCCTACCTGATTTATACTGTTTATATCAATTTTACTTGCTGTATTTATAATAGACACACAGTTAATGCATTAAGGTTGTTATATCTGAAACTGACTTTAAATCTCAGATGATTCAGTGACACATGTTCTTTCCAGCAGCTCTGCTCTCAAGAACAGGTTTAAGAATTTATTTTGGCCGGGCGCGGTGGCTCACGCCTGTAATCCTAGCACTCTGGGAGGCCGAGGCGGGTGGATTGCTCAAGGTCAGGAGTTCGAGACCAGCCTGAGCAAGAGCGAGACCCTGTCTCTACTAAAAATAGAAAGAAATTATATGAACAGCTAAAAATATATATAGAGAAAAAATTAGCCGGGCATGGTGGCACATGCCTGTAGTCCCAGCTACTCGGGAGGCTGAGGCAGGAGGATCGCTTAAGCCCAGGAGTTTGAGGTTGCTATGAGCTAGGCTGATGCCACGGCACTCTAGCCCAGGCAACAAAGTGAGACTCTGTCTCAAAAAAAAAAAAAAAAATATTTTTAAGAAATTAATCCATGTTTGTTGTAAAAATTAAAATAAAAAATGTATTTAAGCAAAAATAAAAAGAGAAACCTTATATAATTATAGGAACAAGAGATAACATCATGAAATTCTTGATTTATGTTTTCCCAGACATATACCAGACAATAAAAATGTATGTACATTATTGTTATGAAATGGGGAATCTCCTATCCGTACTGTTTTGTACTCTGCTTTTCTCCCTGAGAAACATGGCATGAATATTCTTCCATGTTAATAAGATAAATTTCCTTTTCAAATATTGCCTTCATTCTCTTATATGATTGAAACATACTTTTAAAAATCACACTCTATAGCTGAATATTTGGATTGTGTCAATATTTCATAATGAAAATACTGTATTATGAATATTCTCTTCATATGTATTTATATATTTGTCCCATTATATTCTCAGAATATACCCTTAGAAATACTATGATGAAAGTTTACATATAATCTTTAAAAAGTAACCAGAATTTCGCAAGTTATATTCTTTATTTTATTTATAAATAAGTTTTTTTCTATTTGTTTGATGGGAGTTCACCACTGCCCACCCCCTCTTCACAGCCAGGCTGCTCCCATTCTTATTTCTCCGTTTTGAAATTTTTGTGTTTTCCTTTTTCCTCCATCTAGTACTTTTATTTTGTTTCCTACTGCCTGCTGTATTTGTAAACAACAGATCAAAGAAGAAAAATAAAATAAATGAGAGACCAATATTGCTTAAATCTTAAATGCAAACACATAATGTTGCATTTCAACTTAAAACAACAATACTTGCACCAATAATGTATAGAACGTAACCTGTGAATTGATACACACACATCTATGGAACTACAGAGACAAATACTAAAGGTAATAAAGAATTCCTCTATTTTTCAGTTCTCCATTTTCTTGATCTCACAATAAAACTTATGAAAAGTACTAGGCTAGCCTCAGTCCTACATTTGACAGATTGAGAAGTATAATATATTAACGTCTACTATTGCCTAGGGATTTCTATATAAAAGACTTAAAACTTCATGAACAGTGAATAGAGTGAGAATGCTTTTTCCCATTTATAAAAGTAAATGTATAAAAATGACTCACCAATCTGAAATTAGTTCACTTTATGCTAATAGTTTATAGGGTGAAAGTTAATACTAAGAATAAAGAAAGTAGAGGTAAGAATTTGTGGAATCTTGGATAGATTAAATCAAAGATTTGCGTTTCAGAGTTTAGGTGGGTGGTTGTAACAAAGCAATCTGACACATATCATTCTTTAATAGAGCTATTGAAAAGATTACAGAGAGATTATGTAATCAAAAACATAACCCTCTTAAAATGAATGACATTGTTTATTTTTTTATTTTTTTTTTAAGAGCAGTGTGTATTTAATGAGTTTTAGCCCAGAATACAAAGCAAGGTGTTAGCAGTTGTCTCAATGCTAATATTAATACAATTGTAAACAATGGCTTTTTCTTCTCCCATAATACATTGTTTAATATATAGGGATCGTTAAAATTTTTACATCTTACATTTGAAAATCCTTCTTTTGTATTCCCAAAGTCCACACATAAGTTAAAAATTGTACCTGAAGTTTTCACAATACCACTGATTGCCTGTTGTCACTGCACTTAGTATATTCCTTTACTAAAGCCTTTTTCCATACTGGAATTTTATTGATCTTTTCAAACACTCTTCTCATCCTCTGTAATAACTTTTGAGCAGAAAATCCACTATTCATTCCTGTGTTGCTACCCCCAGCTCAGTGGTTTATACACTATAAAATGTCCAAATTAGGTCCTGATTTTTCTCCCTAGTAGCTTATCCAAGTAGCTTCTATATAGAGTCTATACATCACACAGATGATGCCAATAAAGAAATTGTACAAACAAGCTTTTAGGCATATTAGGGATGATTTCTTTAAATTGCAAATTCGTTAATGTAGTATAGGGTTAATTCTGACAATTTAAAAATCATAGTTTTACCTTTGCAATAAGCACATTCTTATAAAAACAAAGGGATTAAAAAATAAAATTTGTTTATAAAACTGGATGACTTTCAAAAACCACAATTAGATATAGATTTCTCAGTGTCACATTAACTTTTTTTTTTTTTAATTTTACACATCATATGTGTTTTTGCTGTTGTAATAGTGGGATAAGTCTGGATGGGCTTTCATGGGTCCATGTTTTCTGAAACTCTGTTTAATAATGATATTATTATGGTTAATAATCACTAATAGATGGTAATGAGTAAGCTCCTAGCAAATACAGATTTGTTTTTCTGGCCTCTATTTATTACCTCCCACATTGTAATTGTTCCTTGAATAAGTGCTATGGCTGATGAAATGAGCAGTCCTATTGCAGACATTTTTGCCTAGATGTAATTGCTGACTCCAGCCTTCCTGAAGCACAGCTTATTCTCACTGGTCACTACTTTGGAAGGAGTGTAGAGGAAATAAAAATAGCAAACATTGATTAACTTTTTAAATTTTAAATATGTTTTTCAAACATGAATCATTATTACTATTCCTGTGACTCTTGATGGGGTTCAGACCAATTGCTGAAATCACCTTTTATGAAGATATTTTTGATATTTTAAATGATTATTGAAGTTAATTTAGTTTGAAAAAGATATATTTGGCGACAATTTAATATACTCATACTCTTTGTTCTCCTGTCATTCTCTCAGCATGTGACCTGCTCTTGATTATAATTTAGAGGTAACTTTTCTGCTGTCACATAAGCTGAACTAGAATGACATTTCCTTTTCTTAAGCTATGCATACCTTGGAGATGGCTGGTTAATTATAATGTGAAAGCTAAAGCAGGGGGTGAAATCATGGGACACATGAAAATCAAACACTATTGTGTGCCTATAATTTCTAAAGGCTCATTTGTCTTTCTGGAAAACAATGGGGAAGTTTGGTAGGGATAGTAATACAGCAGCCTGGCCTAAAAAGGTGATCACCAGGCCCAGAAAAACTGGATACTGTTAACTTCCCAAGACTGTCTTTTTATACTTCATGAAACACAATTTTAACAAGAGGTTCTCTCTGGGAAAGGGACAGGTTTTAGGAGGGATACAAAGAGATGTAAACTAAATCCATACTGTTTTATTCCTTAAAAAAATTAATGAAGGTAATATAGCAAAGCTTTAAGATTTAAAAAATCTTGATGGGTTTAGATATTCTGAACATTGTGCCCTGTGCTTTCATGTATACCTGAATTTATAAAATATAAATTAAATTAAAACAATAAGTTTTAAATGGGTAAAGTTAATTCTTCAATATCATCTTGGGATTTCAAAAAGGCAAAATCTTTCAGATAACTAAAGTATCAGGAAATAGGGTAAATGAAATTAGTGTGGGGTGTGTGTTTTTTTTTTTTTTTTCTTAGAGATAGGTTCTTGCTCCATCCCCCAGGCTGGAGTGCAATGGCGAGATCATAGCTCACAGTAACTTCAAACTCCACGGTTCAAGTGATCCCCCTGCCTCAGCCTCCTAAGCTGGGACTATAGGTGTGCACCACCACACATGACTAATTTTATTTTTATTTTATTTTTTTATGGAGACAAGGTCTCACTATATGTACAGACTAGTCTAGAACTCCTGGCCTCAGGCGATTCTCCTGCCTCAGCCTCCCAAAGTGCTGGGATTATAGACATTAGCCACTGCACCTGTCCAAAATTAGTATTAATTTATTACAGTAGAATCAATAATAATCTTCACAGAATTTTGAGTGCCTTACAAGTGGAAGATGACTTTTGGATGGGGATGTACAATTTAGTGAACAGAACAAACTAATCTGTATGTAATTATCAACTCCAATCTGTCACTTGAGACCTCAGCCTAAAAGATAAAAGCTTAGAATGAGACTTGATCAACAATACAACTACAATGTCAAGCATTAGCACGTGTTTTAATAAAAAGAACATGTAAGATATTATCTCAAACTTTAAAACTATTTTGGTACTTTGCCATCTGGAAAAATGCTTACAGCTTTAATTGTCACAGTGTGAAATAGCTGAAACTGAATTTGAAATAGAAAATGTCCAAAGAAAGGTGGTGAAAGCAATGGAGGAAAAGAAAATAAGGAAAGATGTTGTGTGAGAATTCTTTACTTATGAATGGCAAACTCAGGGAGAAGGGGTGTGATTAATATGAAGAAAAGTATGACCACTATGCATAGGGTAGACATCTAAGCCTGGTATAGTATACAACTGGGGATCCTTTGATACTTAGGAGAGGTTAATCTGTCTCTCATAAAATTGATAATACCTCCTAAAAGTAGAATAAGATAAAACTTCAAATAGGTTAATAGAATTTAGGCAAAAATTATTAGTCCCTAATGGGAAATTGAGGGAAATATAGGTATTTAGGGTAAGAAAATCATTACTTCCCTCCTGTCCTTCCTACTATGTGACAAAGTCTCTACTTGAACAAACTCCAGATAGGCTGCTTTGAGCCCTCTTTGCAACTTGTCTTTGTCTTTGAGCTGTCTCTTTGGCCAGCTTAGTTCAGTTGTTGCAAGAATCCTACCTAGTTTAGGCAGAAACGCCTGACCCTTGGTAGATATCACCCTGGCCTCCTTCAGCAAGAATCCTCTAACATTCATTTAGCAAGAATATTCTTACCCTAATGTCTCCATTTAGTAATTTTCCATCCACTGACACCGTCATTCTGCTTGTTGGCTATGACAGGCTAACCCAAAATATTACACCTTGGCATTTTGAGAAACAGGCAGAGGCAGAAATTCTCTCCCTCCTTTCCCTCACTGTTCCTATCTGAAGAAGGTCATAAAATCCTCATTGAAGATGTGCCCTCCCCACACCAGGAGGAGAGGAATATCTTTATCTCTAAAGACGCCAGGACACAGACGAGAATCTGAACAAACAGGCTTTGCTAAGTACCTCCCAGTTTATTACCATTACCCTTTTCTCTTCCAATCATATTTCTCTATGACTGTCCACTCTTCATTAAACATAAGTATAAAAGTACACAAGTCGACCTGTTTCTTTGGGTTTTTATTTACTTATGAAGTCCTCTATGTCATGTAAAACTTATTTTAAATTAATTTGTATGCTTTTCTCTTATTAATCTGTTCTTTGTCATAGGGGCCTCAGTCATGAATCTGGTGATAGGTTAGGAAAATAAATCTTTTTTTTTTCTACAACTATAAATCTTCAGCTGTTTTTGTTGTATTTCGAGTTGAGCTGATCTCTACCTTACTGCAATAATCTTGACATCTACCGCAATTGTCTTAAAGAAAATTTTTCTTACCACTTTAACAAGTGTCAGAGTAATTTTTTCTTTAACACATGTTTGTTTTTGTTCTTCTGCTGGAGCCAAACCCAGCAAAAGAATTTTCATATTGTTTTAAACATGGTGTGGATGTAAATAAGTCAATTCAACATTTGTGTCGTGAGTGATATATACATGAAAGGTCTTGTCTGTACTAATCACTTGGGAATATATGTGACTTCAAGCTTGTGGGCAAAAGAAAATAACACTCATAAAATAACAGCACAAGGGAGAAATCACATTTAATCAGTATCAATAAAGATTTCATGAAGAATTGGAGGAATGCATAGGATAACAAAAGGGAGAGAGAATAGATTTTTACAAAAATAACATCATAGTGACTCAAAACCAGGAGATTGGAATGATAGAGTTTGACTGAGGCATAGAATTAGGGGGTGTTGATGATGGCACATAAAATCTGAGAGGTACAATAGACCCTCCCAAGGGAAGACAGTGGATGACTACATGAGGAATGTTCATCTGTCTCAAAGAAAATTGGATCTGAGCATAATAGATATGATATAAATCTCTGTCACTTACCAAATAAAGTTATATGGAATCCAAAAATTCCACCCCTGTGTATTTCAGTTTCATCATTCACAACAAAAAATAAAATATTTTCCAAGTTTAGTTCTGTGATGAAAAAATCTTATAATGGATGTGAGGTGTTTTATAAATTGTAAAACATGATTATGCAACTGTAAAGGATTATAACTCAATTCTCAATGCATTAGGGAGATATTGAAGACTTCTGAGATGCTAAAAAGTATAATCATAACCTCATTTTATAAATCCATGATATCCCCCTCTAACTTTGCCAATGTATTGGCCAAAGTTAGAGGGAGATAAAATGGGAAGCAACAAGTGTACTGAGTGGTTCAAATGAAAGATAAGGAGAATTAAAACACAGCTACATGCAGTGAAGAGACAGATTGTATTGAATTTAAGCAAATGATTAGAAACGAAACCAAACAATATTGAAGGCAAAGATGAGTCCAGGTTCCAACTGAGATGAGGATGGTGTCATTAATGGAGAGAGAAACCCAGGAGGCAAAGGGTTTACTAGAAAGATAATGAGTTTGACTTTGAAAATACAGATTTAAGCATGCCAGCGAGACATACAGTTAAAAATGTCCAATAGATATTTGAAAATAAAGCATGGGAGAAGGGTCTGCAATAAAGATTTGGGAATAATTTATTAGTTATTTATTAATAATTTATTAGTATCAACTGACACAATCAAAATAAATATAGACAATTATAGATGATGACAAGAGGGCCTCTAGAGAATGTGTATGATAAAGAATGAATTTGGTTTCACTCAAAGAGCATTCTGGCCTTTGCCCTTGGCTGCTAGGTGGTAACATCCAAACCCTTGGAAATTCCAGAGATATGGGCGTGTCTTTGTTATCCAAGGTGGAATCCTGGAACTATACCTGTTAGTTTAGCTAATGAAATGATTATGGTGGGATGGCCATACCCAATATGGAGCCTGGCCACACCAGGCTCAAAAGTACTATGCATTCAAGTACCCATAGAACCATTCTGTTTTTTACTTCCAGTACAATATTCAATAAATTTATATGAGATACTTAACACTTTATAATAATATAGGCTTTAAGTTAGATGATTTTGCTCAACTGTAGGTTCATGTAAGTGTTTTAGCACATTTAAGGTAGGTTATACTAAGCCATGATGTTCAATAGGTTAGATGTGTTAAATGCATGTTTAACTTAGGATATTTTCAACTTACAATAGGTTTATCAGGATATAATTCCATCATAAGTCAAGGACAATCAATATTAATGTGTGGTGAAATTTGAAAGAATAGTTTTATCAGAATCATAGACAACAATCTTTTGGAAGGGGTTAAAGGATAAGTTTGAGGACTTCAAATGGAGACCATGATCATTTCTATTTTGCAAAGAAAGCTGCAGACAAACTTCAGTCTCTATTATCTAGCTTTTGCTTCTTTGTTTCCCAGGATCTGTGATGTTTACTCTCCTGGTGACTGTGCAGAACTATATTAAAGCCACTAGGATCCCTTCTGAAATTCATGCTTAACTCTTAGCTTCAAAACAGGCTACATGGTTTCCATAACCCATTTCTTCTGGTACCTTTGAGAATGCTATTCTAAATCAGGAGTAGACAAAGCTTTTCTGTAAATGTCAGACAGTAAATATTTTAGGCTGTGCTGGCTATACACTGTCTTGGTACAGTCTTGGTCACCAATACTTGAATATGCTGTTTTGATGCAAATCCATCCATAGACAATAGGTAAATCAATGAGCATGTATATGTTCCTATGAAACATTACAAAAATAGGTGGTGGGCTGGCCTAGAGACTATAGTTTGCTAACCTCTATTCTACAGGTTGACTGTCATGCTACTAGAAAATTTAAGCATGTTTGTAGAAAAAGAAGACAGATTAGAAAAACAGGAACAATATGAAGTTTTGAAATAAAGTCAGTAAATGATAGGAGAAGGCCACTAGATATGGAATAAAAACTATTTGGGGAGAAGCTTGGCTTGGCAGGAGAAAGAACCGGAACAACCAGGAGGCTGTATAAACAAGGCAATGGTGATGTTGATAAAGCTCTATTTGGTAGCATCTACCTTAGTGAATATAAAGTCAAGTCATCTGCTGAGAGCGAAAGTATGTGGATAATACTCATTCTACTAAGTGAAGTGTCCCAAGAATGGAAAAATAAGCACCACGTGTACTCACCATCAAATTGGTTTCACTGATCATCACCTAAGAGCACATTTAGGAATAACATTAATCGGGTGTCGGGCAGATGTGGCGGGGGGATGGGTGTATACATACATAATGAGTGCGATGTGCACCGTCTAGGGATGGACACGCTTGAAGCTCTGATTCGGGGCCGAGAGGGGAGCAAGGGCAATTTACGTAACATAAACTTTTGTACCCCCATAATATGCTGAAGTTAAAAAAAAAAAGAAAGTATGTGGCTAATACCAAGATCTTGTAGGTTATCTATTGAAAATGTCAGATGGTGTCAAACAACTGAAGATGGATAATAATATTACAAAACAATTATATAAGACAGCTAAGTTTCTTCTGGAAACAAAAATCCCTCTGTTTCTATTCTTATCTTGTGAGGCTGCCGATCAAAGAGTATTACTATTCCACTATGAGGAGAAAGATTTTCTCAAACTTGTCCATTGTGGCAGGCAGAAAAATCTTTGCCTCCTGTACCCCAAAGATGTCTATGTTCTTACCCCTGGAACCTGCTAGTATGTTACTTTACATAACAAAAAGTACATCACACATGTGATTAAATTAAGGATTTTGAGATGAGGGGATTACTTTGGATTATCTAGGTGGGCCCATTGTAATTAGGAGGCTCCTAATGAGAGGGAAGAAACAGAGTCAGTCAGAGAAAGTGACCATGAAAGCATGAAAGCAAATGTCAAAGAGGAGGTGGATTTGAAGAGGCTATGCTCGGCCGGGCGCAGTGGCTCACGCCTGTAATCCTAGCACTTGGGAGGCTGAGGCGGGTGGATCGCTCGAGGTCAGGAGTTCAAGACCAGCCTGAGCAAGAGCAAGATCCCATCTCTACTAAAAATAGAAAGAAATTATCTGGCCAACTAAAATTATATATAGAAAAAATTTAGCCGGGCATGGTGGCGCATGCCTATAGTCCCAGCTACTCTGGAGGCTGAGGCAGGAGGATTGCTTAAGCCCAGGAGTTTGAGGTTGCTGTGAGCTAGGCTGACGCCACGGCACTCACCCTAGCCTGGGCGACAAAAGCGAGACTCTGTCTCAAAAAAAAAAAAAAAAAAGAAGAGCTATGCTGTCACTGTCAGCAGTGAAGATAAAAAGGGCCAAGAGCTGATGAATGCAGCTGGAAAAGGCGAGGGAACGGATTCTCCCCAAGATCCTACAGAAGAAATGCTGCCCTGCCAACACCCTGATTTTAGTCCAGTTAGACAGACCATTTCAGATTTCTGACTTCCAGAACCACAATAAAATAAATGTGTGTTGTTTTAAGCCACTAAGTTTGTGGTATTTGTCATGGTAGCAACAGGAAACAAATCTACCCATCAGTATAGTTGGCCTTCCTTCTCAAAGGACTTATTTCAGGACAGCTAATTATCATTTATTTGTCTTGTCTGGTGATCTCACATGGTGACCTGAACCAGAACAATTGATTTTTTTTCATTGACTGATATGAATACTGGAAAATAAATGGTCTATCGCTTTTTGGGTATCTTCTACAGAGGACTACATACAATGGTATAAAAAGAAATTGTCTTTGTCATATGGAGAGTTCATGACAAAAAATTGTACAGAGTGCAGCATAATCAAGAAATTGGGCATAACACAATGCAAAATAGATTCTGGAGGTCTTTGTCTGGCCTTATGGATATAGCAATAACAATTATTTCATGAATCAATATGTTTTAATAAAATTTGATTTGAATTTATGTAACTAAAAAAATTAGACCAATGCATAAACATCAAATATAAGATAACTCAAAAGAAAAAGAGTGGAGAGCTGGGCACAGTGTCATAAGTCTATATAGTTCTAGCTATTCAAGAGGCTGAGGTGGGAGCGTTGCTTGAACTCAGGAGTTCAAGGCCAGTCTGGGCAACATAGAGAGATAGAGATGCTATCTCTAAAAATAAAAAAAAAAACTAAAATAGAATAAACAGTGAAGCTTAAATTATTTGGAATAAACATCTTAAAAAACTGTGACATTAGCAGGCATATTGAAGTTCCTACAATTGACATTATAGAATAGGAGAAAGAAAAATTAGAAAACAGGTGTTAAATAATTGAATTAGGTAGAAAATCATCTTGAAGACAGCTAGATGATAGTAAAAAATGGAAGAAAATATTAAAAATAAGTGGTATGATCTTAAATGGAGTCCCTAGACAAATAGCCAACAAACATATGAAAAAAATGCTCACCATTACTAATCATCAGGGAAATGCAAATTAAAATCATAATGAGATATCATTTACTCCTGGTAGAATGGCTTTTATCAAAAAGCCATTTTCCATTCTAAGTGAAGTATCGCAAGAATGGAAAAAGAAGCACCACATGTACTCACCATCAAATTGGTATTAACTGATCAACACTTATGTGCACATATAGTAGTAACATTCATTGGGTGTCAGGCAGGTGGGAGTAGGGAGGAGGGGATGAGTATATTCACACGTAATAGGTGCAGTGTGCACTGTCTGAGGGATGGATATGCGTGAAGCTCTGACTTGGGTGGGGCAAAGGCAATATATGTAATCTAAACATTTGTACCCTCCATAATATGCTGAAATAAAAGAAAAAAAAAGTCCAAAAACAATAGATGCTGGCATGGATGCAGAAAGAAAGAAGTACTTATACACTGTTGGAAGGACTGCAAATTAGTACCACCCTTATGGAAAACAGTATGGAGATTCCACAAAGAACTAAAAGTTGACCTACTATTTGATCCAGCAATCCCACTACTGGGTATCTACCCAAAGGAAAAGAAGTCATTTTATCAAAAAAACACCTACACTCGAATATTTATTGCAGCACAGTTCACACTTGCAAAGATCTGGAATCAACCCAAGTGCCCATCAATTCATGATTGGATTAACAAAATGTGATATATGTGTACAATGGCAAACTACTCAGCCATAAAAAGAATGAATTAATGTCTTTTGCAGCAATTTGGAAGGAATTGGAGATCATTATGCTAAGTGAAGTATCTTAAGAATGGAAAAACAAACGCCCCATGAACACTCTAATCAATTGGAACTAACCCTAACCGATGAGCACATAAGTGCACAGAGGAAAGTAAAAGTCATTGGAAATCAAGCAGGGAGTTGCGGGGAACAGAGGGCAAAATCCCACCTAATTAGTACAATGAACACTATTCAGTGGTTAGGCACATTTATTGCCCTGACTCAACCCATGTAACAAAAACGTGTACCTCCTTAATATTTTGAAATTGAATAAAAGAAATTATGAGAGTTCTCTAGAAACAATATCACATGCAAGCATAAGTTTGGCCCCCTTAACTAGTTGGAACATACAAGTAAGCGAGTGGGAACAGCTCTGCATTGAGAGTCAGATTTGCTTAGTGAAGAGAACTGAAAAAACGTAATGGAATTATAAAAACCTAAACAATCCAGGTATTTTTAAAAAGTCAGATTGTTATTTTTTTCTTTTAATTTTGTGAGTCCTTTTGCCAAAATTTAAAATTTAACTGGTAGGAGGAAATTTTACCTGAACAGACCCTATGATACTCAATTGCGCCATTGTTTTGCTTAATGTGTATGAAATTATTCTCTTACCATTATGATAGAGTAGGACAAAGAGGAGAAGGTGGAGGAGGGGAGGAGAGGCAAGAGGAGGAGAAGGAGAAAGGTAGAGTGGGCAAGGGAAGGAGAAGGGGAAGGGGAAGGGGAAGGGGAAGGGGAAGGAGAAGGAAAGGCTTCAAGGCTTCAGGAAATGCGCTGTTAACAATAGTGGTCTGTTACCTCTGCCTTCACTCTATTCCCAACCACTTAGCACCTTTTTAGCAACTTTCAGAGCATTGCAAATATTTTTACAGAATGTGGGATCCCTACAACAAGGCTTAGCATAACGGCAGTTACTCATAGAGCACTCAGAAAACAATTGTTGATGACAATGAGATTTGCCTTCCAAATATTATCACCACTTCAATGAGCAGTAAAGGTGAGATAAACAAGGTTATAGATTACTGATTTGGGGATAACTGGTAGTTAAATAAAAAGTAAAGCAAAATGTTGGTTGACTTCCTCTTTTTTATTACTCTATAGTGGATGTAAATGCAAGAAGATGTAGTGAGTTGTGTTAGTCAAGAATGAAACCAATTCCTTCTCAAGTCTAATTGCAGAGTGTAAAGTCATCCTTCCCTGAACATCACTTCTCTTAAGAAGGAGAAATGCTTAACTGTGTTATAGCAGAACTTCATCCAAGATCATCCTCTATTAAGTTTTACAAATGGCTATGAAAAACAGTGGGTAATCATGATACTTGTGTGTAAAACATATAAAATAACTTATCTTTGAGAGTTGTCAGGGCTGTAGATTTGGAATTTGGCAGAGTCCTCTATGTTCAGTGCCAAGCTATTTTAGGATTTCTTCAGACTGGAGCAGAGTAAGGAAAACGTCACCACTATCATCTGGTTAAAAGTTGAGGAAATATACTTAATAGGATGAAGTTCTGGTTGTTTTGTAAGGCCTTTAAAAAAATTATCTGAACAAAAATTTCTCCCCGTTAAAAAAAGCCACAAACTAACCTTCCTTCTTAATGTTTTTTTTTTTTCCATGTTTCTGTTTAATGAGAATCTGAGGCTTCTAAACGCCGTTTCTTCTAAATGCTTCTAGCTGACTTTGCCTTTTATAAGAGGGAATGCTTAGTGGGTCAGCAGTGAAGAGAAAGGGTTAAGACTGCATCAGTTTATGGACTAGCCTAAATGTGCACAGAAATGCATGTGGAAAGTTTAAAAGTACTTTCTCAGCCAGAAAATTGTTTGCATTTTATTATATGTACAACCAAATGCTTCCCGTACTTCATCATAAAACCTCTAACCCCTCATGGCTAAGGACACATCTTTAAGTCCACTTCCCCCACCCTTCTATTACCTTTTTTTCTCATACAAAATTTTGGCATATAAGTCAACATTATTTTAAGTATTCCTTCAGATGCATAAAACACTTGTAAACCATGAGGCAATTCACAAGTTGGGAAAATTGTGTCAGCGTTTCCACTGAAAATTATGTCAGTCATCCAATAATGAAGAATGTGTCTCAGAATTGTCAAGACTTTCTGATCTGCTCCCTAGGATCCTTTGGGCTCACAGACTTTTTCCACAGCCATCAGTATGCAGTACTAGGAGTCCTTCCACTTCTTCATGCACACGAAGAAGGCTTGCAGTCTGATTCGCCAGCGGCAAATCCCAGGATATATCTGCCAGCATTCCAATTGGGGGAATTAACCTGTATTGTGTTAGGCATCCTCTAATTAGGGAAACACAACTAAAAGCTTGTCAAAGTATATTCCTTTGAGTTAAAGCAAGTAAGATGTGATGCCTTGAAATGTATGTATAATGGATAATTTGCTGAAATCAATTACTAGCCTGCTTTGCATTTGATCATCCATTCTATATAAAGACCTATGTTATTATCACAGAATCCTTTATACTATGATTTTAATAATAATAATAATTACATCTAAAGTCAGGGGTAAAAAATTATACAAAATATGTTTATTAAAAGATTTGTCAAAATTATTTCAGATTGCAACAAAATATTTTTTGGTGATTTTTCCATAAATATGCTTCAATGAAATATGTTTTTGTTAAGACACAGTGTTTACAGGAAACATTTTCAATATTTTGCCTTATGAAATTGCTCATTGAAGGTATATCTACATAATTAATATGCAAATTTATTTCATATCCCCATAATTAACTATGTATCTGTATATATTCCACCCCCTAAAAAAAAAAAATCTGGAAATTCTTGGTAGTGGAAGTTAAAAATAAAATAAAACACTTTTTGCTCTATTTCCCTTCTTTGATACTTTTGATACTCTATTTTGGATAGTTTCTTTAATAGTAGATTTCAGGATAACTTTTGTATAGGTGTTTTGGTTTTAACTTTAATTAAGGTTGAGTGAAATGCATAAATAATAATGTAGCTTAGAGGTGGGACATGACTTCAACAGCAGTAAAACCCATGTTTTATTTGCCTAAGTCTTGCAGGATATTTTTTACATGGTTTTCACAAAGCCAGTGAAACTTGTAAAATGTTAGGTATTCATTGAGCACCTAATATGTGTCAGGCTGTGTGAAGGCAATGAACTTACAAGAATGCTGAAAAATAGAGCTCTTCCCTTTTCGTAAAACTTTTTCTTTACATTTAAGGCATTTCCAAAACACAATGTTCTTATTAGGATAAGAGGTATTATTTTAAGAAGAAAAGCTCTGAATAAGGCAGATCATAATGTACCAGCAATAGGCTGAAATACCTGATGTTATTGATGGTGCAGCTAACAAAAGAGATAAAGTCATTGGGAAAGATTAGTTCAGTGATCACAATGAAATTGAGTATGACTCAAAAGATGGAAAAACTTAATAATAAGTTGCATTATGGCTTAAATTCCCATACAATGATACTCCATATGATTTACCAATGAACCAAAGGAAGGAGTAGGAATATTATCTGTAGTTATAAAAAAGGATGAAAAAGAGACTAGTGTAGATTGGAAAGCCTCTTCTGCCTTGCATCAGGCCAGGTGTACATATGTGTCCATTTAGGCAGGGAATTAAAGAAATTCGTGAATGATTTAAGTCATCATTTTACAATTTAAAACTTAATTCAAGACCAATCTGAACCTATGTTAAAATATCAGCAAGAAATCATAGCACATTTTTTCAAAGTTAGGTAGTAGGTGAACTTTTTACTAGTTTTTGCCACTTTCAGATGCTCAAACTTGTGGTTTTGTGTCTATGTCCACAACATGTTCCTATGCACAGAAAAAAAGTAATTTTATGCCTACATGGAAATTTCTGCTTGTATTTTTCATATAGAATATCTATTTACATAAACAAATTCAGGTTTTGAGGAAACACACATTGTGAGTTCAATTTAGATACCAGTGAGTGAAAAATTTCTCAAATATCTGGTCTGGTTGAATGACTTAAACCAAATATTTTGGTAGATATACAATTCCTATCTCTCAACTTGTTAAATGACATCAATCAATTTCAGGCTTATGAATCTTCCTTAATTCCTTTCATGAATTGTTCGATTAATACATTGCACCATTGCCTTTTGTAAAGTGGAACTAAACTTGAGGCAAGTTGAAAGGAAAGAAGTGATGCTGTGTGATATTGTTAACTGAAGAATTGGACTTTTAGGTAAAACTGTTGCCCAAGGATGGGAATGCCTGCTTTAAAGAGAAGATAGGATGCATTTAATAAGTTATTAAAATAAAAATTAAAAAAATAATTAGAAAATTAGATCTGTAAGAAACCTTAGTTTTGACTTTGTCTAAGCCTTTTGCTTTATGCAGATTTCTTGATGCCTGGTCCAGACCATTTTCCAGTATATTTCCTTTCATCTTATCCTCTCTATGGAAGCTAGATGCATCAGAGAGAAATTTCTGTTATAAAGAAAAAAAGGTGTGTATCAATTTACCAAATGTGATGGGTGGATTAAAGCATCTGAGAGGAGTGCATAGTCAAAGAGGCAGAAAGGAAAACACTTCTCAGGATGAAGAATTCTGAAAGAATTGCTCCTTCCAATGGAACCACCATTTGATAAGTTTCTGTATCAAGATCAAATTCTCCCTCAAAGGTCTTGTATAGGTGAGTTCCATAATTGCAAGAACTGTGGTTTTCCAATAGTCTCCTTGTTTCTATTTTATTTTTTAAAAGTTGATCGTATTTAAGAAGATTACATTAGATAAGTTGCAAATAATGAATGTAAAATAGGAAACAGATGAGATTTTAGCCTTTGATGGTAGGAATAATGTGTGTATGTGTGTGTGTGTATGTGTGTGTGTCATATATATATAGTGATATAATAATATCACTAGATTCCTTAGACTTGAATATTCATAAAAGGTTGTTTGAGATGGAAATTCAGATTTAGTTGCCTATGTAAAGGCCACTGTGGACTGCTGGGTTTTTTTTTTTTTTTTTTTTGAGAGCATTGTTTGCTTTAAAATTTTATTTGTCTTTTCAACTAGTCTTTATTACATACTTATTTGACAATTCTTTTTATAGATTTCACAATATCAGGCTTGGAAAGATATAACAACACCCAAAACCTTAATTCAACAGATTATTGACCTGTTCACATGTCCTCACTGCCTAAAGAAAAAAACCCATAAAATAAAAGATGAGCCATGTATACTTCCCTTTGTCAGATTACCTTGGTGTTCTTAACTAGGGCCACCTAGCTACCTACTAAACTTTACCTACCTAGAGCAAGCAGATCCTTTTCCAAGAAGGTGTCATCTTTGCAGGCTTTATGTGCCAGCCAACACCACTCACTTCAGATTCCTTGGGCTATCACATGTGGTAAGTAAATGAATTTATTTTCTTATCAATGCTAGTTTTTCATATGTTTGTGTAAAAGTGTTTTATTTACCACATTACCTGCTTATCTTTAAGATGTGTTAGTTTCCTCCTCATTCTAAAGTATAGGAATTTTCTCTTTTTTGGGGGCATATGGGTTTCCTGGAAGTGTTATGAAGGGGTATATCTAAATGGAATAAGTCAGAAAAGAACTCAGGCATGCCTCTTGTAAGACAATGAGTTAAAAGATTCGGGCTGCTGATCAAGCAAAGCTAACCTGCTTGTGGTCCAGGAGTGGGTGGCACTCACACGGTCAGCTAGGCTGTGGACATAGGCTCAGCATTCTTCCGGCTCCAAAGCATATCGGCAATGACTCTCATGAGATCCGTTGCTATTTTGGTGTAAAGCTTGGGTTGTGCAAATAGAGACACACTAGGCATCTTTTCCTTGAAATACCAAATAGTTTTTATCACTAGAAATTTTATACCTCTTCTCTAGATGACCAAGAGGGCTTAAACCTCAAATACTTGTAGCATAGCAAAGGATAGGAAGGAAAAAAAATCTCCTGAACAGAATTTGAAGTATTATATCCCTCTATATTCAGAGAAGAGGTCTCTTTCTCTCTCAATTTAAATTTGTACTCTTTAAAATTTTTCTTCTATTTAAAAGCTAGAATGCAACTCTGATCCCCGACTGGTAAGTTGAATATAATTTTTCCAGTCTCTGCTCTATTCATTCTTACGTATGAAATTCTATTCCTTAAAGGGATATTCGAGGTGTTTACCTTATTACTACTACTATTACAATACAAATAATATTTTCTTTGTTTTTATAAGACTAAATGACCCAGTCTTCACATCACATTTTCCCAGTAGTCCTAGTCAAGCCACTGCCTTTCTGATGCAGAAATCTGTTTCTCCTTTAACTATAGACCAAGGAGAGAAGCTTGTTAGGGTGGTTCTTTCCATGTTACTTTATTACACTACGATTATGTAAACTTATTTTTTGTTTTATGCTAACCTTAACTATTTCACTGTATTCTTTTTAAAGTATAATTCATCAAAATGTATGTTGTTCTCACTTCCAGGTAAACACTTCTCCCAGCTTCCCTGTTTCCCCACATACAAACACAGACATACAAACACACATATATTCTGTCTGTACTGACCTCAAGGTCATAACCAAGGAGATATTCTTCATCTGGTGACAAAAGATATAAAAAGCCCCTTGAGGGCTGAGTTTGCAAGCCTGATCTTAAAAGGTGATATTAATGCCATCAAAAAAGAAAGACACTTTCTTACGATAGGATCAGAGTGCAATATATGTCATCAAATGAAATTGGACACTTGAGGGATCTTCATAGCTCATAATTATTGATTGGAATAGCAAACTGAGTAATTTGTAGGCAACTAGCTTGTGACACATTGAAATGAAGGCACCATATGTGAAAATGTGTGAAATTAACAGAAGCGGCGTAACTCCTTCAGCATTTTAGATGAAAAACACATGCAGTTTGAAACTTCAGATTTGCTATTTCAAAGACCCTAAGAGCATCTGTTAGGGATTGCATGATCTAATCTCTAACACAGCACACGCAGTCAGCTTTTCAGCATGTCACACCATTACTAAGTAAAGAGCCAGAAAATGAGCAGGCAGGTCACTTTTCACCTCATTAGCACAGCAGGAGGGGGCTCAGGAAAACAAGATGCCAGCAGAAGCCATGGGGCTTGCTAGTATCTTTTTTGAATAACAGAGAAAGGACCCAGCTGTGTACTCCCTCTAACTCTGCACTTCTGTTCTTTCCCATGCAACCTTTTCCCTTTTTTCTGACCTTTCATCAGTTTGACCCCTGTAGTGTTCATAAACCACCATGAAGTCCTATCTGTGGAATATATAATTTATCCTTCTTTTTCATCATGATAGAGCTTAGTTTAAACATAATTACATTCAGTATGATATGAATACATAGTCTTTAATGTCCTTGACCATATTGAAACTTAGAGTCTTTGGATGCAAACATGGAGAAGAGAGTGAGAGAGCAGGTCTCTGACCTGCTTTGCACATAAAATTATCAAATTGAATTTTAATTTCTGCCCCTTGAGATTTGTTTCCATTTCCTTCATCTTTATTTTGTTTTATTTTATTTTATTTTATTTTATTTTTTGAGACAGAGTCCCCTGGGCTAGAGTGCTGTGGCATCAGCTTAGTTCACACTCAAACTCCTTCAAGGGATCCTCCTGCCTCAGCCTCCTTAGTTGCCGGAGCTACAGGTGTGCACCACCATGCCAGGCTAATTTTTTTCTATTTTTTTAGGGTCTCACTCTTGCTCAGGCTGGTCTTCAACCCCTGACCTCAAGCAATCCTCCCACCTTGGCCTCCCAGAACACAGTACCTGTGTGAGCCACCACTCCTGGCTGGTCTTTACTTTTCTTCATCAACCTTATCATTATGATGGTGACATTTTCATTAGTCTTTTTATTTTATTTTTTTATTTTTTGTTTCTTTTAGAGACAGTGTTTCACTCTCTCACTCAAGCTGGAGTGCAGTGGTGTGATTATAGCTCACTGCAACCTTAAACTCCTGGGCTTAGGCAATCCTCCTGTCTCAGACTACAGGCATGTGCTACTAGACTCAGATTTTTTGTTTGTTTGTTTGTTTGCTATGTTATCCAGGCTGGTCTCAAACTACAGGGCTCAAGGAATCCTTCTGCCTTGGCCTCCCAAAGTACTGGGATTACAGGCATTAGCCACCACACCCGGCCTCATCAGTCTTGATTCCCAGGTGACTGCAATGATGAGATTTCTCCTGCCAACTCAAAACGGACAAACAAAACAAAAAACACAACTTTATATTTTAGGTTATCAAATTTGGGGATTATGTGTTATACAGCATAATGCAGCTGATCAGAGTAATAAAAGAGATAAGATTTATCTGGTGGCAGGGGATTGCCCCAAGTATTGTACTCAATGCTTTATAATCAGTTATCTCAATTAATCCTCATGACAATCATATGAGGAAGGTACTATTGTCATCCCTATTTCAGAGTGCAAAAACTGGGATTTGTGGGTCTTTAATGTTTTCACACTTCTCATACATCATTTCAGAATTACTTTTCTTCATTTTTTCTTCTAGCCACTGTTGCAGTGGCCAGTTTCCAAAGGACGTTGATGGGCTTGACAAAGGAGAAACCGCACCATGCCTTGGCTAAACATACCTCCCGCTTCTTGCTCTTAGCCTTCTCCTGCACCACGGTGTGGGGCAACCACAGCTCTACTTTTGTGCAAGCATAAGTCAGAGCCAAGTAATCAGGATATAAACCAATAAAGTCCGATAGTATTAAATGCTTGTACATTGATGCCTGACCCATGGGGATCAGGATACAATGGGAAATGTACTCCTTCCCTTTTCCCCTTTTGCAGATAGTTCTGAGACCCGTCTCATAAAATTCCTCAGAAGATCTAAAGTTAGTATCAGACTTGCTGAGACATTCGTAAACTGGCTTTCCTTCCTTCCCTTTTACTCCAATTGTCTTGCATGCCTTCTCCCTTGGATCAGACAGATGAGCAAACTGCTGGCATCCAAGCCTTCATCTCAGACTCTGCCTTGGGTAGAATCAAGAATAAAACACAAAGTAGCTAGCCTAAGAGCACATGGTTTCTGGGGCAAATCTAGGATCAATGAAGGCTAGAGGCAGAAAGCATGCCCCTAACCACTACTAGGCAGTATTTTAGTATGTGTTATCATTTACATTATTTTTTTTTTACCATAAAAGATCCTATAAGCAACTGGTCCTTCTTTGGTGCTTTCTATTTTCTCTCATATAATGATGACTTTTTTTTGTATGTTCTGATTAACATGTATAGTAGTTTCTGGTTTGTTTTGTTTTTGTTTCTGTTTTTGAGTAAACATTTTTTTACTTCTCTATAAAAAGTCTTCTATGTAATGACTTTTTAAAAATAACACACATTAATCTACATTGTAGGCCTTTAATTTCCATTTTTAGTTACCTATATGCAGTCATGCGTCACTTAAGGACAGGGATATGTTCTTAGAAGTGTGTCTTTAGGCAATTTCATGGTGCGAACATCATAGAGTGTACTTACACAAACCTAGATAGGAGAGCCTCCTACACACCTAGGCTGTATGGTACAGCCTATTACTCCTAGGCTACAAACGTGGACAGCATATTGTGGTACTGAACACTGTAGGCAGTTGTAACACAATTGTAAGTATTTGTGTATGTTAACACATCTAAACATAGAAAAGGTACAGTACAAATAACAGTGTTATAATCTTATGGGACCACCATCATATGTGTGGTTGGATGTTGATTGAAATGTCATTAAGCAGAACATCATTGTAGTAGGATATTACACACATGCTTTCCTAAATGCTTCCTATCTCAAGACTTTAAACATAAATTCTTATAACGCTCTCTCTGTAGAAACTAACATTATAGTACACAGAAAGCAGGAGTGGGAATGGCCACCATCCACATGTTTTAGAGCATGAGAAGCATGTACATAGTTTAAAATTTTGTAATAGTCACATTAAAAGAAGTAAAATGAAGTGATCATAGTTAATTTTATAATGTTTTATTTAATTTATCAAAAATATTATCATTTCAACATATAATACATATTAATAATTATTAATAAGATATTTTTTTTTTTTGCTTTTATACTAAGTCTGTGAAATTAGGTGTGGATCTTACAACACAACTCAGTTTGGTCTAGCCATATCTCAAGTGCCCAATAGCCACAGGTGGGCAACTACAATATACAATATGGGACAGTGTAAACCAGTTCTAAAGCTTACCGTTTTTGCTTGTAACTTAATTTTTATTTCAATCATAGTTTATTTTATCTGTTATATAGGACATTTTTTTTCTCTAGCTCTCCAAATATGTTTAATCATTTGGAGACATATTTTTTCACATCAATAGTTTTTGATTTTCTCTGATTCATTTATTAAAAACTGCCTAATTCAACTATTTTGGAAAGTGAATAGTTAAAAATTAAAATATGATTTTGACAAAAGGAAAAAAACTGTCTAATAAAAACCTATAGTTACTTTTTGCCAAATGTACTTATTATTTGAGCATTGTACAATTTTAGGACTAAATTGCAAGACAAATGCATCAGATAATGCATATTCAGTGTTTAATCCTAGGATTGTCTGTTTAAAACATATTCCAGAAATACAATAAGTTTATAAGCTGAACTCATCTACACTATTGAGTGCCCTAAACAATAACTTACTAAGGTGGTCTAACATCTTGGAAGAGGTATTATACTAATACAGCTACTTTTAACATTAGGGAACAGTTCAATTTGAAGAATTATTTCATCTAGTTTTTAAAATATATTTTCTGCATTGAAGCTCACTTATCTGTAAGATTCCTATGAGTACCTACCTCATAAGCATGGCACAATAATTAATTAACTAATTCACAGAGTCCCTTAGAACTGTGCTTGGTACCTAAATAATCCTTCAGTAAATGTTGGCTATTTTTATTATTACAATTCCTTTTCTTATCAGAATGTATTTTCTTGAAAGGAAAATTACTGGAGAAATCCAACAGTTTTGAGTATTAACAGGTATAAATTATTCATAAAAGAAATTATGTAAAGAAGCACACTGGTAAATACACATATACTTTTTTATAAATCCTACTTTTCTCCATCAAAACATATAAAGTGAAAATTATAAAAGAAGAAATAATTAATTCACAATTTTCTATCTTCTATCATTTCTCAGTAACGAAAAACATTTTGACATTCTAATATCAGTTAAATTTTTATTTCAATGTACTATCACTTCCTTGTGGAACCTATACATATTTGGGTAATTTCAACTTCTTACCTATCCTTTGCAGATTTGTCAGAGAATACTTAAATTCTGGCAACTTTTCAGAAAAAGATTCATGGCTGAGAATTGAGTTGATATTATACTGGAACCTATCTGGTTAGATAAATAGACCATGTGTGACTTTATGTGTTCATAAATATCATTGTGTCTTTTAAGGTGGTGGTGAATGGAGGGCAACGAGAGTGGCATAACTGCCATCTGTATGAACTATAGATTATCAGCAAGCACGAGAAAAGTAGTAAATTTTCTTAAAAGGCAGTAAAGACCTAGACCTTGACATATTGTTTGATAGAATAGTTCAGCAATTTGTTGGCCTCACATTTTTTTTACTATTTTTGATTGCATAGTTGGTGGGTAAGATAAAAGTCGGCAAGTTGGGAAAATGGAGCTTTTACAGTTTGTAGGAAAGAGGATTTAATGTCACTTCAAGTAAATGGATAGTTCCTCATATGCAATTTTGGTCCCACAAAGAAAGCAATCATTCTTACACTGGTAGAAGGTAGTTTAAACTGGGAAGTTACTCACAGCATCCATTATTCAGTATTTTTGGAGCTGCTTTATTTTCTACAAACCAGTCATTATTCCTGTAATTTTTTTCAGATGCTGTTGCACACTTCCCGTAGAACCAATCCAATTGTGAAACACCACATTGAATTTCTAAGAAGAACTCCAACATCCTTGGAGTTTCGAGAGTCTTCCAGGGATGCCCTCTGGCTCCCCACAGAGTTTTATGTTAAGAAGGTCTGAAGTAGGATATTTCTCCAGACTTAGAATTTCTCTTGGGGTAGTACTTTGAGCACTTTCTAATGCCCTTAGCCCAGGTTGCATGACAATATTCTTTTTTATCTAGCTCTGAATTAGAAAGCATTCATTTCCAGTAAATAGACCCTTAACTGAAATGGTAAGAAGATCCGGCACTTTAAAAAGATCAAATTAAGCAAAAACACTTCCTTCCAGTCAGCTGTCAAGATCAAAAGCATCGTCTGTAAATAAAAGTGGTATAGAAAATGTCCACATGTGTTTATTTTCTCATTTTAGCAAGCATACTGAATGCACAATAGATGGTACAGCTATTGTGCTAATAGGTCACAACACATTATTGCTGAAAGACATGCTTACTTTTTTTTGTCTATTCACCCTATAGTCAAAGAGTAATGGTATGAATACTTTCATTATTAATAGAAATAAGAGACCTAATTATTGCCATTGACTGAAATGCTACTGATAGTCTCATAAAGTATCTTCCACAATTAAAAATTAATCATATAGCCTGCATATCAGCATGTTTACTAGTTTATAATCAATTTGATTTCCACAGCAGTGCCAGGTAATGATACCAAATGTTTTTCTGCAGAGAATTTAAATGCACATAGGACATTAGAAAGGTGCTGCTAGTTTAAACCAGATGTACTAAAAAGACTTGTTTGCAGAGCTACAGACAGACTGATACCCAGAGGTCTAAGTCCAACTCACTTTTCTTACTAAGGATCTTTACTTGTAGAGTTTTTATTTCACAAAGTCACCCCACATTTCTTTTTGTAACCTAAAAAATGTTGAATAGAATATAAAATTATGTTACACAATGGAACATGAGTAAACAGACAAAAAAAAACAAAAAGAAAAGAAAATAGAAAATAAGCAAGTAGAAATAAAACATTTGTCAGGTGCTAGGACATATGAAATCACCTTACGTTATGAACCAAAGTCCAAAGACCCTTAAAATCTAGGACATCCCTAAAGGATATTGAAAATATGAAGCTTTAGCAGTCAATTAAGAGATTTAAATATCACATCCTCTCAATTATCTGATGCAGAGGCATGTAGAGAGTCTCACAAATGATATATTTGACAAAATATAATGTGATACAGACTGTGCATTTGATTACTTTTTCATTTCTATTTATTGTGTGGTTGATTTCATTTTATTACTATAGGCTTTGGTCTTGCTTTTGGTCTTGCTTCTAAATGATTGGTGGACGATCTCAGAATTTCTATGAATAAATTCACACATCAAGGAGAATCTTGGAAGGAACGGTGGAAAGACTTCTGAATATCCCAGGACAAATCAGAGTCCATTATAAGGAAGAACCCATGGCACAAAAAAAAAAAAAACAAAACTGAGTTTCAGGATTTTGAGAGTCCACACAAAAATTACCCTGTGACTATAGCTTTGAACAAAGTGAAAAAATTATATGAAGGATTGGACTCTGATCCCCAAAGCAATGGCATATTGATCTTCTCTAGAATAAGTATTGTGAGTTCTTTTTAACCATGTGTAAATTTAAGTCTGAGTTCTTGCATAATGCATAAAAATATACAAATGAAAATTTCTGTATATGTGGAATTTTAGAAAGGAAAGTTCAACTTAAATTGACTTAGATTTATCTGGAAATGTTGCATATCTATGTGGTTCAACCCCTGCATTCCTCCATTTTTCTTTGAAACCAATTAGTTCAGATGACTTCTGGGAACTATTTTTGTTCAATACATCTCAGTGTAAAAAGTCATATTTTTAAAAAGATGGTATGTCATGTACTATATTCACAGAGAGCTGAATGTCCTGCATAGCGGGAAAAGTGAACAAGTATAAATTACATACTCAGAATGTAATTCTGAGCTTGAGACCATCTAGGGCAAGTTATTGCAGACTATAAATTAGTTGAGTATTTGGAATATAGCATTTTTATATTCTCCCCTAAAACAAGTGGGAAACTAGAATGTAATTGGGAATCTATATGTGGCTGTTTACTAGCAATAATAAGATAAACAATAAAATGTTCCTTGTGGTGGTGGAATGTACAACAAGGAGCAAAGAATAGTATTGAGTGATCTGAGGCAGATAATAATTGAAAATATAGTCAATAAAAATTGGAATCTGTATCTGGAATGTCTCTAGGCAGCCAGTAATTCTCCACTTCTGGGTTCAGATTCAGGAATGGAGTAGAATTGGGTTTACTAACAAGAGCAAAGTAATCCATACTTTAAAAGTTCTAGATAAGTTAACTAAGTAGAGAAATGAGGTAGAAACATAGTTATCACTATCAGAGAACAATGATCAACCTGAATTCCTGGCAAAGCTGTTGAAGATGAATCTCACAGCATGAGCTAGGGAGTTCGTTATTGCTTCCTGACATGATTTTCCCTCCACAGTGGGAGTGCAGTGGAGAAATGTAGAATCTGAGAGAAGGAACCTGACAATACTTTTTTTTCTGTAGTCTTTAATGATGTGGAACTCTCTCCTACACTTTGGATAATTTTGCCAAATATATAAATAATGCTTATGTGTCATATAGTGTGTGATGTCCAAAGCAGTTCAGAACTCTGCCTGATAAATGTGAGTTATCTTCACAAACTTCCAATGTTTGAGAATTAAAACATAAAACTATAAAGGTATAAAACCAACCTTCTAAAATCATATGGAAATCAGACATTCATGAGAGCAAACATACAACCTACAGAATGGGAGAAAATACTTGCATGCTATGCATCTGATAAAGGGCTGATAACTAGAATCCATATAGAACTCAAGCAATCAACCGCATTAAAAAGTGGGCAAACGACATGAACAGAAACTTTTCAAAAGAAGATAGACTAATGGCCAACAAACATATGAAAAATGCTCAACATCTCTAATCAGGGAAATGCACTCAAAATCACAATGAGATATCACCTAACTCCTGTGAGAATGGCTTTTATTAAAAAGTCCCCAAACAACAAATATTGGCGTGCATCCAGAGAGATAGGAACACTTATACACTGCTGGTGGGACTGCAAACTAATACAACCTCTGTGGAAAGGGAAAGATGGAGAATAAGGAAAGCAATATGGAATAATTTATATGTTTGGCAAAATTACCCAAAGTGTAATAAAAGTGACAGGAATGGGTATCTTTGCCTTATTCCTGGTCTCAAAAAAAAAAAAAAATTCATCTTCTTACTGCTGAGTATAACATTAGCTGTGGGCTTCTCATATAAGGCCTTTTTTGTTCTTGTTGTTGAAATACATTCCTTCTGTACTTAAATGTTAAGGATTTCTTTCATAAAAGGATGTTAAATTTTGTCAGGTGCTTTTTCTGTATTTATTGAGATGATCATATGATTTTTAGCTTTCATTCTGTTAATCTAAAGTATCATGTTTATTGATTTACATATGTTGAATCATCCTGTATCCCAGGGGTAAATCTCACTTAATTATGGTGTATAATCACTTTAATGTGCCTTTGAATTCAGTTTGTTAGTATTTTGCTGAGGATTTTTGCATCTATCTTTATCAGGAATAGTGACGTATAATTTTCTTTGCATGTATTGTCCTTGTCTTACTTGGGTGTCAGGGTAATGATGACCTTGTAAATGATGTTTGGAAATGTTCCCTCCTTTAAATTTTTTTGTAAGAGTTTGAGAAGAATTGGTGTTAATTCTTTAAATACTTAGTAGAATTCACCAATGAGGCCATCAGATCTTGGGCTTTTATTTGTTGGGAGGTTTTTATTGCCGATTTAATCTCCTTATTTATTATGGGTCTGTTCAGTTTTTTTTATTTCTTCATGATTCAGTCTTGGTAGGCTGTATACTTATAGGATGTTATCCATTTCTTCTAATAATGAATTGTTCCTATTTATTTGCTTAGCTATTTCCCTTTTGGGGTGTTTTTCTTTTCCAATTTATTAGTAAGGGCCTTTAAAAATATTTAAGTTTCTTTCGATCATACCTTTTGTTTTTCATTGGTCTTTCAATTTTATTTGTGATTATTTAAATCTTAGTGTAGTAAATATCAATTTTTCTTTTATGATTCCACACTTTCTTTTCTCTTTTAAATCAGTATCATTTATGATTTTTCCAACTTATTTGAAAATTTTTATACCCACAGAAAAACTGAAATAACAACGCAGAACAGTACAATGAATACCTGTATATATTTTGCCTAATAATTTAAACTATTTTGCCACATTCATCTTCTTTCCATATCCCCCCATCCCCAATATCTATCTCTCTCCTTTCTCTCTCTCTCTTCCCACCCCTCAACACACACACACACACACACACACACACACGCACACACAGTCATTTGAAAAAACTTTGGCATATATCTAAGAATACTTTTTTATATATATAACACAATGTCACTGTCATATAAAAGAATTTAACACTGATGAAATAATACAATCTGAAATATAGTTTATATTCCAATTACTTTATTATCCACAACATTTATTTTATATATTTTTTTTAAGTTTTCCCATCTGGAAGATAAATAAGTGTCAAACGTTACATTGTGTTGTGATAGCTTTTTAATACTCTTCACTGTAGAACAGTATCTGGGCCTTTTCTCTTGTTTTCTTTTTATTCTTCTCTTTTTTCTTTTTCCCTTTCCTTTCCTTTCCTTTCTTATTTCCTTTCCTTTCTTTCTTTTCCTTTCTTTTCTTTCTTTCCTTTCCTTTCCTTTCTTTTCTTTCTTTCCTGTACCATTGACAATCTGAAAAGTCCAGGGTATTTGACTCATAAAATATCCCATGTGTTCGATGATTTCTTTGTGATTAGACGATTAGATTCAGGTCAAATAGTTTGAACATTATGCTAAATAGGTGACAGTTTGTACTTCCCATCACATCACATCAGTAACTGTATCATGTAATTTGTCTCATTACCAGTAATCTTAAATTTGGATATCATTTAAAAATATCTTCCACCAGAATTCTTCTTTCTAATGGTGTCTTTTTCTTTCAGTAATAAATAAGTCATCTATATAGCAATAATATAAGACTGTGAAGATATCCACATAGTTTTATTATAATCAATAATGGTACTTAACCAATTATTACATTGGTGGGTAAAAATGATGATTTTCTAATTCTATTTTTTCTCTACATTTGTTAGCAGAATTTATTTTAAAAACAAGAATGTGCCCTCTCTTTGAGATCTTCCTTGCTTTCTGGCAAAAGAAGTTATTCCTGACTGAATTAATTTTCCAAAGAGTCCTAGATCCTTATAGTGGTAACCTGATCTGGTAATATCATGTATGCGCACAGCTACTATAATTTCATTGCTTCTACATCCTTTCAGAGAGCATATCTATAGGAATACATCTAAGCATAACTCCATATTAATAACTTCAATTGAAATCTAATGCCCGGGGTTCATTCTTATTCTTTTTCATTTCCTTTACCTATGTATGTCCCTTTACCTATGGTAGCAATTCTGGCTACTGGAAACATAATCATAATGATTTTGGCTATATTCTACAATAAAACAAAAAATGTAATAGATGCTCTATCAATATCATGATAAAGATAAACATACTAAGTAAATTTACTATGTAAGTTACAAGTATGTTTGTCACATTTCTGTTTTTTGACTATAGCCTACTAAGTGTGCAATTAAAATTCTGTGCTCAGTGATTTTGATTTACTTTTAATTTTAGTATTTTCTTTTTACTTCCTTCATTTTTATTTAATTTTATTTTTAAATATATAAAACATTTATGTGTTTCAAAAACCAAAACTCAGTATGTTTTCTTAAAGCAGCCTCATTCCCAGACTTATTCTTCCTCCTTTATTCTCCTTCTCCCTTTAGGTACAATTTTCTGCAGGTTCTGGTCCATCCTTCCTGAATTTCATTTGGCTTGCCTAAGGGTGCGTGCAAACACACACCAGATACACGCACATAAACACACACACACACTCTCTCTCTCACCGGGGCTTTACCCTAGACTAATTAAATCAGAACCTCTGGGGAAGGGGTTCTATGAATACATTTTTAAAAAACAAACTTCCCAGATAATTTTAATTTGCAGCCAAGGATGAGGAAAAATATTTTAAAGGTTTTCAAATATACCTTCTGTAAAACCTGGTACAGACTGTTGCCCTTCTTCACAAGATTCCCACCACTTCTGCTTCAGCAAATATTCTTCCTCCTTGGCAGAATGCTATTCATGGCAGTTTTCTCATCACTTCCTAGCCTCACAATGATGAAATTGTCAACAAGGAAAGTCAAGAGTGTATTCAATTCTCTACTTTTAGTTGAATAAGACAACCATCTGCTTTGGTTGCAGTTTTCATCAGTGTGTATTTGTTAAAGGAAAGAATGTTTGAATAAATGTATAAATGGGTACAAACATGAATTAATCAGTGAACAGACTTGTGGCAGTTCTCTTTTATGCTTCATGAACCAATCATTCATTCCCTCAATCTCCACAAATAACTTAAAGTACACTACTGCAATGATATCACTGCTGCTCTTTGATTCTAATATCCTCTCCCACAAGTTCTCCAAGGATGTTTTGCTGTATGACCCTGGAAAATGTCAATTAACTTCTCTAAGTTTCACTTTCTATAGTGTAGGTTATAATAATTGTGGCTTCACAGGACTCTTTTGAAGATGTATGTAAAGATGTATATTCAGTCCTTTAACAAACTTTAAGGTGATACATCCATGTAATAACTATTATGAACCATAGAGCAGTGATACCTGAAGGGTCACATTTATGTCTCTGTATTAAAACCATAACTGTACTCATTATGTTATTAACACTCTGAATTGGTTTGTAGAGATCTAAGGCCATTAGTATTATTTTCTGATTATCATGAGGATTTTCTCTAGTTTTCTTACTTTGTAGTATAATGTTCTCTTTTTCAGTATTTCAACTGATTTCCTTGGAAATAATTATAATGTTGCAAATTTAGCATTAAAACTTGAAATAATGAACAGCCTATGATGTTATATTTTTAAATTTTGTGTTTCTGCAAAAGTCCCAAAATGAAAATAAAGGAAGTGAAAAATAGAAATTTTTAAAAATACCACAAAAAAGTATGTTGATCTTTCAGTTATCAGAATCAAAAGAATTAAGGCATTGCATTAGGTGTTAAGTAATAAAAGCATTAGATTGATCAGCATTAGGTTGATTATATCAAAAAGTAATGTGATTTACACAGGCACTAAATGAGAGAAATATTTGCAGTTTCCCACACACATCACTTTTCAAAATGTATTTATTTTACTCTTCTTCTTTTTCCTTCTTCTTCCTTTTTTTTTTAATGTTAAATTCTCCTTTCCCCAACCAGTCAATCAGTAGTTCCCTTTTAGAGCTAGGATGAAGGACTTGTTTTTAGGTATGAAATATATGTTTTTTTCAGTATTATCTCTTTCTAAAATATTCAGGGACATTCCTGATAAGGCAGGGGATTTGAAGCTTTTAAAAAACAAGAATATTTACTTAGTGATTTCAGTCTTGTGAAATGACCTATGAATAAGAGCCTATGTCTACATTTCAGACAAAATAGTTTTTATTGATAAGACACCAATGCAGATGTTACGGATGACATTGATTAGTCTGTATTCTGAATATAATGGCTAAAGACTCAAAATCAAGGCCAGCTTCATTGGCCATGTGACCTGGGCAGTCACTTAAGTCCTAGCACTCAGAAGAATCCACAGTTGGTTTAACACTCTGCTGTCACTGCATTGAAATTTTTAATAATTTTTAGCAAGGAATTCACATTCTCATTTTTCACTTGGCCCCATAAATTATGTAGCTGGTCCTGTTCAAAATTAATTATTCAAAGATACTTTTTAAAGGAAGGGTCAAATAAAGATTAAGAAATCAATGTTATGAAAGTATTGGCATAATCAGCAGCAGGGTCTTAAAAATCTACACAGCTCCAGAGCGTGCAAAACATAACTAAAAAAAAAATTGGTAGTAACTCTGAGGGGCCATCCCTAGCTACAAATGATCACCTTATACCTTAAGCTCACAAAGTGACACAGACAGCATCAAAAATGTAGGTGCTTTTTCTTCAAGTACACCTAGAGAGAGAAAGGGAATTTGATAAAGGAACTCAAAACTTGAAAATTACACATTAAAAAAATTTTTTTTCATTGAGACTTAGAGAAAGAGAGAGAGAGGGAAAGAGGAAGAGAGGGAAAGAACAAAAATGCATGCCTTTCTCACTAAATATTCAATAGTTAAAAAATTATCTATTTATGCCACAAAAAAAGACCTACTTTAAGGTTAGGTAAGTGTAAGGTTAGTTATTGGTTTTGTCTCATGAGAATAGCAATAATAGCTAATATGGCATTGTCTTCTTACTTGTGTCAATCATTGTTTTAAATGCTATGTATGTATTAACTCATTTAATCCTCACGAAATCTTATTATATAGGTACTAGTTGTTATTGTCCGGTTTAGAGAAAAAGGAAGGCATGGAAAGGTGAAATAATTTGGCAAAACCATGGTCAATGCTGGAAGCAGGCTTTAGCCTGAGAATGGATGACAGAGCCCAGGCTTTAACCACTACACACTTCATTGCCTCTCCAACATAAGTAGGCTTTGACCAGAAAATGATGAAACTTTTTTTCTCATGGTCCAAGACTAATTCATTTCCCAATAATAATTTTTAAACCCATGGATTCTGGATATTGTTCCCTTAAAAGAATCTTTCCGAGAGAAAATATCTTGTCTCAGAATAAATACAGAATTGATTTCTTTAGTTTCATCATGCCCAGCTCAAAAAGCACATTTTTACAGATGGCATTAGTCATTGTCTAATGGCTCTCACAGGACTCTTTCTCTCAGCTCGACAATCTCCAGATTGAGGGAAAACATGCATGGCAAAGGTGATAATATTAGCTTAGACTTTTAGGCTGCCTCAGCCTCTCCCCTCTGCCAATAAACAGACTTTAGTCTCTGGGGCCGTCAGATGAGCAGCTTCACAGATGCTAAACTTCCTGCAAATTAAGCACATGTAGGGGGGAAAAAAATTACAATTACAGCAAATGCCACCCTGCTAATGGTTTCAGTAGGGACATTAGTGAATTAAACGTGTGTGGGAAACTAAATCTCTTAATTTCGCTTCTGTCAGTGTGGCAAATTATCCAAGTTTTATAATTTATTTAGTTTTTGTATGTACCACGGTGGATTTTTCCTATAAATCAATTGACAACATCATCCTTTGTTTTCTTCTTTAAAATGATAGACTGTTTGTGTGGCTGTCTGGTTGGCCACTCAGAGCTGACCTCTGCTCCAGCCAACTGCTGCAATTAGTTGATGGATAATTCAGCATATTTTTATACCTGTCAAGCCAGCTTTATACCAACATTTGCCTTGACAATTCAGAGAGAGAGATCAGTGCATGTTTACTCAGGTTCATGTGAAAATGGAAAATCTAAGCAATGCAGGTTAACTGTCCAAATTAACAGCCGGGTGTAATGGCTTCACTGTGTTTCCATCACCTGCCACTTTCTCTAGCCAGGGGATTTTTTTTTTTATCATTTTTTGTTCACTTATCAATGGATGTATAGCACAATCTTTAATTGAAGCAATTGATTCATCTGTAGTTGGTGAATAAGAATTCAACATGGCAATAGGCAAAATCCTTGAAATGGGATATGTTATGTGAAAACACGTGGCTTTGTCAGCTGTGTTTGGTAAAGAGCCTAATGGGAAAAAGAAATTTCTTGTTTCTTTGAAGACTTATCAAAACAATGTATTCATCTCATGGGTTTCTAATATTTGAAATATTTCTGAATACCCCCTTATAAGCAAAACACAATGATATCAGAAATCAATATATTTCCCTTTTCCAAAGTTTTTCTATAGCACCGTCTAGAAAGTTGTTTGAAAATAATATTTTCTCCATTGTAGGTTGTGGCATCAAATTTTATGTTTGGTATATGCAGTTTTAGCTTTTTAATGGAGGTGGAATAAGATGCTACACAGTGTGATATAAGGTATCTGGAATCCCAGGTAACCAAAATTTAGTTCTCCTGCAACTCACTAATACAGTGTATATATATTGACAGTTTTTATCTTGCTTTTAGTGAGAAATTCAGTTATCTAACCTTCATAGCTCTTTCCATTTGTAAAATTCCATGTCTTGCTGGTCAGTCCATGAAGCAATGGGTACATAATAATCATGTAAAAGTACACGTTGAAAACATAGATCTCTAGGATACTCCCCCAGAGAATCAGTTTTTAAAAGTCTATGAAAAAGCCAAGAGATCTGCATTCTAACAAGTTTCCCAGGAGATGCTAATTCAGGTCCTCTGCAAATCATATTTTGAGAAGCATTGCCTCAAGGTCATTTGAGATCCCTGTAACTTTTCCTTAGTCCTCTGTTCCTCCTTATTATCTTCATAGTAATTTAAGTTTATGAAGCATCAAAAAGTTTCAGAACACTGCAGTTGACATCAGATACAGAAACATGCTTAATACCTGGTAACTACCACTGAGGGATTATAATCAGATTTGGGAGGATAGATATTCACAGATGAAAACCTGTGTAAAATAATGTAGTGAAAATTAAGTCCTAAATTAATGGTACATACAAAAGTGTCACAGGAATTTAGTAAGAGATAGATCACTTAAGATTGCAGATGTCGAGGAAGACTTCCTGGCAGAAATGAGACTTCATTTCTTCTTTAAAGTAGTAGCTGGACAGAAGGGAAATGAAGCTTCGGAGCAACAAAAGGCATGAATGAATAGAGATGAAGACGCATATTGATTAGCTACTCGGGAAGCTAAGATAGGGGAATCCCTTGAGCCCAGGAGTTTGAGTCCAGCCTGGGCAATATAGGGAGATGCCCCCTCTCTAAAAAAATAGGTGCATATTGAATATTTGGGGAGGAATGATGGGATAATCTTTGTTAGATGTCTATGGTTAGAAGGAACAAAAACCAATTAAATATAAAAAAAGAAAAGCCAATAATGGCTATAAAAAAATTGAAGCTTGGAAGTCTTCAGCATCTAAGATGCTTGTTTTCTTTCAAGGGTCATATAGACATGAGGTATTCTCTTCTGTCAGTGGGATTTCTTTATTCTGTTCTTTATTTTCTGTCATTTTCTCTCATTATGGCTTAGTCTCTACTTCAAAAATAGCATGCATATTTGTGCAGAGTTAAATGAAGCACCTGTCTATACCATAGTTTCTTGTTGAACAATATAGGCATAACTCTTCTTATGATCAAGTAAGTTCAGAATTTGTGTGTGGATGAGAGAGAGTGTGTGTGTGTGTGCTGTATGATTTAACTAAGAACTAGAACACAAATTTTATTAGTATAACACTAATAGCTTTTAACAACTGGGATAAAATTATAAGAATCAAGTAAATATAATTTCTTATATTTGGAGTTATATTCAGAGTCAGACAATTGGTTGTTTAGAAGTAAATTAATTCATCTCAGTAATAGATGCGTTTGAACTGATTTTGAAGACCCTAGGGAAGAGCCAACCACAGCCTAACGTACCTCTTTTTTTCTTCTTCTTCCTCCCTCAAGTGAACTAATTCACCTATCTCCCTTTCTACCCCTCTCCATCAGTATAAAAGGAGACTGAGTTTACATGTTCCTTTGTAGAGGATCAAAAATTGATTCTGAGAAAAGTGTACAGAGAGGCCCTTCTGGACAAAATGTCTACAGCTGGCTGCACAGCTGGAATAGTGAGTGTGGGTGGGCAGCAGTAACATGGTGCAGAATATGACTGTTTTGCAGCAAAGGCTATGGGGAAGAAAAGTAACCTTAAATGTATGTAGGAAAAAATATTTTGGCACTAAGAAATAAAGAAGTCCTCAATTCTACTAAGTGAAGTATCACAAGAATGAAAAAACAAGCACCACATGTACTCACCATCAAACTGGTTTTAACTGATCAACACCTAAGTGCACATATAGTAATAACATTCAACTGGTGCCGGGCAGATGGGAGGAGGGAAGAGGGGATGGGTATATTCACACCCAGTGGGTGCAGTGTGCACCATCTGGGCAATGGACATGCTTGAAGCTCTGACTTGGGTGGGGCAAAGGCAATATACATAACCTAAACATTTGTACCCCGTAATATGCTAAAATAAAAAAATAAATAAAAAAATAAATTTAATTAGCAAACATTAATCAAATGCACATTACTCACAAGGCACTGAGGCAATCACTTTTTAATGGTTTTATATTTTCTTGAACTCACTCATCTTCAAAGGTGGTTTAAATTTCCCTTCTATAGCATATAAAAGGAGGATAATATTTCAGTCGAGAAGGTCTCTGGGTAGTATTAAATAATTTGGACTTATCCTATAGGCAAGGATCAGCCATTGAGACCTTTTAAGCACAGAGAACAATGGGCAAAAAGATTGCTCTTCTTAGGTGATCCTGTTGACATGTGTAGGGCCTATCACAAAGTAGAGGCTGGAAGCTGCCAGAGCCATTGGGTCATTATTGCAATTCTCTGGCATGAAGGTTGACTGGGATGGTCAAATGGAAAATACAGATAGACTAAGGTGCCAGAATGATGTGTTCTTAGTGTCCAGTTGCATATCAAGCAGGAAAATACTAGGTAGAATCAAGACTTGAGTGCCCAAGCAGTAGGTTTTCCTTTCAAAAATAGTGCATGTTATTTTTGGGCACTCTGTTTTTTGTTTTTGTTTTTCTTCATCGTCTATTGTCAGAACATCTATATGCTTTCCTTTATCTCTAATGTCCATATTCAATATTTACCTTTGGTTGAACATCTTTCTCAAAGTCTTTGCTACTACACTAATTTCTCTTTAGGATTTGTTTCCCCTACCCAGCCTCACAGAACTCTAAAAAAAGCATAGCTCAAATTTTAAATTCTTTTCCACTAGAGGTTTCTGACACTTGAAATTTGCTGAGTTATTTTTATCATGCTGTCCAGGTGTCTTTAACAAAAGAGGACATTTAAATCAGTTAAATCATTCTCTAACAACACTAATGTGAAAATATATTTAACATATATAATTTTTCATCTGATGGGTTTAAGGCTTTTTCCACTAAAGGCTTTGCCCCTTTCTGAAATTATGAGGAATAAATAAGAAAAAAACATTCCCTTCAAACCAAAAATAGGCCAAGAAAATTTTTACTATGCTGGTTCAGAGTAGCCTATTTTCTAAACTCAAGTCTTGAAATAACAACCGCTCACCTATGGGTCAGTAAGGATTCACCGGTTTCTTTCTATCACATATGGTTTGACCCTGGAAACGTTTATTTAAACAAGGGAGGAACTTATAACAACCACAAAAAAGTGTTCAATGACTTGTTTGAAGAAGCCAAAAAGGCCTCTATTCATGACTCAAAGATAGAGAATGCAAGATTCCTGTGTGGAATCTGAATTTATTGGCCATTCAGATTTCCTCTTAGAAAAATAACATATACACATTCTTATTACTGTTTTCTATTAGAAAAATCACCCTTTTCTTAATAATTTGTAAGCATTCTTTATAAATTAAAGATAGTAGTAACTGTGTATCAATCATTATTATTGAACATATTTTTCAGAGTCTGTTGTTTTCCTTCTCAGGCCCATAATACATATCATACCAAGTCAGACCTGGGTATCACCTGTGTACTTCCTCAGTGGTCAAAATGCTATTTTTTCAATGCAAATATGAAATTTGGTTTTGGATCTATTGAAGACAGATATCACAATGAATGTTATCCCAGTCTACAGCCTCATAGGTTACTCACTTTCAAGTTCATTTTCTATGCTTTTACATTTCAGTCTCATTACACTTGTCGGAGTAGAGCTAAACTTCCTGGATTAACTTTGCAAAATACTAAACATTCATGTAGAACTGTATTTTTGTCAAATGCTTAGGCAAACATAACCCCAAGTATTGTAGCAATGATGCATATGAAGTAAACCTCTGTTGATAACCTGGATCTCATCTTCCTCTTCAGTCTTTATTTCATAACATGCTCATAATTTTTTGGCTTCTTGAACAAACATGCCCTTTTCCATGATAGGGTCTTTAAATTAATGTTCCATCTGTTAGGAATACATATCATCTCAAACCAGACAAACCTAGTTCATTTTTACTCTTCTTTCAAATCCTGCTAAACCCACAACTGCCCTGGATTTCTCTAAGGGATTACCCCAATATAACAGTTTTAGCACCATGTATTTCTCATTAATAGCACATATCTCAATCATAATATTGGAATAGTTTTGTGATTATTTAATTATAAGCTTTCTCCTTTATTGTAAATTCCTTGAGTGCTGAGCAATTGATTATTTTTGCCCACTATTGTATCCCAGGGGCTAAACACAAAGCCTAGTACAGCATAAACATTAAAAAAATCATGAAAAAATACATATGTGTATTATTATTTTACCACATTTACAGACAAACATTTGGAATTATCAAAGTAAAATTGTCTTTCTGGCAGAAACTAATACAATTGAGACTTGTATACTTACACTTTGTGTTTAAATTTTGTTTTTCACACTTTTTTGTCCTCCTAAGACCATTTACATTGCCTATTCTTCATCTCAGTATTTTTCTCATTTTTTCTTTCTCTTTGTCAAATTTTAATGTGGTTAGTTGTACAATGGAGTATAAGCTGTCATTACTGAGAATCCTAAGCCAAATATGAGGTACAAAGTTTGAAACAAGTCATAGTTTCTCCAGAAAATCAACAAACTATTTTTTAGGTATTTTCTAGCAAAGCCCAAAGTACTACATTTTCTTTCTTTCTTTTTTTTTTTTTTTAGCTAAGATTTAAAAATACAATTGCTTCAGTCTTGCAATTAAGTGTTCTAGGCGTCACCTATATGACATGACTCCCTCCTTCCCTTCTTTTCCTTTCCCTTCCTTTCCCTTCCCTTCCCTTTCCGTTTCTTTCCTTTTCCCCCCTTATATCCAATAAATATATTATGCATTATATAAACTTACTTTTTATGCCTCAGGTTTTTTTTTTCATTTGGAAATATAGAGCCTAACATATTATATTTTATACATTGGGAATACTAGCTATTTCGAAGTTAATGTCCTATTAAGAATGACTTCAGTAGACTAACGGAGATGTTGAGGACAGACAAAAATAGCTCCCCAAAATTAAAGAAATATGGGTGTAAATTGATCTAGGTATAGAGTCTGACCCCTGTATGGCAAGTTTACTCACCCAATCCTAATACTGAGACTAATACTAGAGTCCCTGACGTGGGATTCATAATGAACAACAGCATCATTTTGGAGAATTCCTGAAAATAAAGGCCATGTGGCTGGTACTTGTCTTTCCAAATAAAGCTATGGGGGAAAACCTGCAAGTAGTGACGTAAGAGAAGTGGCGAGAAATGGTAAGGATTCCGTAAATGCAAACATTACTTTGGGGCAATATCTGGATCTTGGATGAAGAACCAGACTGCTCAATAGCACGACAGATCAGTGGTAAGGAGGAAAGTAGTTAACTTATAAGACAAGGAGAAAAAAGTGGCTAGTACATCACTTCAGCTAAATGAGTAACCAGGGCTTTTCCAGGCCTTCAATAATCTTTAACCTTCTTACCAGTGAGATTAAAATGGCACTTACCATCAGAATGCAGCAGGCACTGCTAAATACTTAGAATGAATGAGTTTACTGATTTTTCTTGCTTTCACCTGTGGCTTTAATCAAGCACTGAAGGAAAAAGAAAAGCGCTAAGGTATGTTAAGCATCCTACTAAATGCTTCGCTCTTTAAAAGCACCTATTTCTCCTCATCAGAAATATAATACCTGAAATATAATGCCATCAGATGCTAAGTGGAGAAAGAAGAAAGACAATGACTTCAAAAGTTTAATAATCAAAATCAAGGCCAGAGAAACTTTCTTTAAATATTTATTTACTTGTTTGGTTTTTCACTCAGTTTTTAAAGTCAAGAACAAGCTGGAAATGGAAGTCACCAAAGACCGGTGTATTGTGGATGCTATCTATAATCACTAAACTCTTCATCAATCCCCAGCTCTCCAAAGAACAGTGTTCTAGATGGATGAAAATTATAATCACTTTAAAGAAGCATATTTTTCTTTTTAGAAATCCATGATTAAACTGCACTATCAAGAATACCAGAAAAGATGCACTTTTTCAGAAAATTTCTCTCACTTTTACTGATCCGTGTGTCTATAACATTTGCCTCTAATGTAAGTACATCTGTGCTTGTATTAGTGATATGTAACTGTTATTGATTTTTCATTTCAACTTTGCTACACAGAGATATGTAAAATTCAGGATACCATCTTGAAACTACTTAACATCTCAGATTTTTCTACCCATGTACTATATGGTCAGCGGCAGCTATATAGAAAGAAAAGAAGATGAAAAGTTTATAACTTCTGTAACATAAACACATTCAAGATCTGAAGATTTAGGAAGATGGAATGGGCCAACAGGTCTACTGAGAATATGACATATCTCGTCATCAGGGTTATAATTTTAGCTTCTGTATTTAAATTCCTTCTATAAAGAGAGAGCTTTTAGTAAACTTTTGGTGAAATGTTACAGACTATTATCAATGGGGTTATAGAAAATTCTAGGAACAGTTGTGATCCATTCTTGGCAGATGAGATTTAGGGAGATCAGTACCATTGACAAGTTGTGGAGGATCTAAGGTTAAATATATTTTAAAAACTAATGAATTTCTTCACAATTTCCCCATCCTGATTTTTGTGTCAGTTACCTCTCAGGATCTTTTAACTTTCCTTTCTTTAGTTTGTGTTAAGGATTCTGATGGTGCTGGGTTCCCTGCTACCAACATGAGAAGAGAAGAGAAAGATATGTAACACTAAAGGATGAGTGACCTAAAGTGTTTCCCAGTGAGGGATATTTTCATTTGAGGCTGTACAAGTAGAGTGGGCACTGACCTTCAGAACAAAATTAGTCCTGAATAGACTTTCAAGTACTTTGACACCAGGTTTAAAAAAAAAAAAAGTACATTTCAGTAGAGAGCTTTCTCTACTCTGCTCAAATCATACTATGTCGTATTGATTACTGTGCCTGACATTAAGGCAGACACTGATATAAAGCCAGCAACCCTGTTAAGACTAAGTGCATTTCTGTTTCAGAAACTGGTTTGGCATATTGGAGATAGCAAATAAACTGATCCAATACCTTTATAAAAAGGATAAACCATTGAAAATACAACCTGATGAACACTTTAACAATAGCTTTTACTTCTGGCTTCAGAAGTTATTTGAATCCCTGAACTTTTAAATCAGAAGTCAAACTATAACTTTTAGAGGTCCTCTAGGTTAACATGATAGTAAGCAATTTTATTTTTTCATTCTTGCAACTTAGCAAGTCAATAACATAGTCTTGTAACAAATGGGATTTACCCCTGGGTAATTAATCCCCCCATGGTTATTAGTCTCAAATTTGACCAAAATGATTGCTAAAAGAAGATGAGCTACCCAGGACCTGTTGTGGCTTTTTTACTATTGTACTTTTAAAGGTTCTATATACCACTTGCCCCACTTTTCATTTACTGCCCAGGAGAGGCATATTAGGATTCTATGTTGCCCAAAGTGGAATATTTAATAGTCTATCCACCAGGCTTTAAAAGAATGTTTTGATAATAACTCTATCAAGGGGAAAGGCTAATAAGCTGATATATTATGTATGGAGTTCTGCTTGCTGCAGAAGTGGCTGGGTGGGCCCAATTTTTTGGCATTCTTAGGCAAGTACTGCCTAATAAATGTGCTTGCTTGGTTGAAAGTTCATAGTTTACCAAACTAATGATATTGGAGTCATGTCTTAGACTCTGACTATTTTTCGATACTTATAATTGAGTACTTTTTGGAGATAGTATGGAATGATTAACTCATAACAGCTTGCTGCCTATACATGCTCCCAGATGAAACTTACAGAAAGGTATAACATCAGGTAGAATGGTTATATATTTAGTGTTTCAGTGCATGCCAATTTTGCATGAACACTGTCTTAAACACAACCATTACTACTGTTTGACAGCTACATAGTCAATTGGTAGAGAGGATACAAATGATCCTTGTCCTGTGTCCTCATTTTTACTGGCTGTTATTGATTAGGTAGAGTGGTATTCTATTTTTTTATTGACCTCAGGATAAGAATTACATACTTGGAAAACTTGGCAGTATTAGGAAGTTTCAGGGGAACTCCATATCCAGTGAAAGTGGGTAACAATCAATTATCTCAAGCATTTAGTTATCACTGTAGTTTTCTGACTCCAGATATCACTTATTTTCTAACTTCTAGGAAAACCTACCTCCCTGCTTAAAGCTAGGAGATAGGGCCCTCCTAACATGAGCGTCAACATGTACAGAGTCCCATTGTGTCTCTCCCATGGCCAACCATTGCCGTGGAGTACAGAGGTTAGCGGAGCTGAGATATATGCTCACCCAAATCCTGAACACCCTCATTCAGACATGCTTCAATATTTTTTCTGAAATCCCCTGTGCAAACAGCTCTGAGTAGGAATCCAGGACATGTGCAATCCCTCTACTAGATGTGTTTTCCCAAAAATATTATATGAGTGATGGATAAAACAAGAGGGAGAAATTCAAATTAATACCCAAAGGAAAAGTATACAAAAATGAAAATATTTATAGAAAAGAGGAGACATAATTTCACAGATGCAGGGAATTTAATTTATGTATTAAGATTTAGGATGGAAAATACAAATAAAGCATAAGCAATAATCAAAAATAATTTTTAAATGTCAAAAAGGACCAAATATTTTTACACAAACTTTATGAGAAAAAAAAAAAATCTTCATCACCATCATTAACAACGACAATTTAACTAACTGAAAGTGACCAAAAATCTTAGTAGACTCAGTCTTCTCTTCTATAGGCATAGGTGTCACATGGAAGATATTGTTATAGAATTAGAAAAAGTATAGTTAGTAAATAATAGTATTCGTGGTAGACAGGAAATGGTTCCCTCAAAAAGCCCATGTTCTTATCCCTGGAATTTGTGACTATGTCAATTTAAATGGCAGAAGGAACTTCACGGATGTGATTAAGATTAAGAACTTTGAAATGCAGAGATTACCCTGGATTATTGAGGTGGTTACAATGTAATCACATGACTTCGAAAACAGAGAACTTTTCTAGTCTATAATCAGAGAGGTGCAATGTTACTGGCTTTGAAGATGGAGGAAGGGACTGCAAGCCAAGGAATGTAGCCAGCCTGCTGAAGCTGAAAAATGCAAGGAAACCTCATCCCCTGGTAGAGCCTCCAGAAAGTTACAAAGCCCTGCAGACATTTTGATTTCAGCCTACTGAGACCTGTGCCAGACTTCTAACCCAATATAAGATGATACATTTGTGCTGTTTTAAGATCCTAAAGCTGTGGTGACTTGTTATGGCAGCAATAGATAAACCAATAACTGTATCAAGAAGTTTTCATTTATTGGCAAAGGCAATAAGCGGAAACATTTTTGGATGTTCTTTACCTCAGAAACTGCTACAAAAACCACTACATAAATTACTTAAATATTGAATCTAATCATATAAAGATGAATATAAGTAAAAAATAATTATAATAGCTGCCATTTGTTAAATGTCATTTATTATGTGCCAGACATGGGATAACTGTTTTACATACATTATGTAATATAGTTTCCAAACATCCCTGGGAGGTAGTTATTTTTAACTTCATTTTATACATAAATGAATTTAATCCCCAGGAGTCAAGGTCACACAAGTAATAGTGCAGAATATGCCAATCTGTACCTGCCTGACTTGAACATACTCATGTTTCTCTTAAGACTGGGGCAATTAAAGCAGGAGGACTAGCAGTGAGCCACAAAACCAGCTAAACACAGTGACAATATTACATGATCATGTTACATGGATAAAACAATACAGGTATCAAAAAAATTGAAGCACATGGATAAATTTAAAAGTATAATGATAAGCATTTGGTTAAAAATTTTTAAATTCTTTATTGTTCTGAAAATATGAAAAGGAGTAAGGATAGAGGAAAGTAAATAAATTATAATTTTTTCTTATGGTAAAGATAGTCAATAATTTTATTTTAATGTTGGTAATTATATGAAAAATAATCAAATATATTATCATTTTATAATATCCGATTGTCAAATCCTGATATAGCCTTTCCCCGTTTCTCACTACAGCAGCATGTTGAGCATAGTAAACAAAGGGAACAAAAAGAAAGCATATAGTGTAGAAATCTAGGACAATGTGACAAATATGAGATCAAATATATCCAGTATAAAAATGTAGTTATTTAATTCCTTCAGTGAGACAAAGTGGAAACGAACTCTTATGAGCAGGTCAGAATTTACAAATTTTACTCAAAACAGAATCAACTCACAATTGTTTAGTATAAACAATTTAAGATAAATTGTAGTGACTTTTATTTATTTTATAGTAGGCTTTTTGAAACAAACACCCAGAAAGTTGGATTGTAGATGCTGTTGTGGAAGGCAGCACAATATAACAAATTTGAAACCAAATGAATCTCAAACACCATTCCAGATTCAGCTACAAAAGATGTTGCGACATCAATGAAAGCCTCCATGAGAATCAGTTTAAAACTTAAAAAGACCAAAAAAATATTAAGTAAACTCAGTGTTAGGGGTAAAACGTAGACTGGTTTTACTATAATAATTTTATAAATAAAGTTATAAATATAGATGGAGATTTTAATGTGCTCTGCAGTAAACAATAGATATTTATCTTTTATTAAATTTTTTTTTAAAATTAAAAATTCCAAATGAAACTGTACAAATAAATTAGAGTGGATTGAAGAAACAAAACGGAGAAGTAAAAATATTTTTACAACATATACAGGGAAGGAATCTTGGAAAACTCTTTTGAAATAAAGGTTCTAGGACTTAAAACCTCTACCCTCACTACAGGGATCCTGATTGAATAAATCTGGGGTGGAAACAGAGTTCCCTCCACTTCAGCGAGAACCTGAGTATGTTGAGACAAATGTGCATGTATCACACTTGAGAAACAGTCCCAGCACCTCTGTGTGCTTCTGTGTTCTAGATGTGAGAAGGGTTTGATGGAATTAGTTGGGTCAGTAAGCAAGAAGAGTCAATCAGGAAAAGAACCAAAAAGATAAAACAAACATATTACATTTATAAAAATATTAATCTCAAGCAGGTACTTTGCCAAGCTATCTATCTTACAGAAAAGTTTTTTAAAATCTGCTGTGATTTAATTACTGAGATGGACCAGAAAAACACACAAAAAGTACACCCAAACTGGAAACTACTTAAATGTCTAATGAAAAAGATGTGGCTTAGAGAACTAATGAAAATCAAACACAATTATGTCACCTTTTAAACTATGAAGAAAGATAGGCAGTGTCTATTGATATAATGTTATTTGAATAATATTTGAACAACATAAATATGTATGCACGAGCACATGCATTATTATGCAAAATTGTAGAAGTGAAATTATAAGTAATACTTTTACTTTTTAGAATATTATTTTTAATATTACATAATATTACATAAATATCATATGTAATATTTAATATTACATAATTACATAATCATCATTTTGATTAATAATTTGCTTGAAATAGTCAAATGTAATTTACCATCTCTACTACTTTGTGTTTATAAAAACAATGAATTTTTAAAATATGCATAGACAGAAAAATTAAGTATCTTTTAGGAATCTACAATTGATTGTCTAAATACTTCTGAGTGAATGATTCTAAGATAATTATGCAAATTTCTAAATATGAATTAGAGTATGTGATGATTATTATAATATATACATATAAATGGATACATATGCATGTAAATATAAATAAATATACATATATGCATATATATGTTTGACAATTTTTTGTCCATGTGTGCTGTGTGATACTCTGTATTTTTTTTTTTTTTTGAGACAGAGTCTCCCTCTGTTGCCTCGGTTAGAGTGAGTGCCATGGCATCAGCCTAGCTCACAGCAACCTCAAACTCCCAGGCTCAAGCAATCCTCCTGCCTCAGCCTCCTGAGTAGCTGGGACTACAGACATGCGCCACCATGCCAGGCTAATTTTTTCTATATATATTTTTAGTTGTCCAGCTAATTTCTTTCTATTTTTAGTAGAGACAGGGGTCTTGCTCTTGCTCAGGCTGGTCTTGAACTCCTGACCTCAAGTGATCCTCCCACCTTGGCCTCCCAGAGTGCTAGGATTACAGGCATGAGCCACCATGCCTGGCCGATAATCTTTGTTTTTATTAGACAATCTGAAATGTTGAATATTAGAAATTTCATGGTGTACCTTGAGTGTAAGTTAAATTAATGACATATAAAGTAGAAGAGAAGATAAATTTTATGTTTTATGATTGTGTCTTCCCTAAAGCATTTTTCTAAGTAGTAGATAAAAACACTTGAAAGATGTCTGGAAAACATGTTTTGAAAGAGTTCACTCAGCAAAACTTTCAAATAAAAACATGAAATCATAATGCCCTATTTCTGCTTTTTTTAAAAGTTTTTTCTAGGGATATGAAGCCCACATTTTGAAATATAAAGGTATAGAAATTGGGCTGAAGTTTTATGAGTTCACTTTCAAAAGGCTTCTATCTGGCTCTAAGTTTCGGTAAAGGGCAGTCATTATAGGGTAAGAAGAGCACTTTATGATCACAAAACATCTCTGCATTGGTCTCTTAAGCCCATTAAATAAGGAAGTTTAAACCCATGTACCAACGTAGGTAGCACATTAGAAATCTTGGTAATTTAGAAGGATTATGAATCTGAATGTGGAAGACATGAGAGAAGGGGTCATTGATCTTGCTAATGGTCCCGGAGAGGCAGCCATAAGATGTTCCAGTGCCAGACAATCATGATTATGTCTTCATTCTTCATTTCTGGAGAAAGCAACAGCTAGATGGATAACCCCATTCTGCCACCATGATTGAAGTTCTTTTTTTAAGTAGGGAAGGATAAAATAAAAGACTAAGTCATCATTACTTGGTCACTGTGTTTTGCACTTCTTGCTAAGCAATTTTATACTTGTGGTAGGCAGGATTATTTAAATGCCTTCTCAAAAATTCCCAGCCCTAATCCCTGGAACCCATGAACATGATATCACATTCATTATTGTTACATCATATGATATAGTTGACATTAAAATGGGCAGATTATGCAGGGTTATCTGTGTGGGCCCAGTGTAATCACAGGAGTCCTTAAAAACAAATTTCTCAGGGTGCTGGCAGAGGAAAGTTCAGAGAGATTGGAAGCGCGAGGACTCATGCTTGTTAACAGATGAGGAGGGGCTTGTGAGAAGAAATCTGAGTGTCCTTAAGGAGCAGAGTCCACGAAACCATCAAGGAAACAGAGATCTCGGTCCAATGACCTCAAGGGATTTGATTCTGTCAACAACTTGAAAGCAGATTCTTTCCAGAGCCTCTACATAAGAGCCCTGCCCGGGTGACACTTTGATTTTGGTCTGGAGCATAGAATTCAGCTTAAGATCATTTACAGAACTGTGAGCTAATAAGTGGCTGTTGTTTTAGGCTGTTAAATTTGTGGTGATTTGCTACATTGCAATAGAAAACTAAAATACAGCTTGAAAGATTTGCCATCCTAAGTGATTTTAATGTATTTTATATACATATATGAAAAGAGGAATGTAAAATTGGGTAATTGTATTCTTTAAATGAACTGAGGTTCCACATTTATGACTGTCTACTAAATCCTAATACCTTATTTTATTCCTTTAACTCCTTTCTCCCTGACCTAAATATCCAGAGTTTATATGTGTATACCCACTCATCTTATAGTTGTTGATAGAGCATGTTTTGTTACCACTAATATATTTACTTTTAAATATGCGATTAGGAAAATGCTTTAAGAAAATCAGTAATTACTGTCTGGGGGATGGACACACTTGAAGCTCTGACTCGGGTGGGGCAAAGGCAATATATGTAACCTAACCGTCTGTACCCTCGTAATATGCTGAAATAAAAAAAAAAAAATTAAAAAAAGAAAATCAGTAATTATATGTTCATCCCTATTTTTGAGGTTAGAATATAATTTTCTTTATAATAGTGTTTTATGATATATTTTTGATGTGTACATATTTATATATATGATATCTATATATATATGGTATGGTCAGAGATAGCTTAGTGTACTTTCAAAGCAACAAACTAAGAATATGCATCACTATGATTAAGCGCTTTGCTTTATCTCTGTCTCTATCTTCTTATTTCTTCACTTATTCATATATGCCTACAACCATCACAAAAAAAAAAAAAAAAAGAAAGAAAAGAAAAGAAAAACTGAGGAATGTCTTGAAGCACCTAACAAGCTAGCAAAGGCTTGGTTTGAAATAAATGTTTAAGCAATGTTAGTTTTTATTTGCTATCTTTGGATTTCCCACAGCACCTAGAATTATGCTTTGTACATAAATGATAAAATATGTACTTTCTGAGTGGATTAATGAATTTCCTACTTGCTTTGAAAATTCAGATTGTTTTCATTTCAGTTTTCATTGAATTGGTTTCAACATAATTTCAAAAATAGGATAGATTATTTGCAGATAAAGGAATAATATTAATAGCTGATGAGACATATGATGTAAATTTAGAACATGTACACCATGAATGTCCTTTGACCTATCTTGTGTGTCCTAGGAAAGATCACATTAGCTTCTACATCTAAAAGTCTTACATGTCAAGTGGTCATATCCTAGCCCTTGTTGTTTCTTGTCTTTTGACAACTGTCTGTGCTCTACACCCCTCTGCAGTACTGTTTCTTTTAAACCTATCAGCATCTGTCTGTACCTTCAACACGTAATTGTTGTTATTAATTACTATATATGGCTGCTGTTTTGGGTCCCACTAAGGCAACACAGATGGTGACCCTGACTTACCATGCCTCCAAATACCTCTAGACACTATTGTTCTTGATTGTAATGCTTTATTCTCTTTTCCTGGTAAACTCTGGATGTCCCATTTTTCTCAAAATGTGTAGGGTCTCTGTTTGTGAGATTGGGGAATGGATTAGTGGAAATGCTGATCTGAATGGAATCCAATGCATCTGTATGCTGAACCTAAAATGTCACCTGTGACTCAGGAAGCCCCCTGTTCAATTCTAGCTTACCCTGTCAGACACACTTTCTGCTTTTTAAGGGATTTCTTTCAAAAATACTTTATGCTTTTTTTCTTTCCATTATTCCTTCTTTCCTCCTTCTCTTCCCCAATGCACTCACTGGCTTACTCTCTTTCTCTCCCCCATCTTGTTTTCCTTTGTACTTTCTTTTTACAACCTCTATTCCCATGAAACATATAGATGAGAATGTTGGTCTATTGGTAAGTGACTAAATCCCAATTATGCTCACAAAATTTAAGGGGATGTGGTTTCAGGTACAGTATATGCACTTAGGTATCCCCATGCATTTTAAAGTAGTTGAGGATTTAAAAAAAAATTGAATTTCAAAATATTAAGGGGGTACAATGTTTTGTTACATGGATAGCTTTTGTAATGCTTGAGTCAGGGCTGTAAGTGTGCCCATCACCCAAATAGTGTTCATTGTACATGTTAGGTAGGCTTTAGCTCCTCCTCTTCGCCCCTCTCCCCCTGCTTGATTTCTAATGACTTCTACTTTCTTCTGTGCACATGTCTGCCCCTCAGTTAATTCCAATTTCTTAGAGAGTACATGTGGTGTTTGTTTTTCCTTTCTTTAGATACTTCACTTAGGATTATGGTTTCCAGTTCCATCCAAATTTATGAACAAGGCATTAATTCATCCTTTTTTTATGGCTGAGTAGTACTCCATGACACACATATATCACATTTTGTTAATCCACTCATAAATTGATGGGCACTTGGGTTGATTCTTCATCTTTGCAATGGTGAATTGTGCCACAATAAACATTCAAATGCAGGTGTCTTTTTGACAAATGACCTCTTTTCCTTGGGGTAGATACCAATTAGTGGGATTGCTGGATCAAATGATAGGTCTCCTTTTAGTTCTTTCAGAAATCTCCATAATGTTTTCCATGGAGGTTGTACTAATTTGCAGTTCCACCAACAATGAATAAGTGTTCCTTTCTTTCTGCATCCATGCCAGCATCCATTGCTTGTTTTTTTTTTTTTTGGTTTGTTTTGTTTTGCTTTTTATTTTTATTTCAGGGTAAGTGGGTACAAACATTTTGATTACATTTTATGTCTTTGCCTCACCCAAGCAAGGATTAGAGGCATGCCTTTCCCCTCTATGATGCTCACTGTGTCCATTAGTTGTCAGTTTACCCACTCCCCCAACCCTGTAATCCTTGGAGAATATTACTACCGTGTGAGCACCATAGTGTTGATCAGTCAGTGCCAATTTGATGGCGAGTACATGTGGAGCCTATTCTTCCGATCTTGTGATAACTCACTTCGGATAATGGGCTCAAGCTCTGTCCAGGAAAATATAAGAGGTGCTAGATCACTGTCGTTTCTTATAATTGAGTAATATTCCATTGTATACATATACCAAATTTTAATAATCCACTCATGGATTGATGGGCACTTGGGTTGTTTCCACATCCTTACAATAGTGAATTGTGCTGCCATAAACATTCGGGTACAGATGTTTTTATTATAGAATGTCTTTCGCTGTTTTGGGTAGATGCCTAAGAGTGCTATTGCTGGATCAAATGGTATTTCTATTTTTGCTCTTTAAGGTATCTCCAAATTCTTTTCCACAGAGGTTGCACTAATTTGCAGTCCCACCAACAGTGAAAGAGTGTTCCTTTCTCTCTACATCCTCACCAGCATTTGTTGTTTTGGGATTTTTTGATAGAGGCCAATCTCACTGGGGTTAGGTGATATCTCATTGTGGTTTTGATTTGCATTTCTCTAATGATTAGAGATGTTGAGCAATTTTTATATGTTTGCTGTTCATTATTCTGTCTTCTTTTGAAAAGTTTCTGTTCATTTCCTTTGCCCATTTATTGATGTGATTGTTTGATTTTTTTCTTGTTGATTTTTTTAAGTTCTAGATCGATTCTTGTTATCAGTCCTTTATCGGATGTGTAGAGAGCAAATATTTTCTCCCATTGGGTAGGCTGTCTATTCGCTCTAATGATAGTTTTTGGACTTTCTATTAAATCCAATCTAAGGTGATATCTCATTGTGGTTTTAATTTGAATTTCCCTGATGATTAGGGACATTGAGAATTTTTTCGTGTGTTTCTTGGCAATTTGTCTATCTTCTTTTGAAAAACCTCTGTTCATGTCTTTTGCCCACTTCTTAAAGGGTTTTTTTTTTTTTTATTGCTGATTTGTTTTGAGTTCTTTGTATATTCTGGATATTAGCTCTTTATAAGATGCATAGTTTGTGAATATTTTCTCCCATTCTGTAGGCTGTCTACTTGCTCTGTTGATTGTTTCCTTAGCTTTGCAGAAGCTTTTTAATTTTGCTGAAAGCACACAGAAAAATTTCAGGTCTTTTATTCTTACCCAATTAGGACATTAATACATGTATCTGAAATGTTCACAAAAATATTCTAAAATAGTTCTTTAAGCTGAATAAGTATATTTCCCTTTAAATACAATTTTGCTGATAACACATTTTTAGTATTTTAACAAATAAGAATTTGCTTTCAAAGCAGAGTGTGTGAAATATTAAAATGTAAGTCCTCAGTACACGTTCTGAGTTTCTTGAATGGTATTTTTTACATTATGTAAACAGTTTTGTGTTTTTTTTATTCATTCTCTTTTTTTTCTACAGAGATCTGGAAATACATTTCACTTCTGTTTCTCCATCTTTCCATTCACTGACATGAAATTTTTTTTATTGTGGAATGTTTAAATTTGCCAAACAGCATTCTAATGTGGTACCACAATAAATTATCACACTGTACAAATGTATCTTAGAACATGTGTCACATTCCAAGTAAAGCATAAATCTCTGTTTATCTGCCCACCAAAGAAGATTTAATACATTTTAGCTTTGTAATTAATCATATATCATGAAAAGTTTTTATCCAGAAGGATTTCATTATAAATGAAATGTTTCTTCTTACCAAATATAAAGAAATGTCCTTAAATTCTAAATCTTTTGTGATTTATCTGAATGAAAATATTTGGACCTAAATAGATAAAAATATTATAGGCTATTTATTTATTCACCATGTAAAATGAACTTTAGCTATTCAATAAAAATTAGGAGGAATTTTCTTTTTGTTTTTTGGTTTGTTTTCCAAAGTTAACAACCTTATTAAAAGCTACTAATAATCCTAGGCCTCTGATATGACTATTGTCCTTTTGCATGGGATGTATACTAAACATTATTATGTATGAATTAGTTGTCCAATATGTATATGCTAGCAAATAGGGTTCAATTCATCCACAGGGATTCAATAAGGTATTATTGTCAATTTTTTATGTCGAGTATGTCCTTTACCATGACATCAAATCCTCCTTCCAAAACCTTGCATAAAATGATCTTTTAGCATTTGCTCTCAATTTCCTCTTCTTCAACTGATGCAGACACAAAAGTTGCTCTGATATCCTGGCTAGTGGCAGAGACAATAGTCATCATTGTCCCAGTATGAATTGGTTATCTGAAATGTCTGTGTTTGAACCCACACATGTAAAGGCATTTTTGATAAGGAAAACCCCCATCTATTACTTGGTACAGCAGCCACCTGAGACCCCCACCCCTCATGGACAATCTGCATCAGCATAATACTAACCTAACACCTGGCCCATCAATTAATCTATTACCTGGCATATCAGCATAACACTAAACCTATTACCTGGCACATCAGCATAACACTAAACCTATTACCTGGTGCAGCAACTACCCTATTACCTGGTGCATCAACATAATACTAACCTATTACCTGACACATCAACTAACCTATTACCTGGCAGGCATTAGCCACCTGAGACCCCATCCCTCAGACCACCCCAACTTAATAAAAGCGTGAAAAATTGGGTAGATGGGGCTCAGAATTTGGTGGCTAGACCCCTCTGAGCCCTCCTGGGAATAAACCTTGATTCTCCAACTCTTCGTGTGCCGTTCGGTTTGTCCTTGGGACCACCCGCTGTAACACTTCCTGTAACATTTTAAACGTTATCGTATGTATTTCTAGTGTATTTTAGGTTTGATAATTCAGAATTATCTACTACTTTGGTGGGGTTTTGTGTTTGTTTGTTTTGAACGTTAACTATCCTCCATCACCCTATTTCACAAATGGGAAAATAATGCTTAGGAAATGTAGTTGGTGCATTCACAGCACAGTACATACTTCCTGATTTTCTAGCCCACTAATTGGTCTTAAAATCTTAAAGCTAATGGTATAAGCTAAATTCATTAAATCATGCCTCCTAGTTCTAGCTATGTATAAATAAGATATAATTCCATGTTATAATTGATTGGAAAGTAGTGCATTTAAAGATCTGAAGAATGGTGTAGCCTATCTCTGTTGTATATTGGCCCACATTGAAAGTGTTAATTGGTGAACAGAGGGTAAAATTTTGGTTTGGTTACTGAAACTTCTCAGGTTTTGGAAGTGTTTGTCTGTGATCTGTGGTTATTTTAGAAAAAAAAAAAAATACAGGTAAAATTCATGAATGAATTAATACAAGGAGTCACAGTCTTTTAACACCAGTACCCCGTACCCCAGAGAGAAGCTCATTTTCAGATGTAATGCTATTTGTATGGCCAATTTGTTTCATCTCCAATTAATTAGATTCTGGCTGAATTACAATGATATTATCCTTTAAGTCATTTGCTACGCCACCCTCCACACCCAACTTGCCATATGGTTTGGATGGTTTTCCTAAGCAAAGTGTTTTTATATAATGTCACCCCTCCCATACACACACACAAAGGCATACATGCACTCACACACACACACAGCCACCCCTCCTGAGTCATCTTACATAAATTTCTTTACTCCTACACGGTGTAGCATAGAAATTGAATATACTTTTTCCTTTAAATATTATATATCTAATTGTATATTCTTCCTTGCTCTCCTATCCTGCAACTCTTAGTAGTTTTTTCATCTCAAGATTTCAGTTGTAAATTTATTTGCCACTTGTATTAGTTTCCTGAGGCTGATGTAACAGATTACCACAACTGGGTGAATTAAAACAACAGAAATTTAATCTCCGCCTCTTCCTGAGCCAGAAATTTGAACTCAAGATGACAGTAGAGCCCTGCTTCCACCAGAAGTTCTAGGGGAGATTTTATTTTTTTGCCTTTTCCAGCTTCTGGTGGCTGATGGCTGTATCACTCCAATCTCTGCTTCTGTGGTCTCATTCCCTGTGCTGCCTCTCCCTGTCAAATCTTGCCTGGGTGTCTCTTATAAAGACATTTATTCTTGGATTTAGAGCCTACCCTGGTAATCCAGGATGATCTCATCAAGTTTCTAAACTTAATTACATTTGAAGGGACTTTTTTTTTTTTTTTTTCAAATAAGGTAACTTTTACTGGTTTCAGAGTTTTGATATAGGTGTCTTTTGGGGAACCATATTTTTGCCTCCCAAAACAACATAATCATTATGGATCACAAGTGTTTTTCCCCTGACTCCTACAAAGAAAAAATAGTAAATGGAACCTATTTTTGCCTTAAAACCAAGCATACTAAATTTCCAATTTTTTCACAGGGAGCCTGCTTATAAACTTCAGAAGCAAAGACTAAAACTCAGGATCAGTTCCTGGGGAACTTGTTCTCAGTGAAGTCCTCTAAACACATAAATGTAAATTGTTACAAATAAATCAGGAATTATAAAAAAGTTCAACTATTGCTATAAAATCAGAAATGATTTTCTACTTTATATATCTGAATCCTTAGTGATATGTAATGCCAAATTACAGAAAGACAAAAAGGAAATGTAAACATAAACCAGAGCTGTGTCTCCAATTAGCAGAAAATATCAGGCATGCTTGTGAGTCTCAAATATGTCCTCAAATAGAAGTGTAGGTGCACTTTGTGGATATTCTATATTCATATGTTACTGACTAACAACAGGTTTCTTGATTCTGTCTAAAACTTTATATTTCAAATTTATATATATACAGGTATATAGTATCTATGTAATCTACATTTAATAACTCTCAGAAAGTGTATGCTATTAAGAGCCATAATTGTGAGATCTACTTATAGCTGTGATTATTGTAGTAGTTCCTCCCACTTTATACTTCTCAGCTCTTAAGTATACATTTATACTCTGAAGCAACTATATTGGAGGTAAAATGAAACTTCGGTCCTGGAAAGAGTGTGTATTTTCGATTTTTCAAAGAGAAAGGACCTGAATGATGGTTTATATATTTCTGAAATATTTTCTCCTGGAAAAAGCATCCAAAAATTTTTTGTCTTATTACATTTCCCCACAAATTTTTATTCAATTCTGATAACATGACTTTTTCATTTTCCACTTTGAATACACTAATACATATACACATATATATGTATATGTATAATGTATATTACATATACACATATGTATACACACAATACATATATTCACATATATATTCACATATGTGTATGTAATATACAAAATACAGGTGTGCATATTACATGTTCATATGTATGCATGTGTGTAGCAATCAGACTTCATTAAGTATAATTATTGACAGCACTCATCTGTTAAATAACATAATATAAAAATATTTTATATCTTCTTTTTTAATGTATTATATTCTTTATTATTTAGCAATCTCCCCATATGCAATATTAATAATGATGATGGATTTCTCTCCCTGGTCACTGAAGCACTAAAACTCTATAATTCTAGAATGCTACCAAATCATATTTTTTTTCCAGAAGACAGGATCTCAGTGTACAAGTGGCATTAGAGCAATATGAGTTAAATAATAATAATAATAATACTGATAATTTGGTTAAATATAGGGAAATAGGTAAGTGGCTACTATATTCTGTGAGTCTTTTTCACATGTTTCAGAAGCATAAGGAGATGTTCAGATAACTGCTTGCTATGTGAATAAATAATAATTCTACCTTTGTCCATCTCCTGCTTTTACAAAGATCCACTGAGAAAAGTTAAGAATATGTGTGAACTCCTCAGAAAAGTGATTTTGGCTTTTTACCCAACATTTCCATTTAAACAATGGATGACAGTGAGCATAGCACTCCAACATTCAAATTATTCACCAAATTAATCTTTTAATATATAAAATTTTTAGAGGCAGGCAATTAATTGTCTTGTATCTTTGGATTAATGGACATATTAATTTTAATGACTAATTTAGGAAACAATCTTCTTGAGGTCACTGTGGAGATAACCTCATCTGGCATCATATTAACTCTTATTCAATAAAGTTATTCTCATCCCTCTAAAAATGACCAATTAAATCAATAAAATGGTGTCCACATGTTTGTTTTAAGGAATAACAATGAGGTGAGAAGTGGACTTGAGTATTCAGTTTAAATTTTGAATACTTATCCCTGGGCTTCCTAAACTCAGAGGTTTTCTCTGTTTAAAGACACCTTATTTCAGACCTTAATAATTTGGTATAGATACTTTTGCTGGAGAAATGGATGATTCTAGTTTCATGCCACTTAAATAATCATTCCTATTCATGAACTATAGTGTTAACAGTATCTTGACCATGATCTCTTAGCATTCACCCTCTGTAAGGTTGAATGGATTAATATTATTATGTATAGATCATATTTGAGCTGTAATATTTACTATAATCTTTAACTTAGAACTTGAGAAAAACTATAAAATATTTTTGAGAAGACTTAACATTGAAAGCAACTGAGTAAATCATCACAGCTTCATGAAACAGTATTTGGATGTGTGGAGATGTGTCTCTATGAACTATCAATCACAGCAATAAGTTATTGGACTCTCTCCAGCTCCAGTGTGTCTCCAAGTGAGTTGGCTGCTTCTTCTGCAGTTCTAATTGGTTTCTTGGAGGAATTTTGCATGGCATCTCATTTTCTCAGTATTTGATTAGAATCATACAAGACTTTGCTACTATTACTCCAAAAAGCTAAGTTTCTACTCTTGCTTTTAGAATTACCTTTTTCTACCATTAAAATCTGTGCATGTTTAGGCCATACAATTTGGTTTCCTTCCCAGATCTTCCTTGTACTCTGTGCTGATTGGAGTAAATTTTAGTAAAAAATGATTTAAGGTGTTACAGATTATGTAAAGCTGGTTGTTTAATTTACTCTGAGACTTGGACCTGTTACTTAACTTCATTAAGCCTGCACTATATCTAATAATATCTACTGTACAGCTTCACCATTGTTTTCAGGATTAGAGACAATTCTGACAATAATCCAAGAACCTAGAAATTATTGGAGCTGTTAGTAGTATGACAGGTTATCAAGTAACAATCTATTTTAATAGGAAGAACACCATTTAGTTTTATTTTGTGTTTTGTGATGTGCTTGAAAGATGAAACATAAATACTTCATTTTATCTCCTGGGAATCTTTGAAGATTAATTTCCTCTCTGCTCTTATTTTAATGGTCTTTCACGTTTAATTCTGAATATTAAGAAGAGAAGTATCATTTGAGAAAAATAAGGTTTTGGGTATTCGTTGTGCATTGAGGAAGAGTGAGTTGTGGAGGAATAACAAAGTTTGTGAGAGCGATTATAGGGAGGATCAGAGAATAAAGAGTAAACAATGGACTTTTGAGAAGCTGAGAACTGATTTCATTTCAGTTGGGTTCTTTGACCTAGAGAATAATCACTGTGAGAGACCTTATTGGAAAGACTTAGAGGCCCATGGGAATGGACTGTCCCAGACCACCAGGTTCACTCAAGCATGAACCTCTCTCCCCTATACCACATCTCAGCTTAGTAGTTCCTTGTTTGGATTTATGAGAGGACTTCTCTATCTACATTCCTGTTAACTGAACAGCAGGAGTGACAGACACCCTTGCAACAAGGTTTTTCTGTGTGTCTTTCTCTCTATGGATAATTCTCTTTAGATGTCTATAAGGGAATGAGACATATAGCAGGGTGGTAATAGGGGAAGTTTTGCACTATACCTGTACTTGGGGAAATAGCCTAAATAAGCTTGAAGTCCCTGAATGGGAAGAAAGTGATTAGTGACACTCCAAGGACATTCGTATTATTAACAACCCTGAATTTCCACTCATGACTATATTTTCTCTTTTAATTTTCAAAGGATAGAATTTCTCCTTTAACAGGACTCTCTTGTTTGCATGGATACAGATTCAATAACCTTGTAATTCCTATCCTTTAGTTTATTCCCTTCTGGTTACAGAGGAAAGATTACCAGCCTCATTGTTTCAACATTTTTGGCTTTGTTGACATTTGCAATTTGTTGGAAATTAATCACTAGTCAGTCATAACTTATGTAGAGTACTAAGCATAGATCAGAATACTTCATAGGTAATCAATAAGAATGTGCCTGCACCCTTGTGACCAATTCTGACCTCATCTTGATTTTATAATGTTGGGTTCTTAATGATGCAATAATTTCCAATTAGCATACCAGGCTGAGTTCAACCTCAGGGTAAAGACATAAAACTCATACTTTTAATTTTTTTAGCTTGTGATCATTAAATAAAAGCATTTGAAATTTCTTCTTGTTCACTTCTTGTGAGTGACAGCAATGTCGTATTAAATCACTTCTCTAACTCTGTAAAACAGAAAACAGATCATGCTTTGGTCTTTCTTGAGTGAGTTTGCTGCAACAATGAGATACTTCTAATCTCCCCATACCTGTGTCAATAGCATTCAGGCTGTTGTAACTGAAAAGACCCCAGGAAATGGCTTTCGTTTTCTTATGCAAGATGCAGCAACACGTATTAAATTTTTTAATTGTCCCTTTATATAGCACTTACGCTGTCAGATTCAGGCCACATGCCGTTATGTGTGTCTACATTCGGAATTTTTTTTCTTATAAACAAGCTGCTAACACAGTTGTCCTTCTTAGAAAAAATAAAGCCTTAGCTAAGAGAAAGTATTTGAGTGTTGAGGCCTCAACATCTGTTTTTAAATACAAACCAAACTTCTTATTTTGAAACTGAAATTGATGTTGACAGCTCATTCTTTTTTTCCCCACTGATACTGGATAAAGTGCTTGTCTTGTGGCACTAATTTTAGAGATCTAACTTTGTCTGAAATTAGTCAAACCAAAGAACATAAGCTGCAATGAGAGAAAGCATTGTTTGGTCCTCAGAGTTGGATACAGTTTGCACTGGTAACAGAGGCCACAGTCAAGGATACCTCTGAGAGAGTTGACACATTGAAAAACAGAATGTCCAAATATAAATGAAACATAATAGCATTTATTGTGTTTGTAGTTGTTTGCTATTAGGAGATTTTTTGCCAAAGACAAAAACATTTTCTTCTTGAAATGTTACCTCATTTTTTTAACCCAATTTGACTCTTTTTCCTTTGAAATTTTCTCAAATTTTGACCTCTTTAAAATTAGTGGGTGAATAGAAAAATGACCACAGGTTTTTAGGGATCAGGAAAAAGAGCTATCAGTTCCTCCAAAGTATATCACTTATTTCTTAGCCTAAGAGGAAGAGGGAGATTTTCAGATTTCTAAGAGTCATTCATGTTCAGTTCTAGTTTTCAGTTCAAGTTTGATTTCACTTCCTCTTTTCCAATTTGGATGCCTTTTATTTCTTCCTCTTGCCTGATTTCTCTGGCTAGGACTTCTAGTACTATTTTGAATTAAAGTGGTGAAAGTGGGCATCCTTGTCATATTCCAGTTCTTAGGTGGAATGCTTTCAGTTTTTCCCCATTCATTACAATGCTGGCAGTGGGTTTGTCATATATGACTTTTATTAATTTGAGGCATGTCCCTTCTATTCCTAGTTTGTTAATCGTTTTTATCAGGAAGGGGTAGTCAATTTTATTGAATGCTTTTTCTGCATATATTGAGATGATTGTATGTTTTTAATTCTGTTTATGATATGACATTGGATTCAGCTTGCTAGTATTTCTGAGGATTTTTGTAACTATGTTCATCAGGAATATTGGCCTGTAGTTTTCTTTTTTGTTGTGTCCTCATCTGGCTCTAGAATCAAGGTGAGGTGATACTGACTTCATAGAATGACTTAGGTAGGATTTCCTCCTTTATTTTTTGGAACATTTTTAGTAGGTTTGGTATCAGTTCTTCTTTATAAGTCTGATAGAATTCAGCATTAAATCCATCTGTTCTGTGGTTTTTTGGTTATTGGGAGATTTTTTTTTATTACTAATTCAATCTCACTACTCATGATTGGTTAGTTCAGGATTTCTATTTCTTATTGGTTCAATCTTGGGTGGTTTATATATCCAGAAATTTATCCATTTCCTCTGTGTTTTCCAGCTTTTGAGCATAGAGTTTTTGATAGTTGTCTCTGATGATTTTTTTTATTTCTGTAGTTTCAAATGTTAAAACTCTTTTTTTCATTTCTGATTGTATTTATTTGTATCCTCACTTTCCTTTTCTTGGTTAATCTAGCTAGTGGTCTATCGATTATATCTTTTCAAAAAACAACTTTTCATTTTTTTGATTCTTTATATTTATTTTTTTATCTCAGTTTCATTTAGCTCTGCTCTGATCTTTGTTATTTATTTTCTTCTACTAGCTTAACATTTGGTTTGTTCTAATTTTTCTACTTCCCTGAGGTGAGATATTAGGTTATTAATTTGTGATACTTCTATTTTTTATTTAATGTAAGCATTTAAGGCTACAAACTTCCCTATTAGCACTGCTTTTGCTGTATCACAGAGGTTTTAATATATTGCATCTCCATTTTCATTCTTTTTACCTAATTTAAAAAATATTTTATTTGTATCCCTTTTCTCTTACACTGAAAAATCTTTTTTCTATAAACAATAATATATTATGTATTTATATACTTCATTTATATACATATGTAGAGATACCATGACTTTGTTATTGCTGTTCTTGCTACTGTTTTCAACAGTTCACCTGTTATTGGACAATTGGGGTATTTCATATATTATATATAAAAGTATATATTTCTTATATGTATGTTTCTTATATATACCCACAGACATAGTCTATGTTATATATGTGTGTTTGCATATGTTTTAGAATATCATATTACTTATAACAATACAAATATTGAAACATTTTAAGAGTTTTTCTAGTCTGTTTTATCTTAGGGTATATGTTATTAACTATATTATGTAAAATTACTGTTTTGAAAGTTAATTGAGTTGGAATATCTGCATTGTTAGGCCACCAATTTGATATTCAATTTCCTTTTGGTTTAATTTTAAGGTTTTTTAAAATTTACTATTTTATATAGAACACTAAAACATAAAAAACATTAAATTAAAAATAAATATTAAAATCAAAATATGGTTCCATAGTCAAAGCTATAGATGAGATATTTTTCAAGAATTTAGCTTCTGTGTCCGTTCTGTTTTCTCCATCCCCTTTGCTAGTCATTTTGTTTGTTAGTTTTGCATCATTTTTCTATTTTTTTAAAATAAAATAAATATATAAACACTTGTGTCTCCTCCTATCTTAAGTTTCATATTATTCATACTTCTTTTTTCTCTGCTTTTCTAACTTAATGTATGGCAAAAATTACTCATAGCAGCATATTGTAGTTTTCTTTTTTCGTTGTATCCTCATCTGGCTCTAGAAGCAAGGTGAGGTAAAAATAACCTTCTTCCTTTTGATAAATGTTTAGCACTTCCTTGTATGATTACATCACAATTCATTCAAACATTCAAACAATTTAGAAGGAAGTAAAGTTGGAAATGTTCTCCATCAGCCATCTTTATCTGAAGGTGTCACATTGACTTAAGCTTAGGTTGCTTCTCTTTAGTAGCTCTCATTTGTATTAAGTTTGAAAATGCAATTTCATTCCTAAGAATTATTATTTTAAATATTAATAAAAAAATTTAAAGTGACACTAAACCTAATCTGAATTAAAGTGTGAAAAAAAAATAAATGTCTTAATTTAGAGACCGTTCAGAGCTAGGAGTATAAGAATAGAGACAATTGTACCAGTATACTTAAATTATGACTTGATTAACGTGTGTAAAATGATCATAGGCTTTCTCTAAGCAGTGGGAATAAGGAAAAGAATAACACATATTTACTAATGTGTTTATAATATTTAAAGGACAAAGAGTTGATCAGAGTTTGGTTAATTACTAGTATATTCCATTAATGAAGTTTAATTCATGAATCAAATTGGTTAATTAAAACTGCATTTCTAAGATAGTATCTTTCAGTATTTTTTAGTATAATTGGTCAATATTTGTAACATATATGGTAGACAAACTGGTGTTCTAATTTAAAATATCCTTTAAACTGAAAAACATTAGAACACTTATGGTCATTCTTAATTTAGTGTTGCATCAAAAAGATGCACATTTATCTCATACTAAACTATTTGCTAAATAATGTAGATTGGTATTACAGTTTTATTTAGAGTTACAACAAGAATAATATTATCAGTTTTTTTCTCTCTCTTTCCAAAATTTAATATAGCATGGCAGTTGTACATGTAAGCTAGGTTCAGTGTGCTGGTTACCAACTTGACTGAGTCCAGGGAGCCAGAACACCAACACACACAACAAGTTACATGAAATGGATTTATTACTTACAGATGGACAGCAAGGACAACAGAAACCTAAGATTCATGATAAGTTGGTCCCCTAAGGTTTGGGAAAGCTACCAAGGGTGGTTGAAGTCTTGTTTGCAGATGCTCCACTTGCACCACAGCTGGGAGACCCTAGAAGGTAGTCTGTCCTGAGTTTTATACCCTGGGACCAACATGAAGTGCTAGGCTGAAACATTAAAGAATGTCCTCTTTCTAGGGTGGACAAGAATAGAACCCAGGCTGTTCTGGTCAGCCCCTTCTCATTCCAAGGTATTGAATTCCCAGCACATTCCATAGTTGTTCTTAAGAACTATAAGTAAAAAACAGGAGAGAACTGGGTTAATCCAGCACTACACGGAAAACTGTCCTGTAGTGCAAACCATTGTTTCTCTTTTCACAGATTCTTTATCTTCAGGTTAGGCTGCCTCTAGCTGCATCCTTCTCTATATATACTCTTTCAAAAACCTCAGTTTCTGAGCCTTCCTGCTTTCATGGCCTTTGTAAAGCACTGAATTTTCAATTATAAATATGTTTTTTATTTGTTTTATTGTTGCTGCAAGAAACACATCATTCGAATACTAGTGAGTAATTCTCTGCCTTATTAGAATCTAATGAGGAAAATATGTTAATATATAAAGGAAGATATTTATTTACTGAAAAGACAAATAAAAAACATGAAATCAATATTAACTCTACATAAGGTAGACAAATGCATAATATCCTTAATATATAGTTGACTCTTATAAGTAATAATGACCCAATAGGAAAATATGCAAAAAATCTGAATAATTCATAATAGAAAAACTCAAATGACTCATAAGCATATGAAAAAGCACTCAACGTCATAAGTTACCAAAGAGATGAAAATTAAACATGAGATCCTGTTTTTCAGCAAAATATTAAAGTGATTAAAATGATAATAGTATCTTGTGTTAGTAAGAGTTTGAGGAAATGGAATTTTCTCTCATATATTGCTAATATTATTGTATATTAGCAAGATAATGCTGTCTTGATATTTAGAAGAATGTTTCAAAAGTCTTCAAAATTTGTGCTCATCTTCAGCAAATAATTCTTTTAGTCAGAAAACATCTGAAGGAAATTGTAATGAATGCCTAAAAGAAGAAATTAAAAGGAAGTTTATTATTCCCAACAATTAAAATGGCCCTCAGTAATCCCAGCTTGCTGGTATTCATGCCCTCTGTGTATCCTTTCTACTTGAGTGTGGGCTGGACACAGTGACTTGCTTCTAATATTAGAATACAACCAAAGTGATGGTTTTGGCTTCTGAAATAAGGTTTTAAAAAATTGTGACCTTCATCTTGCTCACACTTTTTCTCTGGCTATTCTCACTATTGGGCTCAGATGAAGCAAGTTGCAATGTTTTGAATTTCTCTATGAAGAGGCCCATGTGTCAAGGAACTGAAAGTTGCTTCAAACCAATAGACAGTGAGGAACTGAAGCTCTTAATCCAACACCTCACAAGAACTGAATCCTGCCAACAACCACTAAGATAGCCTGAAATTGAATCATGGCCCAACTGAACCTTGAGAGGACTGTGGCCCTGGCTGACATCTTGATCTAAGTTCTGTGTGACATTTTGATCTGGAGAACCCAGCTCAAAATCATACCTGGATTCCTAGTCCAACTAAACTATGAGATAATAAATGTGGCTTGTCTTAAACTGCTAAATTCTGGGACAATTTTACATGTAGGTATAGATAGCTAATAAATATGCAAAATGATCTTGCTATATAGATGGTGCTGACAGTAATAACAAAGCAAAGCACCATGCCAATTTAGGTATAAATACCTCCATGCATACACACAAACACATGCACTAAACATGTCTGGGAGAACATCAATAAAATAACTATTACCATTTTTTGAGCTGTAATAGCTGATTTTAAAATTATTTTCTTAAGTGAGTATTTTTGAACTTTTTAATAATGAATTTATTTTAATTCTGATGTCTAAGGGAAAAAAGAGAAGAAAAAAAAACATTGGTTAGTAGAACAAAACACTTCTAGAGTCTAGCTCAGCACTTTGCACATAATTGGAACTCAATAGGTCTCAGGTGAAACTTTTTCTTGGCTGAATTTAACACAAATTCCCAGAAGTTTCCCAAGACCAAAGAAGCTTCTGATATTCTCTTATTGTACTAATATTTACATTTACATCAGACACTGGTTTTTGCTTTACATTTTTACTTTAAATTTTGTCAACATGGAATAATCCACTAAAGGAACAATTATGTCTAAAACTAGGCAACATAACAGAACCAGCAGCTAACTCAGACAGTACCTCACTGTGATTTACATTCTCATTGTTATCCCAACAGGGAAGTGATCTCTGAAAAAAACTGAAGCTAAAACTATGCATGGAAGTCCATCAGAGTGAAGATGTCACTAGGTCTCCTAGGTTGCTTGTCTGCTGCAGAAAGGGCATTTACCAAAGCTGATTAGTTTAATATGCCAAACCTATTTCATGTTTTAGTTACATGCAGCTTCTCTAAAGGTCTATATTATGAATCTTTTGGTGCACTAGAGATATGCTAGCTTCAGACCGAACAAGAGCCAACATACCCTGGAGTTGACACTTAACTTGGACCATCCATCTTTTTAATATGTCTAATAATGAGATAGTCAGACATAATGAATTACACCGTTTTATGTATTTGTGAAACTATAGACCGGTTTGACTGTGCATGACTTTCTTTCCTGTAGATTATTTTTTCCAGCCCTTATCCCTGGTGAATTTGAATGTGGCATGACTGGAAAATATGCTGCGAAAGCAAAGGAAAAATCTTTGTACACGCTGTTAAAATAGAAATAGCAAGAATTCTTTATTTTGATGCGTTGGCTGAAAATTATTTACTAAATTATTGAGAATTAAGGAGGTCAGTATAGTTTAATGATTACATTTTTGGTCTTCAAAGTTAGAAGCACTAGATTTACTTTTTATAATAGTCTTGACACTATTTGTGAAAACTTTAGGTAGCACATTTGAAACATTTAATACAGGAACTGGCACAGAATAACCACCCAATAGATGTCATGAATGTGTGCACATATTTACCTATTTATCTCTCAACATATACTCTCCTTGTTGCAATTAATTCACTTAGCTCATTCATTAAATGTGTAATACACCTCCACCAAGTGCCTAGCATCAAGTCACAAGTTAAAATTACCTCTTTACACCTAGTTATCTACTTTCTAATTATATAGTTTAAGTTCTCTCTATAGATTATCATTTCTTAGTTCTGATTTCAAAGTTTCTTTTTATGAGATGTATTTCTCAGTTGATTTGTTGGTGGAGGGTTCTTGGCTTTCATTTTGCATTCCAGCTATGTTCTCAGGGCATCAATTAAAGTTATATTGCCAAATTTCTTCCCTCCAGAAAAACACAAGCATTTAAAAATATATTTGCTATAATGTTTATGTGTCTCTGTGTTACTAAAGCATACTTGTTGAAATTATTCCCAATAGTGATTTCTTTGGCCCCTCAGTTTTTCTTTTAGATATTCTCATGAAAAGTACTATATAAATTAGGAAAAAAAAACATAGAGATACCTGCCATTCTGCTTTTCTTTTTTAACCAAGCAAATATTCATTTTGGTACTGGGAAAACCCCCAGAAATTCCATGTGGCTGCCATATATGCACTGTATTTGTGCCAGGATATAATAAAATGCACCTCTCTTGAAGCATATACTGTAGATGCTCTGTCTGATTAGGCAGTGAGCGGAGGAGATAATTTTTTGAACATGTACTACCTCTTGTGAAGAGGCTTTGTAAGAACTTTATTCTTTTGATCTAAACCATGAATAAAACAGAGATCTGAGTTTGACATTGTCTTACATGTGTGTAAATAATGGCTATTTTGCAAATCCATGCAAGCCTTTCTCTTTTTTTTCAGAAAATAGTCCAAAGCACTGCAATCTTGAGAAAGACAGAAAGGAAAGACCACCCTGGAGTATCTGTAAGGCTAAAAATATAAGGCCAGGACTTGGGAGGAATCTCTAGAAGTCTTAACTGCCTTCGTGTATACAATCAGGAAGTTAGAGTTGTATGGAAAGAAAAGCACTGGATTAAGAGATTCTGGTAGTCAGTCTGCACTTTTCCAGCAACTTGCTTTGTCAGTTTTGCTATCTACTTAGGTTCTTTTACTTTATTTTCCTTGCCTGTAAAATAAAGAAGCAGGACAAGAAGATATAAGGTTTCACTCCAATCCTGTGCTCTGATTTCTCTCACCCCTATGTTTTATAAATCTATAATGTATATCTCAGTTTTTGTTTTGCAAGAGGATGATGATTAGATTCATGATTTGATCATCCCTTCCCATAATCAGGCAAGCTTCTCTGGACCTCGGTTCACCCAAGGGTTCTAGTAGTTGATGAAACTGTCTCACAGTATGACTCAGGTTTCTCAAAAAGTTTCTTTTTGGCATCCTCATGAGTTTTATTTTTCTTTCTCTCTTAGCATCCCTTTGCAGTTATGGAAACTCTGCCTGGATATTTTCCTATCCATCAGGTTGCCTCAACATGTTCTTGAAGACTTATTGAAGACCAACTTTCCAGGCTCATTGCTCAGGTATACCATCTCAGGTATAGCATGCCCAGTGGACTGGTGTGTGAATCTATGTCAACAGTGACTGTAAATAAATCACTCGATCATATTGAACCTTTTATTTCATCTTTTAAATAAAGATAATAATGATTTTTTTCCATATAGAGATGCTGTGAGCACCAGATAAAAAGTCTATCAAATTTTAAGTAGTAGAATGTTCTCCAATGTCTGGGGAAAATAGCTAGCTCTATGAGCTGGCATGGTGTCTAATCGTAATTATTGACATTTCTCTTTGAAAATGGCCAAATCAAAATCCATGCAAATAGCTTCTAATACCTATTGATGGTGAGTGCAAATGTCAGGTTTTGTTAGGTGCATCACTTGGCTTGGATGCATAGATCTTAGTGAGGTTAGTAGGTGTGGTGAATTTCAATCACTCACAAGAAGATCAATGTGCTAGCCATTCTGATTTTGAAACCGACAGTCTGTACTACAATCAACTAATAAACATTGTAAATGCCACAGAAATTTTGTCCAGTGTTTCTAGTGTGTGAAAGCATGAAGAAGAGTCTCCTAACAACTTTAAAAGAAATAAAATCACATTTGATATTATAAAAGAGTTAGTCGATTTACAGGTATTTTAGCTTAGAGGATTTTTATAGACTCTGAGGTGGCATCAATGTAGGTCCATAGGGTTTCAAAAATACAAATTTTGAGAGAGTTTGTACCCTATTAGAATCCATCAGAGGACAATATTTTTTCAAGAGAAGAAACAGACTGAGGAATCATCTTCACTTTAAAACTCCTATCATCTCTTTTCATTGTAACACATTTCACAAATTAAGTAACTTGTCTTGATAAATCAACTGTGTATTATAGAAAGTAAGGCAAAAAAATAGGAATTCTTACAAGATACAGTCTGTAGAAGGAATATCTGTAGTGAACATGTGTTAAAAATCTGTTTGTGTATGTGTGTGTGTGTGCGCGTGTGTGTTGCTATGTTTTTCTTTGCTTTATTTAAATGGTGCTTACATGAACATGCAAAATCTTTGAGTTGGAACAATGTTTTCTTTTCTAATCTACACCATGTATTGCTTAGAATTGTGACAATACTCACCATTCAGATTGTTAATTCTAAGTGTTAATCTCTCCTTGGCTATGAAAATAAATCTATACTAAAAGAGCTTTAACTTTCAGGAAGCACATATTTAAAATATTTTGGTTTTATGTTTATTTTTTCTGCATATGTATATGTATTTATTTTTCTATATCTCAATTAGAAATATAGATTTTATTTTTTATGCTTCTATTATATATCTAGTATACTGCAATGCCCATTGTGAAATGAATGAAAAAAATGAGTGAATGAATAAATAACTTTTTCAAACAAACATGTAAATAAATCAATGATTAAATAATAAAACAAGTCTTACCCCTTATGTCTTATACTTTTTGGATTTAATGATTTTCCCATGACACTTGCCTTTGACTCAGGACATTTTAGTGGGGCTAATATGTACTTTAGAATCAGCAACCACAAAATTAAATCCAAGTTTCATCATATTATATAATCTTTTTTATATCTCAGTTCTACTTTTCCATTTTTCCATCTGTAAATGGGATAATTCTGAGTTTTCCTTGTTTCTCAGAGATAAATTGAAAGATGAAATTATGATCATCTAGCTATGTACAGAAGATAAAGCTCAATAAATGCACATTTTTAATCCCTTCAAGTGCCAAGACATCTAAAAGAAGCAAAGGCCTTCAAAGGAAGGCAAGAAAAAGAATACCCAACTTATATCTAGATTTTCTTTCGAGGCATAACAATTTTAAAAAGGGGTTGGATAGGAGAATATATAATCCCACCCCGATAGCAGTGCTCAGACTGTACTTAACACCATCTAAGAACAAACCCCAGAGACTTACTTTTAACTTTTCCATGGCTATTTCTCCCTATGCTCACACCGAAGTTCCTTCTTTTATTCACCAAGCATAATTATGTAGGAACATATATTCCTCCTATATTTACTTAGTTTTACTTCCCTTAAATTAGACACATCACTATTTAGTTATGAAACTTCAAATACTAATTTCTATAGAGAAACTGATGGTTAATAAAATAAACACACATTAGAATATTATGTCCTTATAAAATTATTATAATGGTAAACACCTTTCTGACCTCCCTCTAAGCTGGTAAAGGATGATATAAACCTCAGCCCTTCTCTTTAATCTCCTTAAGTTTGGACTTACTATCCCAGACCTCCATTCTGATGCATCTTTTAATGAATACTTGCAAATTCTTCCTTTCAGGACTGAACTTTCCAGCCTAAAGATTCAGGAAAGATTCAGGCAATAGAGAGTCATTTCTGTCAGTTGAGTTGGTCACTTGCATGCCTGAGGCCATTAGAATGATGGCTTATTTTATGGCATATTCAGTTTAGAAATGGACCTTTTGTGCATGTCCTCATGGATACTCTAATTTTCTTTGTTGATAATTATGTTAATCATGTTAATACATGATTTATAACTATGAGATATTTTTGCATGCAGCAGAAAAACCCAAGCTATCCCCCCAAAAAGTGAAATAATAACAACAATAACTAGCTTAAAAACTGCAAAATTATTTGTATAAAGTGCTTAGACTTAATTGATTTTATAACTTATGAGGACAGAGAAGAAGAAATTATTTAACTTGTCACTAGAGTAACTAGTTGACTACTAGGAAGAGAAAACTTATATTCTGATTGTGGAAATCCTATCTAACTATCACACTAGAAGTAAATATTATTACATAAGTTGCTTTATAATTGTATCTTTGTTTCATTAGCTTAAAAAAATCAAATAAGGAATATTTTTACAGTATTTTAAAAGTTCTCTCTCTCTCTTTTTTTTTTTTTTTAGTTTTCATCCCTACTGACACTATATTTGTTTATTTATATCATGCAAATCAAGAGAAACCAGTGTGCTTCCAAGTCTTTCGTCACAATATGCAATTACCTTTCCAGGCAATTTGTAACTCATAAGCTTTTTCTACGGTGAAATTCTGGAACTTTGACAGTTTCCATGGTATTTATATTTTAAAGGTGAAATAGAATTTATGGTGGTTGATGAACAATAGTCGTTGGTAACTGGAGGTTTCGGGGACCATAGGGCTCTTTATATGGACCTTTTAGCATGATGTGTCCACAAACAACCTTTCTGCCTTGCAAGTATCTTTTTCCAGCGAGATAGTTTTGCATATTTGTAAATAATTCCAATCTCAAAAGCTAAGTTCCAGAACTACCACTTTACAGTGATTTTTGGAAGAACATTTGGGCACAGCATACTCTGGTAAATTTATGCTTACATGGTTCTCTGTTTTTATTTTGTATTTTTTTAAATATCATTACCTCATTGTTAATTATAACTACTGTACTTTAAACTCTTATCACTCTGGGTATTGTTATCTGTGTACCATTTCTCACTATTGCTGTAATTCCCAAGGGGAATCTGCCAAAAAAAAAAAAAAAAAAACTCATTTGGGCAGAAGCCAGCAGAGCAAAAAGCTGAAATAATATTGCATAAGGTAATTAAAAATAAATAAGATAATGCCTTCCAGTGTTACAGCAGAATTTTACATGCTACCATAAACATTTCTGTATGCAATCATTGGAGTATAATAATAAAGGGCAGATTCTGGTTTTGTGCAATGGCCTGGATGCTTAACACTTCTTGTGTCATGTACTACTTCTACTATCAATTAATCTATCTGAAGTTGTCATTTATTCTTTTTATGTTCTCTTTAAGTAGGTTCTCTTTAAGTAGCATCACAATATTATTAAGGATAGGGAAACCTGAGATTCTACGAAGAATAAGCAGCAAGTTCTAAGTCTCTTAATTTTCCCACACTTGTACACTTTCTTCTTATGTGCTTTATGCTGTAAACACCTTGGGAAACTACCTTTTCCACACAAAATGATTTCTTATCTTGCTCAGAGACTTCATGTGTGGTCAGATAAAAGGAATGAACTAATGCTTTGAAGACAGAGGACATAACCTAGTACCACACTGGTGAGTTCGAATGCAATACACACTTCCCATTAGTTTTAAATGAAGAGGCCAAGCAGATTCTCCTGATGAAATCGGCTCTCATCAGCAATTAGACATTCACTCCGACTTCATTTCTCTTACCAGGCTCCCTAGTTTTCTGTTAGAATATTTTACAATAGAGTTATAATAGCTGAAAACAAACTGGGGCTCATTAAACCAGAAACGGTACTAAAATAGTTTTGCCCTTCTCAAAGATTTGTTTCTAAAGAACTCTCCCCAACTCCCAATAAATTTCTCATAAGTAAATCACTAAACATTTCATGTTCTCCTAACAGAATGTCTCTTTGCTCTTAAGGAGCTGTGACTTAGCCATAGAGAGTGAGTGTGTGCGTAATGTTTGTGATTGTGTTAGGGTTAGGCATGGAATACCTAGGTCATACATTTAATTATTCCAATTACCTACTTCTAGGTTTTCCAGAAGATTGGAATCCATCCATGAAAATGAGGAGTGTCCCAAGGTCCTATCACATAAATAAATCATGTATCAAAGTGTAGTTTTTATCAAAACATAGCTGACTAAATGAAAAACATACTGAAAAGAAAAATCTCTTGTGAGAATGTGAAAGAAGGGGAAAAAAGTTGCAGACATCCAGGAAATACCATCACTAACATACAATAAGAATCTATTTTTCTCTCCAAAAAAATCACAATTCTCTCATTGCCTATAGTCCATATAATACTATTAGTCATTGCAGGAAGTTTTTAATAAACCTTTTCTTAACAGATCTTGTCTGTCATTCTATGTATCTGCCTAACTTGATGTTTTTTGCCCTTTCCTTCACATTCCAGTAAACTTTTTAATTTTTTTTACATTCTGACATATTTGAATAGGACCTTACTTTCAATTGAGTCTTAAGCAGGGGTTTCTAATTCCTCAGCCTTGGCATTTGGCCCACAAGGAATATTTCCCCCAGGGCTGGTGCTTTTACTGAATGAGGGAGGGGGGGATTTCTTCTATAAGCCATCTTTTTCTCTGAGTAGTTCTACTAGGGCAATTTGCCCATTCTTTTAGTCTGCAGAGAGTGAGTTTGGGTGGCTGCCACTTAGAGTTTCTCCCAAAGAGCCATTTTCCCAGAGGGAGCTGAGCCTGGGAACGAAGCAAGAGAAGGATTCCCTTTAGTTCCTCAGTTATGAGTTTTTTTTTTCTTTTTTTAGGGAAGAAACACTGCCAACCTGCCACCTTTTTCCTGCCTTCTATTCTCATTTTGAAACACTTCTAAATATAGTAGAAGATCCCATCCCTTGGCAAAGTAAAATACAGGGACTTTTCCAATTGCATTAGAAATAAGGTAATGTTGATTTGATGATCTGTGCTGTTGCTGTGAAATAATAACCATTTCCTGTCCAAAATGCTACCTGGCATAGGTTTGCAGCTCTAGATAACAAGTAGGGATTAGGAAGCTAGGCACAAGCGAGCATTAGTAATTCAGCGTGCCACTTAATTACTTTCTTTGCCTGTTCATTTTCTGTAATTCTGAATAACTTGAAAGTTCTATGAAATTTTAGGTTTTATAAATAATACATACAGAAAATACATATTTGAAGCCAGATTCTCCCACTCTCGCCTTCAAATTCCATTCCTTCCAGGTATGCCTTGTTAGATGTTTGGGATATTTTTTTCTATACCTTTTCAATGCATGTGAACACACATACACAAACATAGAGAAAAATTTTAAAACTATTGATATCATACTATTAATATAAACATGGTTATGACATGATTTTTTGCCTAATACTATATTTTGAGCATTAAAAAATATTCATAAGCCCCTCATTATTTTTAGTGCATACAGGCAAGGAATATAGTGAAGCTTCAATTCCCTTTGCTTTGTAAACATTATAGCAACTTCTGCTACCTTTCCCCATTAATTAAATTTACTCATTTTTAAAAATAATTTTAATCATTTCCTATAGGTTGCAAAAGTTTGTCAGAAATTCTTTTAAAAAGTTATTATTTTCTGCCAGACTAGCCCTAAAGACAGTTTTTACATAATTTCTTAACTACATGGTTTGTTATTAAAAAGAAGAAAATAAAAATATGTAACTTTTGAATATTTCCCTAATCAGATATTTCTATAAGTTAGGTTAATATTATGAGAAACCTTTAGGGAGGTCCAAGTAACTTGAAGTGGGAACTGATCTGCATTCTTCATGTGAAGGTGTTCTTGTTACATAAACATAGAGGCATTGAGAAATGTCTATCAATAACCCATGAAATATATTTCTTTAATTTATTCTTTTCACACTTAGTAATACTTTTTGCATATAAACATGTGTAGATTATTCATTCAATAAATATTTATTAAGTTCCTAAAGATGTTTAGGCATAGTGCTAGATATAGGGCAGCAAAATCATTACATTCCATTCTTAATTTTACAGTATAATGGGGAAACAAATATATGACAATTAACTTTTAAAATTATAAATTTGAAGCTCTAAAGATATTCTAAGAAATTCTGGTTCTGGGAAAGCTAGAACTTAGACTGGGAGATGCAATGAAATTTATAGAGAATTTGGTAAATTTTAGAGCTATGATTAATAGTTGGCACAAAATGTGTGAGAAATCCTTGACACAAGGTGGCAAGGTTTGTCATTATGGGAACTTCAGAAAATGGAGAGATATAATTAGATGCATAGAATAGTAGATGTACAGGGTCCAATACAGAAGAGGGACAAAGGGTGATCTTTCTAATAAAATAAAATGTGTCCTCATTGATCTGGGAGAGCTCATCATCAGCCTTTTTTTTTCTGAGAGGGCAGGACAGAAGCAGTACCAATCTACAGTGACCTCAGGACAGAGATACATCCACACACCCCTGGAATCAGAATCTGTTTTGAGTGGGGAGCAATCACATCAACAGCTACAATTTCAGTCCTAATTTTTGGTTTGTGAACTGCCCTCACTCCATGGGTTGAGCAAATACCAGAGAGAATTTTCTCCTGGTGATACCAGAAATTTGAGGGAGGGAACAGCTGACATTAGGGGATGGAATGCAAAAAACAAGAAGAATAAAACTAGTGGTACTGAACCTGTACTCACCTGGAAAGACACCTACTAAGATCCAGACTTTCACCAATACCCTTCCTCCCAGAAATTAATAGACACGTAACTTGAGATCACAAAGGGAAGATGTGAAGACATAACAAGGTAACTCTACCTATCTTGAAGCATATAGGAAAAAGAAAGAAGAAAAAAGAAAAGAAAAGAAAAAAAAGAAAAGAAAGGAAGGATGGAAGGAAGGAGAATTGACCAAGATGGTGGATTAGAAGCAGCCTGCACAATGCTACTCTCACGAGAGGATCATAGGTGGCAAATAGTTGTCCACCTTTGGATTGACTATCTGAGCGAGAGCACTGGGAAACAGAGAGGAGGTGAGGGTGAAGTTAAGAAGATAACAGTAAGAAGAGCTACTCAGCAGGTAATTAAGGAAGGTGCCCACATGTGGGAAAGGGACAGAGGAGAGAATTACTGGCTCTGTGCTTCTCCTGAGGATACTGCAACTGGAGTGGCAGGAGGGGCCTTCCACTGCAGCAGGCCTCCAGACTGATACAGAGACCTGACTGGAGGCTGTGCAGCTACGTTGCTTCAGAGAGAAGGGACAGCAGGCTTGCAAGCCCTGGGCAATGCAGCTGACACCATTGTAATATCCCTACCTAGGATGCTACTTTTGTCGAAGGGTCACATTAGTGAATACTGCCTCCTCCTTGCCCCTGACAGACATGGAGGCAGCAAGAAATCCTAGCACTTGTGTGCACCTTGTGGGCAGGTGACATGTACCCCCACCACAGCCACTGCTGCAGGTCCTGAACAGAGTAGGAGAACATGGGCCTGGCACCCATTGCTGTGTCCTAGGTGATCCTGTTCAACCACACCTCCCATGGGACCTGGATGGAACACATGCCTGTAACCCTTGGTGCCCACTATCCACTGTCGAGGCAACTGGATTGCTGCTGGTGCCACCATCTGAGAGGCCCTGAGCATGATGAAAGTCAGTGCAGCTGCCACCTTTGGATCTAGGCCAACTGGACACCATGGACCCATGCTATCCTGCATAGTCACCCTGGGCACCACACTCTGCATGCACCCTGCCCTTCTGATGCCCTGGCCCATGCATGCTAGTGCCACTCCTTGTAGACCTGCTCCATTCTGCATAGATGCCCTGCAGGTTCACTCTGTACCGGAGCCCCACTCCACCCCATGCATTAGCTGTGACCTGCTGGCTTCTTCCATACCAGGTGCTCACTCTGCTCCATGCCCTGCCCCATGGGTCTGCTCCTCCCTTGGGAATGCTACAACCTGCACGCCGTCTACACAGCCCTGCGTGCACCTTGCCCAACCCATGCAGCTGGCACCTCGGCACCAAGGCCTTCACATGTGCATGCCATGCTCAGCAGACCTCCTCCATCCTGCCAGTCTGTCAGGTTGTGTATAATAGGGAGACACACTGTATCCTGCCAGCCTGTCAGGTTGGTTGAAAATCCTTGGCCCTTGGTATGCTTTTTGCCAAAGAATGACAAGACACACTGAAAGAATGGCAAACAAGAAGCAAGGTTTATTGAGCAAAAGCAGAGTACATTTGCCACAGAGAGTGAAGGGGCCCCTGTCATCACAGGAGGCCTCTATTGCCTACCGATGTTTCACTTTTATATTAACAGTGCTAGCTCCTCCCTGGCTGAGGTACTTGAAGTGTCAGTTTGATGGACAGTTACAAGTTATATAATCTTGGCCCTGCTGCACATGTGAACTACCCATAACCCTCCCTGAATGCCCACTGGGGTGGGGGACAAACCATAATGCAGATTTATTATAATGACATGTCAATGTGCATCGGGTTACTTGAGGTAACTCTTTGACTCTAACTGCACTTATACTGTTTCTTTTCTTGTCCTGGACTTTCCTGGAGATTTTCTTCTGGCTTTAACCTCTATTCTTATTGGTTAGTTAGCATTTGTTAGCCACCCCCATTTAATTTTGTTTCCCTAAGTCCCTTGGGGCCCCAGAAGTGCCGTACTTAGCTGCCTAACAACCAACCCCACCTCGCATGTGCACCTGGAACCAAGGGCTGGGCCTGGCACAGTGGCCCAGTGATAACCACAGGGGAATTAGGGCAATGCAGCAGAGCAGCAGCATGAAAGGCTCACCGTGCAACTGCCCCTCTCCTGCCTGGTTAAACTTCCAGAGTAGGACCCAAGCATGCCACCCAGGGACCCATCCTATCTTCACTGGGCAAAAAAGGCCCCAGCAGAGGAGAACAGGTGTACTATTTCTGCTATTTGCTTTGAATTGAAAGAAGAGAATCTAGATGAGAAGGAACCAGCATAAAAATTCCAGCAACATGGAAAAAACTGACTGTCTCAACACCCCCTAGATATTATAATAGTTCTCCAGCAATGAACTCCAACCAAAAGGAAATTGTTTAAATGACAGATATGAAATTCAGGTAACAGATGGCAAGTAATATGAATGAAATTGAGGAGATAGTACACAACCATCTCAAAGAAACAAATAAACAAAAAGATTCAGGACATGCTGAAAAATTCACTAAGATATAAATAACATTGGAAAAGAGAAAACAAAACTTAAAGAAATAAGAGTCATATAGGGAATTTATTAATAAAAATACAGCCTAAAGATTGAACAGCAGGTTAGACCAAGCAGAAGAATTTCAGAGCTTAAAGACAAGGATTTCCAAGTTACCCAGTAAAAAATGTAGAAAAAAGAAAAAAAAAAAAAGAAATAAACAATCACTGAGAAAATTATGGAATTATGCAAAATTAACAAATATAAGAATTACAGGTATCCCTGAGGGAGAAGAAGAAAAAGCAATCAGTACGGAAAACCTGTTTGAGAGAATAATTGAGGAAAACTTCCCTGGTATCACTAGAGGTTTGGATATCCAGCTACAAGATGGTCATCAAACACCTGGAAGATTCATATTAAATAGGACCTCAACAAGACATATAGTCATCAGTCTGACCAAAGTCAAAGCAAAGGTGAAAATCTTACAAGCTGCGAGATAAAAGCCACAAGTTACTTACAAAGGAAAACCCATCAGACTAACAGCAGAACTGTCAGCAGAAAACTTTCAAACCAGAAAGGATTGGGGTCACATCTTTAGTGTTCTTAAACAGAATAACTGCCAGACAAAAATTTTATATTCTGGAAAATTATGTTTCATAAATGAAGGAGAAATAAAGTCTTTCCCAGACAAGCAAACACTAAGGGAATTTGTCACTACTAGACCTGCCCTACAGGAAATGTTTAAAAGTGCTCTATACATGGAAAAGAGCAATCAATATTCACTAGGGCAAGAATACCTGAAATGTAAAGCTCACAGCTCTTATAAAACAGTAACACAAGGGAGAAAACAAAGCAACTAGGAAACATTCAATATGATGAACACAACAGCATACCACTTTTACATTACATGTTTTATTAAAACAAATTAATCTATGTTCATTCTTGTTGCCAGTTGTTTTTGCTTTTTCTCTTTTCCAGTATGAATTTCCCCTACTTATCTAATGTTGTCTATTTCTTTAATAGAATGATTTCTAACTACTCTGTCCCTATGATACATGTTGATTGTTTTTCTTTGTGAATAGAACTCATATACTCTAGTGTCCCCAGAGTCAAATAGAAAAATAAACACACAGATAACAAAATACATTCACTGATTCCTTATAAAATCAGCAAGTTGGTTATATTAGTTGAGCTCTTATATGGAGAATTACAATATAATTTCTAATTTTAGAATCAAAATTTGCAGATGGGATTGGACTTAAGAAAAAACTTTAAGAGAAATTATGGAATTTCCAAGATTTCTGTAAGTTATGGATTTAATTAGCTTCACTATAAGTAAATCATTTTAGGTTTGGATTCATCATGTGGCAGTCAATTGGGGCAATATGTATAAAAGTTCTAGTTTTCATCTCTACCACATTTCACCTTTTCATGGAATTAGAAGCTATAAGAAGTGAGCCAATTAGTTATTTCAAAAAGTCAAAATGACAATTTGCTACTCTCTTCCCAGAGACAGGATTAAAAGCCATCCAGAAAGCCTCTTTCTCCTATTCTAGATGACAAGAAAAATGTGGCTTTGGTGCACATTCAGACGTTATTCCACTGTCAGTAAGAACAGTATGAATATTCTGAGCTTTGAGGCTTGCTTTCTTTCCTTCTGAGGTCAAAGATAAAAAAATACTCGTCTTCCTATTTGGACATAATCTAAATTTAGAGAACTTCTATATTACATTGATTTGAGTGACAATGTAATGTTTACTGCTAACTGGATTGTTAGTTTAACTGAGAAGAAAAGATTATAAAAATAGATTTTAAAAGAATCTAAATCTATGAGTGATAGCATGTTTGGGCTGGTCAGTAACTTTAATTAAAAAAAAAAATCTGTGGAACAATGGCTGTTTCTAACACTAGCAAACATTCATATATTTTTATTGGCAGATAGATGTTTTCCTACTTTGGGTGCAATTTTGGTATGCATAATGAACACATTGTATATAAAATAGATTTTGAAGTAAAGTATGAGGAATAAATGATTATTAAATGCCTAAGGGTGAAGAGGCAGCAAATAGTATATTCCTACAACAGGAGGGAAGAATGCATATATAACGGGAAAAGCATTGGAATGTGAGTTGAAATATCTGGATTAAAGAGGCAATGTAATATTATACAATGAGGAATGATGTTGAAGGCATATATACCTGGCTTTGAAAGCTGGGCATAACATATAGAAGCTATGTGAGGTTAGGAAAAGTCAACTAAACACGGGATCTCTGTTTGCTTATCTGCAAAATGGTGACACTATTTCCAAACCCATAATGTAGATGGTGCTTTAAAAATGGGTGTTTACTGGTGTTTTTATTGCCCTTTTTTTTCTCAGTTCTTCAACTCCTCAGTAGATTATAGAGGTTTAAATGTATGGAGACACTAAATGAAGCCATAGAAAGTTAAGGAACTTGTTTTTTAAGCAGCCTGGAAATGATTAAAAGTAAACAAAAAGTGAGCGATGAAATACCAAGCAGAGACTGAGGCACACTGCACAACATAACTTTAAATTAGGGAATTGAACTAAGGAAAATATTAAAGCAGGAGCTATAGGTAAACTGAAATGCAGAGGAAATGAAAGTTAGGCAAAATTTGTACCAAGAAAGAAAAGGAATTATGGAGTGAATGTATGAATAATAGAAAGTAGACTGTGTCCAGTGAAACAGTACATAGCAAAGAATAATTTTAATATAGTCCTATTTGTTGATTTAATGTGACAAGTTGAAATTTTCATTGTCCACTTCAGTTGGAGTTGCTATATGTGTTTTGCCCTAAGGTCAGTGTTGCTATATCAGATATTTAGCTCCCTATTCACCTGTTTATTTGTTTATTCATTTATTCTATAAATATGATTTGAGTACCTACCTTGTGTTAGGCATTGTAGCTTTAAACAAAACAGATAATAATCCCTGTCCTCGTAGCAGGTGTCAGGCAACAAACCTAATAAATGTGTAAATCATTTATGTGTGTTGGAAGAAGATAAGGTCTTTGAAGAAGAATAAACCAAGGGTGTTATCAAAGTGATTGCAACTGTAAATCAGTTGGGCAATGTTGTCCTCATTGAGAAAGATAAGTAAAATAAAGTTTTAAAGTTGATGGCGTGAATTCATACATGAATTATTCCAGGAAAAGAGATTGAGAAAATGAGTAGAATGATACAAGATCAGAGAAATATTAAGGGGCACTGAATAGTGCAGCACCTTGAAGTCTATTGTAAGAATTTTGTCATTCATTTTGAGTGAGAAAAGAAAACATTTAAGGACTTTGTGCAGAGGAGAGAATGATATGATCAATATTTTTGAAAGAGTACTTTGCCTGCTATGTTGCAAACAGATTCCAGATGGGTAAAATGATAGAAACAGGGAGACCACTTAAGAAACTATTGCAATAATCCAGGAAAGAGATCATGTGGTTTGACCCAAAGTGATAGCAGTGAGGAGCTTAGAAGGGATCAGAATATGAATACATAGCAAATGTAAAAACCACAGGATTTCTTGACAGATTAGATGTGGTGCATGAGAGAATGAGATGAATCAATGATGAGTCTTCCCGTCTTCTGGCCTGAGCAGCTAGAAGGATGGAATTGATTTTAAATGAGGTGTGAAAGACTACAGGAAAAACAAATTTGGTTATTCTATCAGGAATTCTGCTTGAAAATATTAAATTTGAGGTAAAATTTGAGATGCTCTTTAAATATCCAGTGGAGATATTGAGTTGGCAGTTGAATATACAAGCCAGAGGTTAAGAACAGTGGTCTAGGATGGAGAAATAAATTTGAGTATTATAAGTGTAAATAATATCAACCAAGGAGTGTGTGTAAATAGAGAAGAGATAGTAGGATTCAGCTATGGGGCACTTTAATGTTAAGAGATTAGGGAGGAAAGTAAGAACCAGCCAACAAAATAGGAAGGGATATTAGTGAAGTAAATGGAAAAGGAAAACCAAAAAGATATGCTGTTTGGATTCCAAGTAAAAAATGAGTTTCCAGGAGTAGAGAGTGATCAAGGGTGCTAAATATTAGGGATAGGGTATGTGAGAAGGAAATTGAGAATCTATTAGTAGATTTAATAAATTGGTGGTCATTGATGATCTACACAATGGCAGTATCAATGGAGGTGAAAGCTGGTTGTAGTAGGACTGCACTTTTTAAAATTGGGTCTGTCTCCTTCTCTTTAGAGAGTTGAACGAATTCTAAATAAGTTAGGGGAAAGGCTACTGTGAGAGACACTTGTGTTTTCCTTTGAAAGCAATTAGTTTTAAAGGGATG
>CM052436.1:39483733-39499491 GCA_028533085.1 Varecia variegata | reverse complement strand
CTAAATGCCATTATCTTTCTAATAGTAATTATATCATTCTCGCTTTCAATACATGTATGTTACATAAGATGTTAACTCTAGGAGAAATTAGGCAAAGGGTATATGGGGACTCTTTAAACAATTTGTACAACATTGTGTGAGTCTAAATTGTTTCAACATAAAAAGTTGAAAAATAATAACAAATAATTATAGCACACATTTACATAACTCTTAGTAGGCCTTAAGGTTACTTTCTAAGTACTTTACCTATATTAATTAATTTTATCATACAGAGATAAAGTCTCAGATTTAATGCCTCATATTTTAAAGTCTAAGGTAACTCACTTAATACTGTATCATTATTAAAATATAAAAGTGTATTCTTAAACAATCATGCATAAAGATAATATCTGTGGTCAATTTGTACCTATGGAAAAAGAGTTATTCATCAATATATTTAAAGTTTTATACACACATGTACATATATAATTGTTAATTCACAAATTTTTAAAAAATAATGCCAATTCTGCAAAGCATAATGAGATAATTATGGGATTGCCAGTTTTATGAGGAAAGGGCTAGACATCAAACCATGAGATTACACATGACAGGAAAATCTAATTTATACAAAAGGAGCTTTAGAACACTCTAATTAGGAGAAGGTCCATAATAAAATTAAAAAATGCTTCAGCCTTTTAGCATTGCTCTCCTTGACTTCTTTAAATTTTGATCTCTTCTCCACTCCCCACCCCCAATCATTTTTACCTTCTCAAACTCATAATATGTATAGATAGAAAAAGCTAATCAAAATTTAAAGCACCATATATGGATATTTCCTAGACTAATCAAACAATTAATAGATTGATTTGGTGTATCAATCATGTGAACCTCATGCAGGTATAGTTTCCCATAGCAACAGGACACTCTGCAGCTTGACTCAATTTGAAGCTATTTGTTAGTTCTTTTCATATTAAAAAGATTGGATTATTCAAAGGAAAGTTGATACTATACTGAAGCCCAGTGTGGCATCTGAAAATAATCAATGCATATTTGCTAAAAAAAACAGTAATGAGGTACTTTATTCAAATAGCAATAGCATTTAAAATTGCAAATTAATTCTTCTAGGCACTCATTGACATACTGAGTATGCATAGCATTTTTGAATCACATTCTACCAAACCTGGTATATGAGAAGTAGTTATTTCTTTTGAGTAGTCCAATTTAAGATTTGACCATTCAATCCACAGGACTGCAACCTTATTTTTCTTTGTTCTCTCTCTCCCTACCCTTCCCACTTTTCTTTTCTTTCTTTCTTTCTTTCTTTCTTTTTTTTTTTTTTTTTTTTGAGACAGAATGTTGCTCTGTTGCCTGGGTTAGACCGCCGTGGCATCAGCTTAGCTCACAGCAACCTCAAACTCCTGGGCTCAAGCAGTCCTCCTGCCTCAGCCTCCCAAGTAGCTGGAACTATACGCACATACCAGCACACCAAGCTTTTTCTATCTTTAGTAGAGATGGTCTCAGGCTGGTCTCAGGCTGGCCTCAAACTCCTGACTTCAAGCGATCCTCCCGCCTCTGCCTCACAGAGTGCTAGGATTACAGGTGTGAGCCACTGCCCCCAGACTCCTGCTTTTCTTTAGTTGTAGAGATTTAGAGTCCTAAACAGAACTAAGGCACAGAGAGAGGAGCTTGTCATAGACAAGGAGTGAGGGTCACGGCCCTCTGAATACTGAGATTATCTAGCTATTAACATAAGTTACTACAAGTCATCCATTGCCCCTGCAATCAGGAATATTCAGGACTTTAGTGGCTTTAGTATCATATTAATACACACAAACTGATCAACGATCCACTTTCCCTAGAGCAATGCAGCTATTCCTTTTGCCCTGCTCTTAAAGAACATTGTCTACATTGCTCCAAGAGTTATAAGCCTCTATTCATTCTGCATAGCCATAATAAATCTCTTTTTTGGTTTAAGAAGGAGAATTCTTTTTTCCTTGTGTGCTTGTTTTTTCATACTAAACTTATTTTCTTTACATTTCCTATTTCATTTCTATCTTCTCAATCAGGCATAGAATTTCTGATGTGTATTGTGTGTACAGGTAAGGAGATAGCATGAATTTCAAGCTTTTGACCAGTACTTTTGGCCTTGTTTCATGTCTTCTCTGAAGCCTTACCATATATCTTCCCTGAGGAAGAAAAATGTCAAAACATAAGCAGAGTCAAAGCATGGAATTTCATATTTTAAAATATTATCCAGCCACATATGGCATTTCTAAACAATTTGAACACTATCATTCACTTGTGTGCAGTCACCAAATATAAGACTTTTATTTGGAATAAAATGTGCATAAAGAAGAGAGCAAGTTAGCACCACTACTGCTAACCACACGCACCAAGGCTGGGATTTTCTTTTCTGTTCAACCATATTCTGTATTCAGATGCCTAAAGAAACTGAAACGGTAATATTAATAATCCCTTCTTGACTCAGGGTACAACTAAGTCAACAGAGACATCATAATGTTCTCTTGCTATGAGCTATTTCATAGACTTTTCAGGCAGCATTTGCTCTCTTTTCCTGCCTAAGTTCTGCATTTTTAAATCATTGAATATGCAATTGCCAGCCCTCTCCTTTCTCACTGAAGTAACGTCATGAGAAGAATGGACTCAATGGTCTCTGCTGAAATCGTACCTATGCCTTTTTACTCCCTTTACAATATGCAACTTTATGATCCCTTCGGTACAAAAATCCCAAGGTTTACAAGCTTGGAGATTTGAAATATTCAGAATATAATGCAAAAAGTGCAGATGTAGTATACATGTGGAAAGATTTCAGGGCTATTTTTTCAATAAGATAGGCCATTTCCACCCCTTTCATGCATAATCCATTAATGTAGGATCCAAGAATTAGGATTTCAAGAAGTTTGATGGTTAAGTTTACCCCTTCATAACAAGACAGCTCCAAAGAATCTGAAAATAAAATTGAGTATAATTAGAGTACTATCACAAAATATCTAATTTTAAATTTAGATAGAACGTTTGAGACTTATGATATTTGAAATAAGAGTAATAGTCAATATCCTAAAAGAATTTTAATACATTGTTCCTAGGTCTGAGAACAAAAGAAAGAAAGAGAGAGAGAGAGAGAGGGATATCACCTTTCCTTTCCTTTCTTCTATTCTCATTGTTTTCTTAAGAATGTTGTCATATTCAAAGGCAAATATTTCTTTGACAACAATCTGTAGGTATTCACTTCACAAAAAAGTTATATGTACTAGAATAAAGATGAACTATGAATTATAATTTGATTTATGATTTAATACCATAAGGTTTTAAATTAATTAAGTAAATGAATAATTTTTACTTCTAAGCCACCAAAAAGAGGCCAGGGACATTGCTCTCTTCTGTCTTATATAACCATGAAATAACAGCAGTTATGCTTTGGAACTCCTCTTACAAAGTAGTAGCCTCATCAACTGCAAAAATGCAGATGCCTGAAATGATGGATCTTCCAGTTGCCCTGATTTGATTAATTCACATTTATGCCTCTTTCAAAACATCATATGTACTAAATAAAGACATACAACTATTATGTATCCATAATAATGATTTTTTTAAATTTTTAAATTGAAAAAAAAATTTAAGTTTTAAGAATGCTGCTACTGACAGCTTGTGAGATGAGAGAATATGGAAAAAATTTCAGGGCAAAAATAAATGATCTCAAGTAAATTTTAAAAATATATTGAAAAAATAAGGCAAGAATTAATTGTTTAGGTCTCTTACCAGAAAGCAAGGGAAGCATCAAATCTCCGAAGTGATAAAAATAGCACATATGTTTTAAAGAACATCAGATGAATGATTGTAAACTACAAGAGTTGATCTGTATCAGATGAACTAGTAAGTTTAACTCTGAAAAAGATAATAAATGCTCTGGAAAAGAAAATGTACATGCCATTATCTAATTGAGAACTATGTTATAATAATGTATAGATGAATACCAGGTGAGAAGATCATTAAAAATCAATAAATGAATAAGGTAAGTATTGCTAATTTTCTACCAAAATTAACAAAACAGGAGAAATTTAGATAAAAATTCAGTGTACGAGAATTTTATTCTCCTAAATTTAATCATTTACTTCCTTCATTTGTTTTTGCCAATAGCATTTGTTATAACTAAGTTATCCAGGGAGCTTAATATGTTCATTACTGATTAAAAGATTAAGTATAAATATTAAATATGTATCTATTTATAGGCATACATTATGCAGGAAGTTTTTAAACAGTGCTTAAAAATATAAAAAGTAATAGCTAGGACAATAGAATATGCAGTCACTTCATTGTAAGATTAACTTCAAAACCCAATAAATTAATACAGTGCAGAAAAAATAAAGGTAAGGTGAACATAGGTTTTAAAGAAACATTAGACTTTACTCTTAGCTTAATATATAGTACATTGCCTAGAAGATCATTCCCAATATAGGTGAAAACAAGTCAAATGACATAGAAATTTTTTATTTTGTTAAAACCCATTAAGGAATTGAGGAAAAAAAAACTGAATGAGCTAAAATCCGAAAAGTTAGAAGAGAAAAGACCTGAATCACTTTAATGGTAGAGCAGTGGGAGGAAGGGAAAACCACCCTAGATGAGGGTAGGAGGAAACTAGAATTTCTAAAGGCCAAGTGTGATGTTTTAAAATTGTAAAGAACCTCTACTACAAATATCATCTACAAACACCACCTTCCAACTCTCTTCCATGGGCTATTTATATGTTTTCTTGCAGAAGAGTGAGGGCAGAGACAGAGAGCTGAGAGGATGGCACCCTACTGAGGCACAGATGTGCAGAGATGTCTGAGGACTAAGAGCAGCGCAAACCTTGGAGTTTAACTATCTGAAGCTTGCCAAGCTCTCATGGAGTACTAGGGGAAGGATTGGTTAGCAAGAGACCCTTGAGTCATAGGTGTACAGAACTTGAAGGGGACTACAGAGAAAGAGAATTAGGATAAATCCCTCTAAGGCATTTGAGGCCCTTACTGAACACCTTACTCCAGCCTTCCCCGCTCCAAGTTTGGGAAAAGGGCAGCAGAGGTGAAGAGATCTCCTGAGGGACGAACCTCCATGGCAGGAGAGAATTCCTTACCAGACTCTAAGGCTGACAGCCAGACTATAAGGCAAAGTGAGGATTCCCACAGTTTTGAAAGTTATGGCTAGGCTATAAAGCACAGAGGTCTTTGGAGTCTTTCCAGACTCAAATCCCAAGTCCTGTGGAAGGGAGATCCTTACCTAGTGCTGAAATTATGTGACTGCAGTGGTGAATGTTCCTAGCTAAATAACGAAGCCCAAACCCAGCTTAATAACAGATAACTCTGCTCCCCACACTAGAAGTCTGACAGAAAATTCTACCCTTTTCTATGTGTAAATATAATTTATTTCAGTCTCTACAATTCTATTCCACATAATATTCATAATATAATAAAATACTATAGACTCATGAAGAAGAAACAAATGTGACTAAAGAAAGAAAGCTGTCAAAAGAAGAAATTTAGAGATGAACTTGATGTACAAATAGCCAGAAAGAGACTTAGAAAATAACTATGATGATGTTTGGGGTGGGAGGATAGGGAGAGCTTGATATCTGTGAATATATGGAAATTTTTAGCAGCAAGAATAAGTCCTTGAAAAAGACTTAAATAATGCTATAAATGAAAAACATGAAATGAGAAATTGAGAATACATTTGATAGATTAGAAGACTGGACATGCAGGAGGAAATTATCAGTTAACTGATGATGTTTCAATAGAAATTATTTAAACTGAAACATTAAAAGAGTAACTACAGTGTGGAAAAAAACTAAAATGGAGCATCTAAGATCTATGGGACAATAACAAATAATCAAATGTATGTATAATTTTAGTCACAAAAAGAATGAAGAAAGAGAATGAAGAAGAGGAAATTTTTAAAGATATAACTTTTAAAAATTGATAAAAGACCTCAATCCACCCATCTAAGTTTAGTGAACCCAAAGTAGAACATATATAAATGAAATCACATTTTTTATGTATACCATTGACAAACTACTAGAAACCAAATATAAAGAAGGAATCTAAAAACAGTTGAGGGAGGGAGTGAATTCATTACATGTGGGTATACAACACTATGGATAATGGCAACTTTGCTTTATTAACAATGAAGATTAGAAAAAAATATGCAGTATCTTTCAAGTGCTAATTAACAAAGAAAAAAATGAAAACACTATACTCGAAATTCCACACTGCAAAGATATCCTTCAACAAAGTAAAAAGGGTTAAATGCATTTATAGGCAGATAAAAGTATTGAGTCTTGATCTCCAGTAGACTTTCCCTAAAATTAATACTTGAACAAGTTCTTTATACTGAAGCAAAATGATTCCAGATACAAATAAAGATCTGTTTAAAAAAGTGATAAGAGCAGAGTGGGTAAATAGTTTAATAAATATAAAAACTTTTAAAATTGTATTTTCTTGTATACTTGTGCATTAGTTGTCTATTGTTGCTATAAGAAATTACCACAAATTTAGTGGCTTAAAACAACATAAATGTATTATCTTGTATTTCTTAGATCATAAGTCTAACACTGGTCTTCCTGGATTAAAAATAAAGATATTGGGAGAGTTGTGTTTGTTTATGAGGAGAATACATTTCCTTGTCTTGTCTAGCTTCTAGACACTATTTGCCTTCATTCTTTGGAAACTGGTCCTCATTCTCCATCATCAGAACCAGCAATAGTGGTTAAGGTTTTCCTTAGGTCGTATCACTCTTAACCTCTTCTTTTGCCTCCTTCTTCTACTTTGAAAGACTTTAATGATTACATTGGGCACACCCGAATAATCCTGGATAATCTCACTATTTTAGTTCAATGGGTTAGTGCCTTAGTCCCTTTATGCTGTTATAAGAAAATATCACAAACTGGATAATTTATAAATGATAGAAATTTATTTATCTCAGTTCTACTGACTGGAAAGTCCAAGATCAAGGTGCTGGCAGGTTCAATATCTAGTGAGAGCTGCTCTCTGCTTCCAAGATGGCAGCTTATAGCTGCATCCTCTGGAGGGATGAATGTTTTGTCTTCACATGGTGAAAGTGATGGAGGGTAAAAAGGATGAGCATTGTTTCCACCACCTTTATATTAATAAAACCATAAATTTCATACTTTAGGGCTCTGCCCTCATTACTTAATTACCTCCTAAAGGTTCCATCTCATAACACTGCTGCATTGAGGATTAAGTTTCAACATAAATTTTTGAGGAAGCACAAACATTCAAGGTATAGCATTCCACCCCTGGCCCCCCAAATTGCTTTCCTCCTTACATACAAAATATATTCACTTTATCACAATAGCCCCCAAAGTCTTAACTCATTTCAGCATCAACTCAAAACTCTAAAGTTCATCAAAATATCATCTAAAGACTCAAAGGTATGTTTTATCCAGAGGCAAATTTTTCTCCATTTATGAGCCTGTGAAATTGAATAAGTTATATGCTTACAAAATAAAATGGAGCGACAGGTATAGGATAGACATTCTCATTACAAAAGGGAACAACAAGAAAGAAGAAAGGACTAACAGGTCCCAAGTACTTCTAAAACCCTACAAATCAAACAACATTAAATCTTGAGGTTTGAGAAAAATCTTCCTTGACTCCATGTCCTGCCTTCTGGACACACTAAGGCAGGGGTTGGGCCAGCAAGGCTCTGGGCACCCCCACCCCCTTTGCATTGCTGGGCCCAGCCTACATCACAATGCTAACACATTGGAGTCAGATACCTAAGGCTCTACCAGGCTGGCTTTGCAAGCTGGTGTCTCTAGAGATCTGGGGTGTTGAGGGCAGCCCTGCTCCCAAAGCTCCACTAAGCATTGCCCTAGTGAGGGCTGCCTATGGTGCTCCGACCACTGCAGCATTCCTCTGCTTGGGCCCTGAGGTGCTCTGGGGCCTTCAAAATCTAAGTGGATGTCATCCTGCCTCTATGGTTTATGCAGTCTGTGCACTTGTGAAGTTAGCACCATATGGATGTTGCCAAATTTTATCCCTTGTGACCTCTGGAGTGGTGGTTCAAGCTCTACCTGGGTCAGCTCAAGACAGCCAGGGGACCCAAAGAGTGCTGCAATGGAATATGGGGAGCAAAAACTTGAGGTGACCCTGGGCAACAAACCCTGAGGTTCCATTAGAAACATGGGCCCCTCCCTTGAAACCATTCTGCCTTCTAGGTCCTGGCACTCTGAGCCTCTAATGAGAGTGACAGCCTAGAAGATCTCCAAAATGCTTTCAGGCCATTCTCTCATTGTCCTGATAAATAACATCTGTTTTTCTTCTATCCATTCTAATCTTATCAAATGTTCACTTGGACACACCCTTAGTATTTTCTCTCAAACGCACCTTTTTATTCTTTATAATTTGGCTAGACTGAGAATTTTTCAGATCTTTAAGTTCTGCTTCCCTTTTAATTATAAATTCCATCTTTAAAGTTGTTTGTCTCTTATAGAATTTTACTATAGCAAGTTAAGAGAAGCCATGCAAGACCTTGAACATTTGCTTAAAGATTTCTTTTTCAAATATCAGAGCACATCACTCTTAAATTTTGCCTTTCGCAAAGAACTAGAGCATGCAAACAGTTCAGTGAAATATTTTGCAACCTTGCAACAAGGATCATCTTTCCCCTAGTTTCCAATTAGATATTTCTAATTTTCATCTAATCATCAGAATTACCTTTATTGTTTATATTTCTACCAAAATTTTGATCATGAACACTTAGGTAGTCTCTAAGAAGTTTGAGGATATGTCCACAGATATCCTCTCCTTCTCAACTCTCTAGAATAGTACTTTATCATCCAGCCTCTACCCATTACCCAGTTCCAAAGATGCTTTCACATTTTTAGATATTTGTTATAGAAACATCCAACTTCACAATGCCAAATGCTGTCTTAGTCCACTGGTGCTGCTACAACAAAATACCACAGACTATGTAACCAGTGCCCTGTTCCTCAGAGTCCCATTTTAAAATTTTCTGCCTGTTTCTTGATATGTTCTTAAGGATGAAATATTGACCTTTACCCTCCTTCTTTCCACCATGCACTCCCTTGCAAAAGTTTCCCTTATCGAATTATGTGCTTGTTTAGAAGTTCCAGAGACTAAAACAAACCAGACCTCCACTAGGAGATTACTTTTCAAGGTTGCAGTTAATCTATAGATAAACAGCCATCAAGATAACATCAGCCCATTCACCACGAGAAGTAATAATTCATGATAGTCATCAAGACAAGTCACACTGACCAGCACCTCCTTGCCACGCCTACATGCCCGTCATTCCAAATTCCACTTTAAAACCCCTACCCTCAGACCAAGAATTTGAAATGGTTTCTTTGAGGCACAAGTCTTAGACATTTCCACACTGCTAGCTCTGGAATAAAGTCAATTCCTTTCACTACCTCTCTTCCTTTTTATTGGCTTTTTTTTTTTTTCAGAATATTAGTGGGGTGCAAAGGCTTTGGTTACATAAATCGCCTTTGCGCCACCCCAGTCAAAGCTACAAGCATGTCTGCCCCCTGAAAACATGTACCACACCCAGTAACTGTGAATTTACCCATCCCCTACTCCCTCCTCCCACTGGAGCCAACACCTGATAAATGTTGTGTCCATATGTGCCCATAAGTGTTGGTCTATTACTACAAATGTAATGGTGAGTACATGTGGTACATGTTTTTCCATTCTTGTGATACTTCACTTAGTAGAATGGGCGCCAGCTCTATCCAGGATGATATAAGAGGTGCTATATCACTGTTGTGTTTTGTGGCTGAGTAGAACTCCATGGTATACATATACCACATTTTATTAATCCACTCATGTATTGATAGGCACTTGGGTTGTTTCCACATCTTTGCAATTGTGAATTGTGCCGCTATAAACATTCGGGTGCAGATGTCTTTTTTATAGAATGTCTTTTTTTCCCTTTGGGTTGATGCTCAGTAATGGGATTCTGGACCAAATGGTAGTTCTACTTGTAGCTCTTTGAAGTATATCCACTTTACTTTCCACAGATGTTGTATTAGTTTGCAGTCCCATCAGCAGTGTATGAGTGTCCCTGTCTCTCCACATCCACACCAACATTTATTGTTTTGGGACTTTTTGATAAAGAAAAGGTGAAAGAGTTTTACTCTTTGATAAATGGAATAAGATCCCTATGAGCTCGGGTGCTGGGTCCATCATTGACTGGCAGATGCATGTCCCAAGCTGGGAAAGCTAGCCTGTAACTTAAACACACAAACACACACACCCCACTCACAAACAGATGCACACACTGATATCCTGAGTTCTACAGTGATGATGGCTTATGTGAAGGGAGAAGACAGACAAACTATGAGGTCTCCTTCAATTTGGAGCACCACAAGAAGCCATTTCCCAGCCAGCCTTTGATGGGGCAGTGCCAGCATTAGTGGGTACTTCTGACATGCTTGACACCTTGCTGAAGATACAAAAGTAAGTTAGGTCATTCCTGCTTTTAAGGAGTTTACTTTTCAGTAGAGATCACCAGGCTTAAAAACTGACTCTCCTTTGTGCACACACCTCGTCCTAATCCTCGTCAAAACTGATTCAGACCCATAGTCACTTCATGCTTCCTTTATGACAAGTGGTACGCTCTTGCAACTCAAAAGTCCGAGAGATAGTCTACAAAATGGCCCATTGATTGAGGTGTGAGGTGAATGGTCATGTTTGTAATATGAATCTTTTTTTAAAACATGGATTCTGTGCTTCCTATATACAAGCAAGCTAGAGGCTAAAAGTTCAAAGATAAATAAGGAAGGCCCTGATGCTGGCTTCAAAAAGCTTACATTTATTCCAGGGCACTAACACATTCACAGTTTTTATGTGATGTGGCATTCTATTAGAAAAGCATATTAGGAGCAAAAAGGAGGATATCTGGGCTAATCAGGAGGCTGGGAGATGCTGAGCTGGATCTTAAAAAACGTTATGAGAAGCAAGCTGGTAAGATAGGTGATACAGGATAAGGGACCAGCATATGAAAAAGCTTGGGGGAATTAAACCATTCTAAAATCTCCTGCCCAACATCCCTTCAAGGGTTCCTCATTCAGAAGCCCTGTGCTGCTGCTACTGGGGCACTAATTACCTTTGGCCTTTTCCCCCAAAACCTTCATGAGTATTTACTTGTTATATGGAACAGTGGTTTGGTCAGACAGATACATAAGAGGCCTCTCACATTCTCATCAATAACAGGGGCTCCTGAAAGCACTGACTGCCAGTCTCAGGGGGGTGGGAAGGAAAAGTAAGGTAAGAGATTAGAGAATAGGATGTGTGTGTGTGTGTGTGTATATATATATATATATATATATATATATATATATATATATATATATATCAGAGGGAATTGCCTGGGAAGGTTATGAGGAAACCTTCCAGGAAGGTGGAAAAGCTCTATATCATGATAGGGATGTAGGTTACAGAAGCATATTCATTTGTCAAAACTGAAGAGTTAAAATGTATGCATAAATGTTGCTTTTTAAGAAACTGTAAAAAGACAATAATAAAATTGAGTGGAGGGTGGACAGTGGGCAGAGGGATGAAGGAAACAAGAATGGTAAAATGCTGACCATGCGGCAGCTGGAAGATGGATTCATATACTCTTCCATACACTGCATGCTATACAGGTAAAGACTATATTCTTTGTCATGTGTGGCCACCAAAGTCTCTGTTCTGTTAGCTTAGCAGTCAGCTGGTGATTTGACAGAGACATCCCTAAACATCTGGAGCCAAAAAAGAAAGAAAAATGAAACTATTCTCCAAGTCTTTGCATGTTGGCTCTGTGTTGGGGCACTCCTTCAACACTTGGGCCATTTGCAATTCTGCCTTAGCCTTCACTTCCTGATTGCAGGGAACCTAAGGTCAGCCAGAAGTGAAAACTTAGGGTTTTCTCAGGTCTTCTCCGAGCATGTGTCCAGCCCGGGACACATCATGGCCTTCTAATTCCCTGGTATGCACAGGAGCTTTTCCTAGCCATTATTCCCCTGTGTATCTCCTTCCCCAGCCTCTTCCTTCCCAGGATTTCCCATCCCTGCTTGCCCTGACTTTTCTCCCTTGCCACAGGTGGCTGCAGCTAGTATCTTTGCTTTTAAATGCTTCCGACAAACACAGGCTGGGGAAGCCACTTCAGTCAGGAGAAACTAAGGTAAGCCTATCCTGACTGTGTGTTTTAACCTGTCTGGTGATGAGCCACCGGACAGGTTAAAACACACAATCACAATTAATTCAATTAATTGATTGATTATTAATTAATTCACAATTGATTCTTTGTGCTTTTTTTTAGTCTTTTTTTATTTCAGCATATTACTGGGGTACAAATATTTAGGTTACATATATTTCCTTTGCCCCACCCAAGTCAGAGCTTCAAGCATGTCCATTCCCCAGAAGGTGTGCACTGCACCCTTTAGGTGTGAATGTACCCCTCTTGCCCCCCCCATCTGCCTGACACCCGATGAATGTTATCACTATATACGCACTTAAGTGTTGATCAGTTAATACCAATTTGATGGTGAGTACAAGTGGTGCTTGTTTTTCCATTCTTTGGATACTTCACTTAGTAGAATGGGCTCCAACTCTATCCAGGATAATACAAGAGTTGCTATATCAACATTGTGTTTTGTGGCTGAGTAGAACTCCATGGTATTTATGCATATGCCACATTTTATTAATCCACTCATGTATTGATGGACACTTGGGTTGTTTCCACATCTTTGTAATTGTGAATTGTGCTGCTATAAACATTCTAGTGCAGATGTCTTTTTTTCCTTTGGTTAAATACCCAGTAGTGGAAATGCTGGTTCAAATGGTAGTTCCATTCTTAGTTCTTTGAGGTATCTTATATTTCTTTCCATAGAGGTTTTACCAGTTTGCACTCCCACCCCACCAGCAGTGTATGAGTGTTCCTATCTCTCCGCTTTTTTTAATGGAAGCAGCAACCAGCCAAGTCTGCACTGGATTACAAGATAATTTATAAATAACAAAAATTTATTTCTTCCAGTTCTGAGGATTAGAATTCCACAATTAAAGCACCAGTAGGTTTGGTGTCTCATGAGGCTCACTTTCTGCTTCCAAAATTGCACCTTATTTTTGCATCATTTGAAGCAGGGTCTGCCTGCATAATTTAATCATCTCCTAAACTCCTACCTTGTAACACTGTTGCATTGGGAGTTAAATTTCAACAATAATTTTGAAGTGATCACAAACCTTCAAACCATAGAAGTTAGCTCACTGAATTACCTTTTGTTGGTAATCTGATATAGCCACAGGTTCTGGAGATTTTCATATAGATTCCTCTTTAGGCTATTATTTTGCCTATCACAATATGCATATTATATATATTATGCTTTTAAAATATGATGTTTTTTAGATATTGTTTTATTTTAATACTTTTAAAGATTATTGAATGTTTAAAGTAAAAGTAATGAAGACATAATAGCATATTATGGGTTTACTGAATATGTAGAGGTGTAATATATGACAACCAGCAGGGGTAAATAGATATATTTTTAATAATGTTTCATTTTTAAAGTAGTTGACAATTTTTGAAGCTAGAATTAAGAGTTAAAATCTTAGAGAAACTATCACAAAGAGACATAAATAAAAAGGTGAAAAATAAATTCTTAAATCACCCTTCAAAAAAGTTCAGAAAAGGATGAACAAAGGTATAAAGAATGAATTGGTTGAATAGAAAACAACCCAGTATGCCAATAGTTACATTAAATATAAATGGTCTAAACCACTACTTAAAAGACAGACTGGTAAAAAAACAAAACCCAACTGTATGTTGTTTGCAAAAAGCATACTGTAAGCATAGTGACAGAGACAGATAAAAAGAAAAAGGTAACAAGAAAAATCATAGAAACCTCAAACATTAATATGCCTGGGTAGCCATTTTAATATACAATAAAATAGATTTAGAGATGAAGAAAAAGAAGGACAGCCATTTACATGTTCCATGCTATACACAATTGTTCTTCTAAATATTTAATTACTAACTTTAGATTATTTTTACAAATAAATATTATATGTAAAACTTTATAACTCTCACTCGGGCATTTTAAAATCCCAAAGTTTGAGTAGAGAACGAAAACCTTCTCTTCATATATTTCAAGCATAAATCACCAATTAATAATCAGTTATTAAAAGAGTAAGAATATATTATAGATGCCACCATACTCTTCAGATAGAATAAATATTTTAAGTAATGACTTAGGTGTAGTTTGTCTTGCTTTAAAATAGATCTCTGCAATTGTATTGACATTATCTTTAAGTTAGCTTCTGTTTTCAACATATAAATAAAAAATTCTTCTAGAACCAGTATTATATAGCTTTAAAATTTATGATCAGTACAGTGTCACCAAAAAATGAAATATGAAGTCAGTAAAAAGTTTACCTTATCATTGATATCTTTAGGAAAGGCATATATGTAAAATAATTCTACATGAATGATTATATAAAATAAAAATATTTTAGTAGAAATTACTTATCTCATACATATGGTACCTAGAGAGTTTTTGGTAATGAACATTTATGAAATTTTGTGATGCGCATATGGGGTGAAGCCATGTGGGGATGTGTATATCTGGGTTATTGAGGGTAAAAAATACTTTCAGATAGAGAGGATTTCTATCTATTTCTACCTCTCTATCTCAGATAGGATACTTTCAGAAGTAGGATTATCTACTGTTCTTTAAGAACATTTATTCTTGTGCCCATTATGAAATGTCTCCCTACTTTATCTACTTCATTAGTATAAAACATATAATGAATATGTGATTATAAATTATATGTATAGGCATATTTAACAATATAATATTAAGTAGAGGTCATTTAAATCAAGTTGAAATGTAAAGGAAATCTATCACATCTTTAAATTCCTAATATATACTACCAATACTCTATAAATTTCAAATTTTGGGATTTTGGAAAGAAGCTAGTCATATATATTCACTGGTACCAAGGATTATGTAAATTTATCAAAATTATCCCCAGAGGCAAAAGCTGAGTGAGATACGTCAACTTCCACCACGGGAAACTTCTATTAATATTATAATGAAAGAACATTCAATGTAGTATTATACACTCTTTTATAACCTACAGGAATGACCTCTTCAAGCCTAGTGATCACTGATATTTTTTTAAAGGAACGTGTGTTTGTAAACGTGGAGGGAAAACAGAAATGTCATTGTCCACATTATGCATGAACTTGACATAATCCCAGAAGTTTTCTGGTAAGCATTCCTCTTTTAACCCCTGTTCTTTGTACAGGATTGTCATGATAATTGGTTTTTATTTATAATTCTTCAATATAGCATTGACCCTCCTTTGATGAATGAATCATCCCTATTATTCATGCAATTATTAATTGATTGTATGTTTTACCATCTCACAACTCTCCCAATTACGTTAATTTTTTCCCTATAGATTTAGAGAGTGCAAGTGCAGATTTTTTACATGTATATATTGTGCAGTTGTGAAGTTTGGGCTTTCATGTAACCATCACTCAAATAGTCTACATTGTGCCCATTGTGTAATTTCTCATCTCTCAACCCTCTCCCATCCTCTTACCTTTCCTGGTCTCCAATGTCTGTTATTCCACTCTCCATGTCCATGTATACACATTATTTAGCTCTCACTTACAAGTGAGAACATGTGATATTTGACTTTCTGTTTCTGAGTTATTTCACTCACTTACTTAATATAATGGCCTCCTGGCCA
>CM052436.1:39453665-39483233 GCA_028533085.1 Varecia variegata | reverse complement strand
TTATAAACAATGTTGTAAAGCTACATTTTTAATGAAAAAAGATTACTAAAACATTATAATGCAGAGTTAAGAACACAGATTCTGGAGTCAAGAAGGCCAATTCTTGAACCAGGGTTCTGCTACATACATGCTGTGTGACCTAGAGGAAGTTACTTAACATCTCAGTGCTAAAGATTTTAGTGTCTTCATCTGTCAAATGAGGTAGATAAGAGTACTCACTTTATAATGTTGTTGTGAGAATTTCATGTGATAATGTATATTTTTTATTAAATTAAAAATTAAGATTCTAGAGAGTATGTAGAATAATATGCTTCCATTAGTGCAAAATTAATTCTTCTCTGGGTCTCCAATTTGCTGAACTTCCCTGCAGATTCTGGACTTGCCAACCCAAAATCATACAAGCTAATTCCTTAAAATCAATCTCTCTCTCTCTCTTTCTCTCTCTTTCAGAGAAGAATTAATGTTACATTAATGTTGCAACCTCAAGTCCAAAGGCAGTCTGGAGTGTCTACATGCCTGATAATGTTTTATTAAATGTTAGACTATTGTAAATTTTGTAATGTTCCTTTCTGGATTTTATTGAATTCCTTTAAAGAGTGTTGGATTTTGTTCTTGTGCATAGATTATATATAGTTTGTGGGTAAATCTGATGTATTCAAAGCCAGCATTAAGCTTTGTTTGAACAGATCCAGCATAGATTTTCTCTATAGGACTAATTTAATCCCAACTACTAAGGTGTTACACTAGATAGAAGACACTAGATAGAAGACTCTATGCAATGTTCTTTATATTACAAGGTCTTTCTACTGTGTCCAGTAGGAACAAAAACTATTTCCAGTTTGTGTGAGTGCTGAACAGTGGTCAGCCTGTCACTTCCTGTTGGGTCTTTCTTTGGTCTATGGAAGTCGTCTCTAACACATGCATGCATCAGTATTCCATCAGTGACTCAAGGGTATCCTTAAGCTGTTCAGCATTCTTTCTGCGTGCAGTTCTTTCTTTTCCTGTATTCTACACCATAAATTCTAGCTGTCTGGACATTTCCAAATGCTAACCTCTATATGGTCAAATCAGTGATACCACCAGGATTTCACCCGAAAACTGCCTGTAATTAATAAGCTGAGGATTGTTGAGCTCAGCTCATCTGTTTCTCTTCTCTCAGATTATAGCTGTGTTATGTTTGTTTTCCAATGTCTGAAAATGATTGTTTCTTATAATTTATCTGATTTTTAAATTTCAGATATTTAAATTGTTTATTAGGGGGAAAGCAATTCTGAAGCATTCTTCCTGTATGGACTTCCAACAATGGAAAATGGCCTTATGTGCAAGGAAAATTATAAATAATTGAACAAGTCATGAACTAACATTAATTTAGTAAATGCACAAATTTGAAATCTTATTATTTATAGTTTTATTTTCAAATTACATATTTTATTATTCTATGTTTAAGTGTAGTGAAATAGGAACAATTATCTTTACTGTTTTATGTTAATATTAAATTAACTTTTGTTGAACAAACTAAAGAATTCTAGTTCTCAAACATGAGAATTAGTCTCATGTATTTACTTAGTTCATCAAATATCTACAAACATTTGTAATGCATTTAAACTTTAATATAGCAAATTTTGTAATAGTAACTTGAAGTGCTAGATTGTCAGGATAACTTACAATCCTAACAAGAAAAACACTCCAAAGACATAAATACCTTACATAAGATTCATAAACTAAATAAACACATATTTAGCCTAGATCTCTTTAAACATCCCAGTGCCATGTACAAACTTCATCAAATACCTTATAGTCTTCAGCTAAAACAATCGCAAATCCAAGTCCAACAATTGCTTATTTTAATTCAAATTAAAATGTTATATTACTTAATAGGATTAATTCTGGTCATTACAAATATTAAACATACTGGTATTGGTCATCAGGATGTGATTTAATTTATTTCTATATAAATTTTAAAACATTGTAAGGTTTAAGAAGATAATTTGCTAGCTCTGGGAGAAAGGTTAGCATCCCAAGTAAATTGAGGCTATTAGTATGATAATTTGTCAGTGTTAAAACTGACCATCTCAAAGAGTTAACATTATTTATCCAAGATTGGAGAAAGTATACTTTTACTGGGGCTCTAAGGGCAGTGTATATCTACCTTGAGGCTTCTTCTAGTGTAGATAGACATTCTGAACATCCCTTTTTAATAAACAACAGGTCTCCAAGTCTGCACATCATCCAATTGACATTCTTTAGTTTCATATTGTTAGATGAAAATCATTACACCTATTCATATTTAGCAAACTTTATTGATTCCTTAGTGGAATCTGCATTTTTTTAGCTTTAGGTAACAATTCTGTATTCATTTTAATGACTGCCAATTGAATCTTGAATATCTTTCATAATTTTTCTTCCTCTGAAACCACAACTCTAAAGTTATGCTAATAAAACTTTCATAAATGTACAAACTATTCTAAATTTTTCTCTGAATCTGCCTGTCATTCATGAATTATACTCTTCATTTTGAAGGCATTTACCTATCATTAGTCTTATGGCATGTTTTCCTTTTATTATGATTTTGTTAGGATTACCGACAGGTGTTCTGAAATTGCACCTATGAATTCAACTGACATTGTAGGATACATTTTCTGAGCTTAGTGTCCTAATCTCACCTAAACAATTGCATGTGTTTTTATTCTTTCCTCATCTAACTTTTACCTCCGTTTTATTTATTCTGCTCTTTCTAGTTCTTGCAACTAGAGAACAGAGAAATAAATTTGTTATAGTTTTTTAATTCTCACTTATTAACAATAGATTGTCTTCATCAAACAGTACATTATCCTTTCCTTCTTTTTCTAAACATGGTTTAACACTCATTACCTCAATTTCCATTTATTTTATTATGATGTCACTGCAAGTAATATATAAAAATATCTTGTAGAAAATGCCTTTGTCTCACAGGAAAAAAATACTTTAAGAATTGAGCCAGCTTTCAGAAGTGATGACAGCAAAATGGTGGAATAGGAGTTCCCAGGCTTCACTCCACCTTTTCCCTTTGCCATGCATAAATTTAATTAGCAACTATCCACAAGAAAAAAATACCATCATCAACATCCCAGAACTCAGAAGTGAGACAGAGACATCTTTTTGGACTGCAGAATTGAGAAGAGCTATGATTGAAAAATGGTGAAGAAACTTCAGGTCAGCAATTACCTGCAGAGAGATCATTTGATTTCACCCAACCATAGTGACGGAGAAAGGATACAACTAAGTGCTAGGGCTTGCATTAAGGTTTTCTCAGACGGGGAAGCAATTGCAGGTCTGTGATTACCCACAGAAGGAGAAACTTCAGCTGAAGAAGAGTTCCTCCACCAAACCAGTGTCCTACCCTAGGCCAGAAGGCAAGCCCGAGTCTACACATTTCTATGGAGCACAGGCTGCAGTCCTACCTACTCTATATGGCTGATTAGAAACACCAGGACCTCACTTAGCCTCAGAGCCCATCACATTATGTGCAGCCCTGCTACACATTCCAAACAACAGTACTGCTTGGCCAGTGAAGACAACCTGCAACCCTGTCTTATCAGAAACAATCCCAGAGCTCAGCCAGCAGGCCCACCTTATGGCACAGTCCAGCCAGTGGTTTCATCACTCCATGAAGCATAGCCAGCAATACTATTTGACCTCAGAGCACAGGAAGTGTCCAAGCTAACAAAAGAAACCTACCACCAAGGTCTGTCTATCTGGGGTTGTTACAATCTAGCCCATCCATAATCCCAGTCTAAACTAAATAATAAAAGTCTAGAACCATGAAAGAACATATGCAAAAGCTGGAAGAGGGCCTGTCTTCTCACATGTACAGGCACCAATGTAAGGACCCAAAGATTATGAAAAATCAGGAAAGCACGATACCCCAAAGAAAATACTAAAACTCCAGTAATGAAATGCAGAAAAAAATAAAGATATATGAAATGACTGACAAAGAATAAAGTACAATCTTCTCAAAGAAGTTTAGAGAACTATAAGAAAATACAAATAGAAAGTTAAATAAAGAAATGTAATTTGAAATTTGGAAAATAAAATGTGGAAAACAATTCTTTAACAAAATGAGAAGTGTGGAAGAAAGAGAAACAAACAAAAAATGGAAATTCTAGAGATAAAGAATACAATAACTAAACTGAAAAAAATTAAATATAAAACTTAAACAGCAAACTTAATCAGAAGAAATAATCAGGGCTTATAAATAGAATATTTGAAATGATCCAATCACAGGAGCCAAACAAAAAAAGAATGAAAAAGAATAAAGAAGGCCTAGGGAAATTATGAGACATCATCATGTGAGCTAACTTTTTTATGATAGGAGTTACTGACAGAGAAGAGAGAGAAAAAGGCCTACAAAGCACATTTAAGGAAATAATGCATGAAAATTTCCTAAATCTGGGGAAAGACAACAACATACAGGTACAGGAAGCTAAATTCTCACCAGTGAATTTCAACCCAAGGAGTAGAACATCAAGACATATTATAAACACATTATCAAAACTTGAAGACAAAGAAAGAAAATTGAAAGCAACAAGAGATAAGAAACATATTGCATTCAAGGGAGCCATATGGCTTTCAGTAGATTTCTCATTGAAAACCCTATAGGCCAGGAGAGAGTGGGATAATATATTTAAAGTGCAGAGAAAAAAAAACCTGCCAATCAAGAATGCTTTACCCAGCAAAGGTGTCCTTCAGAAATGAAGGAGAAATAAAACTTTCCCAGATAAACAAAAACTAAGGGAGTTTGTCAGCAGTAGGCCTGCTTTCCAGGAATTTCTAAAGGGTGTTCTTTTAGCAGAAACAAAAAGATGCAATTAATAACAAAAAGTATGAAAGCAAAAAACTCAATGATAATAGTAATATGGAGTTATACTCAGGATTTTCTAACATATAAGGGTGGTGTGGAAAGCAATTCTATCCCTACTGTGACAGTTAGAAGGCAAAACTATTAAAAACAACTGTAGTTACAACAATTTGTTAAGGGATATAAATTGCTAAAACAAATGTACATTTTGATATCAGAATCATAAGAGGTTAGGGGAAGGAGTAAAAATGTAAAGTTTTTGTGAATGATCAGAGGCAGGTTGTTATCAGCTTAAAGTAGCATACTTTAAGGTTAAGATATTTTAGCTAAGTCTCATGGTAACCATAAGGCAAAAAACCTAGAGTTATTGCACAAAATATAAAAAGAAAAGATTCAAAGCACACCAGAACAGAAAACCATCAAATCTCAAAGGGAGATAATAGCAAGAATGAAAGAGGCAAAAGACTTACAAAACAATCAGAAACAAATTACTAAATACCAGAACAGAAAAACATCAATGAATGAATGGATGAAGAAAATGTGGTCTATGTGCACAATGGAATACTATTTAGCCTTAAAAAGGGGGGAAATCCTGTCACTTATAATAGAATGGATGAATCCAGAGGACATTAGGCTAAGTGAAGTAAGCTAGGCACAGAAGGACAAATACCGCATGATCTCAATTACAAGTAAAGCCTAAGAAAGTTGAACTCATAGAAGTACAAAGTAGAACAATGGTTATTGGAGGATGGTTACCAGGGATAGAGGAAAATGGGGAGATATTGATGAAAGGATACAAAGTTTAAGATTAAGGGGAGTAGCGTTTGATATCTATTGTATAGCAGGTTACCTATAGTCAATAATAATGTATCATGCATCTCAAAATAACTAAGAGAGTACATTTCAAATGTTTCACCATAAAAAAAGATAAGTAAGTGAGCTAATGGATATGTTAATTAGCTTTATTTAATCTTGTCACATTGTATATACATATCAAAACATCACATTGTACCACATAAATCTATTCAATTATGCCTTGTCAATCAAAAATAATATTGATAATAAACATTATCTCCAACATTAGCAGAAAAAAAATTCAGCCAACTTTAGAAAAAAAATATATTTCAGGTCACTGTATTTAAAGATGTCTCAGATATGTATTGTATCTTTGCAGCTAAAATGAGCATAGGAGTGCTAAGTAAAATAAATAATGTCATTAGCCTACTGTTCCAGGGTATTTGAATTCACTCAGAATCATCATGTAGTCAATCATGTAGCTAAGCCTAATTTGTGGTTGAAAAATCTCTAAGTCCTATAATATTATTAGTAGAAGTGGTAAACTTTCTTTTTGCTTATAGAATAGAAAGATTTTTTCCAATCCTGAAAAAATTATGACAAAACATAATTTTAACCCCTTCTAATTTTTAGGGTTTAAATGTTATTTTATAAATAGAAATTGCAAAATACTGCTGTAGAAATCAAATAATGCAAAAAAACTATAAATTATTAAACAAACAAGTCACTAAATATATTGCAAATATAAGTATTTGTTATTTAAACCCCAAAAAGATATCATGTTTTTATTTATATGAGACCATTGGGTATCACGCCATAGCATCATTGAAATATTTATCTGTCCCAGAAAGCAATTTTCTTTTCTATGAACAAGAATAATTTATGGTCTATAAGTAAGGATGGGGAAATTATTTTACTAAGTATTCTGAAAAACATTTTAATGCCGGTGTGTTTGCAAATAGTCAATATTCTCACCTACAAAAAAGTTTTCATCATGATTACATGCAAAGCACATCTTTATGCTTGTCATGGAGAGTGAGAATATCACAGATGATAGTAAATAATTTCTAAAATACCTATATTATTCATAATGAATTAGTAAAAGAAGAATAGTTTATTATATGTATCATTACTCAAATTAGGTTTAACATATGTATATGTTTTTATCACCAGTTGGAAACATTGTTATAGTCACAATAAATAGCCTAAATATGTTCAGATATTTTTATCAAATTAAAAACATTACTGCATAAAGCAAATTTTAATAAACTATGCATGTGCACACTGTGAGAATTGCAAATGACTCTCTTTTGGAGAACTTAATTTGGCATTTATATTAGGGAAAAATACATTTGAAACACCTAGTGTTTGGCAACCTGTGGTGAAGTTTTGCTAAGATGTGATACTGCTGTGCGTTGACAGCTCTGTGAAGCAGAGCACCTCACAGCCTCACAGTATTTCAAAGCCTTCCTCATACAGTGACTCTGAAGACCAGCTTCTTCCGGTTAAACACCTTTGTACCAGCACTGACAAAAATCAGGGAACCTTGAGTTTAGGATATAGTCAGTGGATCCTCTTGCAAACACCATAGCTCTTTGCTTAGACAATATTATTCTTATACATTGTATTTATAACTGAATGTCTTCCGATTTTGGAAGCTCTGGAAAATAGAAAGTGATTCAGATACTGCATCTCTTTTGCAGATTGCTGACTGGTAATGCCAACGTAATTGGCAAAAACAAACGTGAAATTCAAATGTATTTGTCTTTTGTAGTTTTCCTTTTTAAATTTAAGTATTTAATTTCCTTCCAAGTTTTCTGGTATGTTAAAGTAAGTACAGATCTAATTTTATTTTATTATATTTTTTAAGTTTTTCTCAACATTTTATTGAGTGCATATCTCATAACATATGTTTCAAAACTTCCATTTTAATCACAATATTCATTCAAGTGTATACATATTTTTGAGAGTAATAAATAACTTTCATGTTAAAAATAACTCTCTTTTTGGATGGATTATGGAGAATTTTTCTCCATATTTTATGTTTATTCCTCATTGATTTATTTTTATAATTAATGAATAATCCATTATATTTAAAAGTAGATTTATTCTACAACCTATATTCAAGTTTTTAATATAGTATCTCATTGTCATATCAATAAGATTTGTGTTGTAGTAACTCTAAGAAGACAGAAATAAACACATATCAACATAAATCCTTTATAGGGCCAAATCACTGTGGGAGAATTCTATCCTAAAATTCCACAGCCTAAAACTATAGATGTTCAAAAAATAATATGAAAACACAATCACTAAGTTATTATAATACTTCTTGCCTTATATAAAATACATTTCAATTTTTAATGCTTTTGGTAATAAGTAACAGAAAAATTTTAAAAAGTTATAATATCAGCCAATAAGAAAAATAACATACTATTTCAAAATATGCAGAATTTTTTGGAAATGCTTCTTGAGATAAATACCCCTAATTTTAATATTTTTTAAAAATTCTGAAGATAGATGATTAGATATAGAATTTTTAGACATTACTTTTTTTGCTTCGAATATATAGAATTTTTATGAAGCCATCCATAGGAAACCATCTTAGCCTGTTTTTAATTGATAAAAAGGAATGATACAGAACTATCTTATTTCTCAAATGCAGACTGAAGTTACAGTGTTTAAAAATAGTTTGATTTCCTCAATAATGTAAGCCAGAAAATGTGCTATATAAACATTTTTAAATGTCCAGGCAATATTTCTAGCCAGCAAAGATATCTCACTCCCCCAATCCCATCCCAAGAATACACTTAAACTGACATTATAAGGTCTCAGTTCTTTATGGTTAGAATTAATAATGTTCCCTTATATCTAGTAATTGGCAGAAATCTGTTTACTTCTACTCTGCTCTCCTTTGTGCTTAAATGTTCTGTTGACTGCACCATGAACTTCGAGGTGAACTTCAGAGGTTCACTGAGAGGTTTATTCATTTTGGCAGAAAAACAGGCTGACTCTATACTTAACTAAGCTTTAAACTACATTCCTGTACCTTGCAAAACTATCAGCATTTTCTCTACAACTGGCTATTTTCCATTTTTGATATGATGAAAGCCAAAACAAGAGTCAGTTTAGAAACCAGAATTCTTTTTAGCTCTCTAAAAGTAGAAAGAAAAAAAACCAAAATTTTCGTTGTATGTTCACTGTATCATTCCTTCAATCTAATTTCACTTAAGATAGAAATTGAACTGTCTTTATTTTTTCATTTGAAAAGCTCTTGAATTTAGTATAAATACAAAAATTAATTTAATTTACCTATATTAATCAAGAAATCATTCCATTAGTAGTTGAGAAAGGGAGAGCAAATGTAATTACAAATGTCATATACATACAAAAAAACTGTATGTTGCCTTTTGATGCCAATTTTTTTTGATGTCTTGAGGCATAGTATGATTGCACTCATCTTTGGATTCTATTTATTAGACAAGTTAAGTGCAGCCCAGATTTGAATGCATGACTATAAATTGTCTTAGATTTTATTTAGGGTCAAGATTAGTGAAACATAAACTTTGTACTTCAACCTTTGAATTACGGTGGTTTTAGCCTGCCTTGTGTTTACTCCTTTCTTCTTATGTGTGTTTCATGAAGCATTATCATCTGACAACTTTGAGGGGAAATTTGGAGATATGAGAAAATAATTGTGTAATTCAGTTAATAAAGCCAAAATATTCATAGCAATTTAAGGAACTTAACTTTCTTATGTTTGGATATTTTAAGCAATGGGGAGAAAAATATTGCCCTGAAACTATTTCTGGATCCTAGTGCAGAATTCTGAACCTTAGGACCATTTATATGTGAAATATTCTAAGAGTGTATTGCTGTGAAAATTAAATGTAGCTGATCATTGTAATGCTTTTAAATGCTCTGCCATTCTTAATTCACATCAATCAATTGCAATCATTAATCAACTTGAATGCAATGGTTTGGGTGAATACTTAATATTGATTCTAGCTTAAATTTCACTGTAATTATAACTTAATGGTAAGCAGTATGTGTAATATTTAAATATAATTTAGTTTAAACTGTCAATTAAGTGACAGCAGGGAAAAAGGACAAGTCCTGTGACCTGGAAAGAAATTATAAGAAGATCTTGTTTGAAATGTAGGAGGAAGGAAGCCAAAGGTGAAAAGAGTAAGAGGAGTGTAGGCTTATTGATACATGCAAACATAGTGTTGCTACAAACATGTTTACAGAGGTTTTCTGAGACAGAAATGGAAAAATAAACACACAAACAAAACAGCAATCCTTTGAGGGTTAGGAAACTGCTTTAGTTTGATCTCCCAAGAATTTTCTGTTAAAATTCAGGATTGTTCTCCTATATGAAAACTCTAAACACTTATTTATTGCAAAATCCTATATTTAAAAAGTAAAACCAGGTCAGTTAATTTATCTCCTGCCCTAAATATGTTACTTGAGTTTTCCTGGGTTAACCAGTAATTAGCTTTGTGAAAGTCTCTTAATTTCACCGATTCTAATTTTCTTCATCTGAAAATGAATGTTTCAAAGCCAAATGGTCCAGAAAGCAGTGTGAACCTGACTCCCTTCCAAATCACCACTTTCTACTGTTTTTTGCTTTAGATGACAGGTGCCAGTCTGCAGTTTACAGTGAGATGAATCAGTCTTTCCACCTTGAATTCAGGAATCCATCGGAACACTTACCCCCTGATTCCAGCTTCTTGAGGTATATCTGTCTAGACCTACTTGAAGAGATGTCCTAAGTCTGTGATTCTCAAAATGTGACTCCCTGACCAGCAGCCATGGAATCACCTGGGAACTTGTTAGAATGTAGATCTTTAGGCCCCACCCACACATATCAAACTGAAAACACTTGGGGGCAAAGCCCAACTCTGTGTTTTTGCAAGCCCTCAGGGGATTCTGACATAAGCTAAAGCTCGAGATCCACTGTTCTCACGTATGGTATGGATATAGTCTTAAGGTTAAACAAAAATAAGAGGTATGAAATGCAAAATGGATGACTGAACAAATGCCTTAACCTTGCCTCTCTCCCAAATCCTATCAAACTGACAATAGATATGAAGAGCAAAAATAGTAAACAAAATAACAAGTAAATAAATCCATGACAATATCAACATGCTGGGAAATTATCAACAGACTATACTTGTGAGCAGTTTCTGGAATAAACAATATAAATAGGATAACAATAATGCCAAAATCCAACAGATCTGAGGGATTACTTACCACACACAAATAAAATAAAATACTTTTTTAAAAGTATGTTTTTTTTTTGTTTTCTTTTTAATTCCCCAAAGAACTCTACAACCTAAACTTCAAGATCTTTGCAGTGTAACCAGTGTAAGGCTATTGATGGGAAGTTGATGCAATTATTACATTATTTAAAGGCTGAAGAAAAGCTGATCAGTCTGATTTTCAGATATAAAGCCACAAAACTTTGAAGCAGTTCTGACGTTCAAAATGATCAGAGAATCAGAGACTTTGGAACCAGTGGCAAGTACATAGGCTACTAATACCACTTACACCACATATATCAATATATGTATATGTATATATAGTATATATGTGTACATATATGTGTGTGTGTGTATATATCCCCAAATCCTAAATATTTAAAGAAATCCAACTGCATTAGAAAGAAGGAAAACCAAAATAAAAAAAAAAATTATTCAGAGATAACTGCATACCCATGGAAAGTTAATATAGCAGACAAAATTTATAAAACTTTATCTCATAAAGCTAGAAAAAACAGAAAAAATATCAACAATGTGTAAAAAGGAAGTAATATGAGTAAAAGAAGAAATTAATATTAATAAATTACATATCAGAAATTTAGAATTCATCAACAGATCAAGTAGCAGGTTCTTTGCAAAGACCTATGAGGAAGACATAATTTTTGTAGTCTGAAAAAAAATCGAAGAATTAAGGAAGCATGAAGAAAACATGTTAGGGATGAGAACAAAGTCATCAATATAAATAAAGAGAACATTAAGTATAAAAAATGCTATAATCAAATTTATATCAATAATTTTGAAAGTCACACTGAAATGGTTAGTGATCTAAGAAATATTGCATAATTTGCTTGTGATCAGTTTAGTGATGAAATCAGTTTGGTCGGAATATAATGTTTATTATATCAGACACTGTTTATTGCCAGCTTGAAATCTACCCCACCACCCTCAATCTCTTTCTGGCATTGTTGAGGATGATTTTAATATGATATTTACCTTCTTTTACAAGGCCAAATATTTCAGAGGAAGCAGCCAATTTCCATAGCCCCAGGGAGAGAATCATAATGAATTTAATCCAATTCCCGAACCATATATTAACTCAGCCAGGCTTTTTCCATTGACTTGAAATAATAACTTTATCATTCTTTAAGATTGTGCATATATACAAATTTATTTCCGAAGCCCTTTTTTTTTTGTTATTTCATCAACCTATTTGGTTATACTCTGTATTAATACAATATTCTTTTAAAAATGGGACCTTTTTACAGGGTTTAAATATGTGGTAATAGAAGTCCCAACTTAGTTCTCTCTTTTGATATTAATCATTTATTGAAAAACAATAACTTTGACTCCAGGAAATATATTTTTCATAAATTGCCTTTGAAATCTTTGAAATGGCTCTATTTGAAGTGTCTTCAAACTTTTAATTCTAACATTAATTTTTTGTTTATTTAATATCTTATATTACTTTCACCATTTAAAGACTCTCTTGTACTCCTGTTATGCCCAAGAATTTTAGAACAAAGTAAAATAAAACTTTTAAATAATAACATGGAGGATTGCCAAAACTTGAATTATTTTATTCTTAAATATTATTGTTGTTTGCATCCATCATATTTGAAAATAAAAGTCTAGCACACACAGGGAATTATAATAATTAGATAATAAGATATCTTTGAAAATGTGTAGAGTCAGTCTATTAGAGTGAGAAAAAGCATGTAATTTAGATGAGATGGCTAAAACTTCTAGAGGCTCATAGTGCAATCTAAACTGTAGGTCACTCTGCCCTTGTGCAGTCCCTGTTGGTTGGAGTCCAGAGAGTAGGAGGGCGAAGCCTTTTGGTAGTTTGTGCCCCACTGAGATCATAGACATGGGTTAGAGATCAGGAACAGTACTTCAATTAAGAAAGGAATGACTGACAAAACAAAAGAAGGTCCCCAGCTGTGGGTGAATTGGGAAGCTAAGTGAGTCTCTAAAACAAGAGCTTAAGACAAGGACCAGAATGATGGTCTATTTGAATAGATGAGGATACACAAAAATTGAGGAAAATGTGTTTGGAAGCTCCGTCAGAGACCCAGCAGAGTTGAGTTGTATCTGGGAGTATAATGTAGAAGTCCCAAGATCAAATTTGATTAACTATCAGTGTGATGAAATTGTTCTAATCCCTTCTGCTTATGTACATGTTAGTGGTAGTATGGCAGTAAAGGGAATGGGTGATAATGTGAGTGAATGAGATTGAGTATATTTATGCTGATTTAACATTAACTTGGCTTGAAAACTGGGCCAGAGCGGATTTCGCTAGTTAAGAAGGTAATCGTTCAACTATAGCAGAGTTCGAGAAGGCAGACCTAAAAAAGTTAGGTAGGAAAGTTACAGGCAGGGACAGACTGACTGGCACCATCATGTTTTGGTTTTTCAGTAAAGTGGCTATTTTACAAATTGCTTCCTGTTTAGCTGAATGAATTAGTCATGAAGTTGATCTGATTCTAGTGTAAATACATTAAAAATATTGACTCATTTTTATTCAATTTTTCTCCAACAAAGATATCTATAGGTAACTTGGCTTATAATTTGTTTACTTTGCTTGTTGATTTTAAATTTCTCCTAAAGAAATGACTTAAAATGCCAAAGTATTTTTGTGAGAGTAGAAAATCCCAGTGACTTTGAATAAATTTGGATCGAGTAAGTGAGAAAAAGACAATGCTCAAATATACAAAGTAACTGCTTCAACAAGAACAAAAAGGATTATAAAGATTTAGCCTCTGTGCTTGAATCTTCCCAATTCAATCACATTAGAATAGTTATGTACAATTCAGTCTACATGAAAGTTGTCTAACTGTGACTATAATATTGTGTTCTTAATTCTTTGTGAATCTAATTTGTTTTCTTGTGTGACACAATACCCCATGTTCACAAATTTGCTCTTGAATCAAGAAGAAAGAAAAACGTAAGTTCTGGAACAGCGTGTCTTCTTTCACATTTTGATATTATCCAGTTTTTGACAGAGCAGCGTGACTCACTGGGGAAATTAAAAATATGTGATAGCACTTTTTAATACAAAGATTCCCTGAAGCTGAGCAAATTGGGATTGGCACTTATCAACATCAGCTCACTGTTGGGAGGATCTGTTGAAATGCTCTGGGTGGTCTTTATGCCCTTTCTAGTGGGCAGCTTGTTTGGCTAACGGCAGAGAAACAGTACTTCAAAGCTTTTGAAAATATCAGAAAGATAAGAAAATACGAGAGACGAAAAGTACTGTGGTTTAAGGTTTGGGGTAGTATATCAAGGAATCAATTTGGAGAAAAGAACAACAAATTAGATCAAGCAAGGGCCGCTCCTGTATTTAAATTTATTCTTGTTTCTTCCTGTAATTCTTAAATCTCCAGACTCCAACGTTTACTCTATTTAATGTTCCCAACTCTTACAAAGCACAAGGATTCACTTTTCTCTTACCTTAACCTACTCCAACCCCACCTGCATTGTAAGTGCAGAGGCGGAGGATGATGCCTCCCAAGAAGGCACCTCGTCAGTACCAAGATTCCACGTGTGAACACACGATCGCTTCGGAAATACACTGTACAGCTCAGTGAGTCCAGAGGCCAGACTAACAGCTGGAATATTACTTGCCTGCTGCCCATTGTGTTTATGAGCCCCATAAATGAATTTTATTAAATACAGGGAAGAACAAAAATTTCCCCCTCAAATTCAACCTGCGATTTCTTAAAATAAAATGAAGAGAAGCTTGTGTCCTGGCATGAGTAAACTAGAAGGAGAGAATATTTCAGTTCTGTATGAATGATCAAAGTCCACATCCTTGAATAAAAATCAGAGAACCAGTGTTTTAGTTTGTTTTTTTATGGAAAGAAATCTACAGACTCTTAAAAAATATAAGAAGTCAAGAAAAGACACTTTATGGCAACATATTATCTTGAACAGCACTGATTAATTAGGTTTTTTTTTTTTTTTTCTGTACTATGGGGTTTAAACTAGGATATAACCAGTTAATAAGACAGCTTTGTTCTCAAATATCTAATGTTTATGATTTCTCTCATAACAATACTAACAGTTAAATATACAACTTAATATCAAAAGATAAAATAGAAAGGGGTGAAATATAAAGAGGTGCAAATAATGCAAAGAAGTGGCCTAGCTTAAGGAAATCTGAATTCTACTCATGTCGAAGCAACTCACTGGCTTTATGAAGTTTGGAAAAGTGATCTAACTTCAAGTTCCTGATCTGTAAAATGAGGATATTAAGATATGGCCTGTCCATCTCATGGGGTCATGTGAAACTAAACGGAGATAGTAAATGTTTAAGTAATTTTTTTAGACATAAAAATGAGTTATAAAGATGTAAAAGACTGTAAAACAGAGGTGGAATATGGAAGGATGTCAATGTGTAAATCTTAGTCAGTGTTGTTTTAAATATATTAAACTTTATACATTTATTTAGGGGAGTAGAAAACAGCAATGCTTCTCTTTAAAGTGCTTAATCCATTCTTGAATTTTCAATATGCAGTATACAAAGAATATTGAGACAATTCAGACATATGACTCAGTAACCTGCTCGTCCATCAAAAGAGATATCTGCCTGATTTCAAATTATAGTAGCCCCCTTTATCCATAGGAGATACACTCCAACACTCCCAGTGGATGCCTGAAACCACAGATAATACCAAACTCTTTATACTATGTTTTTTTCATATGCATGCTTAACTATGATAAAGTTTAATTTATAAATTAGAAGGCTGGGCACGTGGCTCATGCCTGTAATCCTAGCACTCTGGGAGAATGAGCACTCTGGCTAATTGCTTGAGCTCAGGAGTTTGAGACCAACCTGAGCAAGAGTGAGATCGGTCTCTACTAAAAACAGAAAAATTAGCCAAGCGTCATGGGGCACACCTGTGGCTCTAGCTACTCGGGAGACTGAGGCAGAAGGATCACTTGAGTTCAGGGTTTTGAGGTTGCTGTGAGCTATGATCACGCCACTTCACTCTAGCTGGAGAGACTGAGTGAGACTCTGTCTCAAAAAAATAAAAAAATAAAAAGTACTGAAAATATAAATTTGAGACAGTAAGAGATTAATAACAATAATAATAAAATAGAAAAATTATAGCAATACACTGTAATAAAAATTATGTGAATGTGGTTTTTTTCCTCTCTCTCTCTCAGAATGCTGCAATAGTTTTGGGCTTCAGTTGACAGTGGGTAACTGAAACAATGGAAAGTGAAACAGCAGGTAGAGAGACTACTGTAGGCTTATATATGAGCTGACAAGAAACCCTTCGGTGACAGCCGTAATAGAAGTTAGCACCTCTGAAGTCTAGACAATCTCATGGTTATCAAAAAACAATAAAATTCACTGGGATAATTTTTTTTTCTTTTTTTCCTCAATAGTTTTTCCCCTTTAAAATAGTTTTTTATTAAACATTTTTCATATTATTAGGTGATATTTATAACTATATCCTGAAATTTTGAGACCAATGTTGTATATATTTCAGATAAATGTTATTTATGATAATTACTATCATTATCTTTTGGAAGAAGTGCATGGTTTGTGTAGAAATTTCTACCCAGTGCAGTGTTCTTATAAAATAAAAAATACTTATAAGTGTTATAAGTAGTATAAGTATTATATATGCTTAATACACCCATGTATAAAATAATAGCTAATGTTTGCCAGGCATTTTCTATGTGCAAGAGGATATTTGTATATTTTACATGCATTATCCCATTTAACCCTCACAACAACCTCATGAGATAGGTTCTGTTACTATTCCTATCATGCGCATGGAATAATGCATATGAGATGAGACACAGAAAAGTTAAGACTTGCCCAAGATTGCGCAGTCTGTAAATGGGAGAGTGAAGATTAAACTCATGCAGCGTGCCATCAGAGCCTACACTCTTAATCACTCCACTGTGTGGCCTCCTCACATAATCCCTTTACAAACCACAAACTGTAAAATAGATGTTTATTATCTTGCAGTTAAGAATAATTGTGCTTTTCAGGCCTCAAGCATAGAGATGAACTGACTCCATCAGCCTGAAAGGGAGGAATTCTCTCCCCCTGCATCTCAGAACTGCAACTGAAAACATTTAATATCTCTCCTTTCTTGAGGAGCAAGTCCTCACAGATTTGCTATCTCACTTTCATCCAAAAACTCCCAGTTCCAGAGAGGTGTTAGCAGACTTTGTAAATGGCAGATACTCTTGGAACATTGTTCCCTGAGTTGATCACAAGAAGATGTTGAGAAATTGTACCAAGAGTGAAATCAGAGCCTTGCATTAGAGTTAGCAAAGGTTAGCCTATGGCAAAATTGTAAAATAAGTTAAGTTTGCCTGTGGCACCTTCCCACTTTCATGATTAGTTTTATCCCTTCCTATTTGGCTCCCATAAATAATCCTACTAGGATGAATAATTGATTATTTTTGTGAATTTCTGTTTATTATGTTTCTCTGCTAAAAGGCTATAATTTCCATATGCATGGGGACCACAGTTGTCTTTTATTACTGTATCCCTAGCCCCTAATAATAGTACCTGATTATGGAATATGCCAAACATTTATTGAATGAATGAATAAAGTATTTATTTAAGAGATTTTGACCCCTTTCTTGGAGGAGCATTTTATAACACAAAAATAATTGTACAATTACTGTCCCTTAACTGAATGGAGGTACAAATGAGTAAGGGCAGTGGTTAAGGTATGAATCATTCTAGCATGTCCAAGAAAATTCTCCAAGACCTGTCATAAAAGGGAGGAAAGAAGCAAGACCTTCCAATACACTACATATTCACAAAAGATGCAAGATTTCCTATGGCATCTTTCCTTCCTTGTAGCAGGCCCCAGGTTTCAACCTGCTCTCTCTATGCTTGTCACTATCTGACTTCTCTCTTATGATTTCTGTCTCCATGTAACTGGCTATGAAATGGGGTGCTGTTTCTCTCTCTTCTTTCCTTGCTATCTGTGTATAATGGACACAAGTCCTTATCATGTTAATCACTTTGGAAACTTACTAAAAGGAGGAAGAAAACAGCACATATTGAGAATATATACCACTTTCATAATCCTAGGACATTCTTGCTCCTCCTCTGAGCAGCAAATCTGAATGCCCACTAGATATCTTCACTGGAATGACTCAAAGTTGCACCCAAAACAACATACGCAAACCAAATTCATAATGTTTCACCCTTCCAATTTAGTCATCTATAACATTGCCAATTTCAGATAATATAATTTTCACTTTCAGAGAATCCATAAAGTTATACAAGCCTGAAATCTTGGAGTCATTTTTGAACTTCTCTCTTTTGCATTAACTTCATGCAAACTAAAACAAAATTTGCCAGTAGTATCTCCTAAATCTCTCTCAGCTGTGTCCATTTCTCTCTGACTTTCACATCAATACCTTGGTCCAGGCTGCTACCATGTAAATCCTGGGCCATCACAATAACCTTCCCACAGTGTACCTTCATCTGTTCCTGCCCTCTTATCAAGTCTACATATACGGGCCAGAGTGGTCTTTTAAAAAATGTGAATCTGATTAAGTCCATCCTTGCTTAAGTCTGGTCTATACTTTCCCCTTGCTCATAAAATAGAGAATAAATTATTTATCAAGGCCTACAAAGCTGTGAATGGCCTGGTCCTACACTCAAGCCTCATCTCACCATGTGCTCTCCTTTACTCAGTTTAGTTATCCTGTACAGTGGCCCCTTACACAACACTATGTGTCTTTCTGCCACGTCCTTTGTAAACGCCAGAGCATGGTTTCTTCTATTATCAGGTAACTTCTAATCATTTTTCATTTTTCAGTTCAATCTTCCTATCTAAGGAAGTTTTCCTATATATCCTTGATTAGATCTTTTTACCCAATTAACCATCCTTATAATGATGGCAATTTCACATCTTTCCGAGGTTGTTTGCCATCTTTCTCACAATACGGTAAGCTCTATGGCACTAAGGACATTTTTAACTGTTCTCATTCTTGAATCACCAGTGGTTAGCACAGTTCTTGGCATCTAACACTCAATGCATATTATTGAATGGATGAAATCTGTGAAGTACTGTTATTGATAATTTTTATGTACAAGAAAGTTATATTTAAAAGACTCGTGAGTTGCTATCTTGGTAAGTTTTTTCAAGAAATCTTACCTTGAAAATAATGTATCCAACTTTTAAAAGGGTGCTTTTCTTCAGCAAGATAGGGCTCCTGAGGTCTAGTAAAAAATGTTTCTATGCATGTACAGAGTGGAATTCAGGGAGTGAGCTGCATAAGTTAAATGTGTTACCTGTAAGTTTTCCTAATGGTTGTATTTGATCATAAATGTTGGTTGTAACTTTGATCATCTAGTTAAGTTTCTAAATGTATTTGCTATACACATATCAGGTTGATTAGAGATGATTTGCTGATCTGTTTTACTTTAAGAAATAGATGTTTAGTGTTCCAAAACGTGCAATTGAACTGATCTAGCAGACTACTAAAAGAAGACTTAACACATGTTCTCCCACCCAAGGGTATACAATCTGAAGCCACAGCATCAGCCAAATTGGATTTTTAGTGAAAAGCACAGAGGACTCTGGTCCCATATTGGCTAGACTGTTCTTAAATGTAAAACTTACGGAAAAGTGAAGGGTGAGAAAAGAAGTCAGTAAGAGAAGGACATGGACTTGCTGTACATAACTGTAGATACCTTTCACAATTCATGAACTTTAATTATAATTTCTTATCATCCCTTACAATAGTACTCCAGATATCATTTTTATCCTAATCTTACAAATGAGGAAGCTGATGTTTAGAAATTATCTGATGTTCAGGTATTACCTCTAAATACGTGATACTTAGAAAACATTGATGATACTCAATTCCTATACTTTTATCTTTTGGGCTCAAATGTCACTTTCTCAAAGGAAGAGTTCTTTTTAACACTGAAGCTATGGTAAACACCGTGCTATGGAGTTCTCATTGTATCCAGCCTTTTGTCCATCAAACCATATTGTAATTATCATACCAATCATTTACATTTCTCAGTCGAGTATAAATTTTCCAAGTCTCAGATCATGTCTCCCCTGTTTACTATTTATCCTCAATAGGAATAGCTTGGCCTTAAAACATAATTGAATAAAGTAATGTCCAAGATCACTTGACCTGAAAGAATTTGGTTGAAATAATTAGTTATGTTTCTGATATTGAACCATACTTTTTATTTTATCCTATGTTTCTTAAAATGTAGGATTATTAATATTCAGGTATAGTGAGGCTAACAGATCAGGAGACGATTGCCATTGAAAAGAGCTTACTAGTTTATTCCTCACAGTTCCCAAGAGGAGGATACACAGGGAATCAGCAGAGTTGTTCAGGAAGCAGAGGGGAAAAGGGAAAATGTGAGTAAAAAGCTCTACTGTAGTATCTGTAGGAAGGCAAGGCAAGGCAGGGTAAGCAGGCTGAGGATTGGTTAGTTTGAAAAATTTTGGCAGGCTCTGGAGCCTAGAGCCTGTCCATAGTTGTCTGGTATCTGGTTCTAAAGTGATGAGAGTAGGAACATAGTGACCCAATGTGCGGGAGCCCTGTGAGAGCCCAGAAAAGGAGGTGATTGGGGTATAGTCTGAGATTTGTTGGTTTACATATGAAAGGTACACTTGCAGGCAAGTCTTTTACTATCTCTAGGAATTAGCTAGCCCTGTGAAGAGCAGTCTCTCCAGAGTTAATAAGTTCCCAAATGTCAAAATATCAGAAGGAAAAGACATGCTTACTATACATATCAAAAGTTAAGGACCGCTGGTTCCAAAATTGCAGCATAAGCAGCAAGCTGGCTTCACTGCCTCCATCCCCAGAAAACCAATAATGGATATACAGCACCAAGATTATCACCAGTATTATTGCAGAACTGAAATGGTAAGGTCAGACTGTTTCCAGGGCCACAGAGAAGTGAAAAATCTCCAAGTATGTGGTAATAGAATAGAACTTCCGCATTTCCAATGCCCCCCTTTCCCATTCTGCCTAGCACCAAGCATGTGGAAAATTTTCCCCAACTCACAGTTTCTACATTAGAAAAAGTGAGATCCACATGGATAACCTGCTTTCCCATCACCCTGTTTTCCCTGGCAGGAGACCTGTCCTTGCCTTAATCCACGGGAAGCATTGTCAGTGTCAGAGGGAGAAATATCCTTGAAGACAGGCAGAGACAAAGAAGGGAGCCTGCACTAATATCGCCGGCCCTGGAAATTCTGCTCTGTAAGATGATCAAAGGAGATATGAAATCAGAGTGGCTATTCAATAGCACTATACTGTGTATGTGATCATTTACAAGAGCTGAATTGAGCCTGGGCTTATGTCATCACATAGACCTGAAAAGGAAGCAACTACTTAACAGTAAAGAATATCTAAGTAAACATGTTCATAAAAACCAAAACAAGCCAAACAGAGAAGACTAGAATAACTAATAATAACTAATCCTTCAATGAAAATATACAGATAAGCATCCATAAGAAACAACAGCAAAGAAAGAACCATGACCTCCCCTAATGGACAAAGCAAGGAAGCAGTAAATGATCTTAATGAGCCAGCAATATGTGAGCTCTCTGACACAGAATTCAAAATAACAGTTTTATAGAAACTCAGTGAACTCCAACGTAACACAGGAAAGCAATTCAAAAATTTAACAGAGGAATTTGACAAAGACATTAAAATAATTTTAAAAAATCAAGCAGAAATATTGGAACTACAGGAATTCATGGAAATTAAACATCATGCTCCTGAATGACCAATAAGTGAATGAAGAAATTGAAAATGAAATTTAAAAAGTGTTGAAACAAATGAAAATGAAAATACAATATAGCCAAATTTATAGAATGCAGCAAAAGCAGTACTAACAGGGAATTTTATAGCTATAAACACCTACATCAAAAAAGTGGAAAGATCTCAAATAAACCATCTCATGATGCCCCTAAAGCAACTAGAAAAGCGAGAGAAAGCCAAATCCAAAATTAGTACAAGGAAAAAGATTGTAACAATCAGAGAAAAATTAAATGAATTTGAGACTAAAAAAATATAGATCAATAAAACAAAAAAGTTGTTTTTTTTGAAAAGCTAAAAAAAATTGACAAACTTTTAGCCAGACTAAGAAAAAATAAAAGAATACTTAAATAAATAAAACCAGAGGTGAGAAAGAAGACATAACAACTGAGACCACAGAAATACAAAAGAACCATCAGAAACTATTACAAAAAACTATATACCAACAAATTGGAAAACCTAGAAGAAATGGATAAATTTCTGGACATGCAATCTACCAAGATTGAACTATGAAAAAAATAGATAACCTCAACAAACCAATAACAACTAATGAGATCAGAGCCTGGGACCCGATGACTTCACTGCTGAATTCTACCTAATATTTAAAGAAGGACTAATATCAATTCTACTGATAACTTTCAAAAAAATGGAAGATGAGAGAATACCAATTCTACAAGGCCAGCATTACCCTGATAACAAAACCAGACAGGGACACAACAAAAAAAGAAAATTACAGGCCAATATCACTGGTGAACACAGATGCAAAACTCCTTAACAAAACACTAGCAAACTGAATTTGACAATACATTAAAAAGAACATTCACCATGATCAAGTGGAACTCATCCCAGGGATGCAAGAATGGTTCAACATACATAAATCAATAAATGTGGTACATCACATTAACAACATCAGGAACAAAATCCATATGATTATTTCAATAGATGCTGAAAAAGCACTTGATAAAATTCAGCATCACTTTATGATAAAAACCTTCATCAAGCTGGACAGAGAAGTAACATATCCTAAAAGAATTAGGGACATACATGACAAACCCACAGTTAACATCATACTGAGTGGGGAAAAATTAAAGATCTTTCCTCTAAAACCAGAACAAGACAAGGATTCCTATGTTCACCACTCCTATTCAGCATAGTACTGGAAGTCCTGGCCAGAGAAATTAAGCAAAATAAATAAAGAGCATCAATATTGGGAAGGAAAGAAGTCAAAATAGCCTGTTCACGGATGACATGATCTTGTAATTAGAAAAACCTACAGACTCCACCAAAAAACTATTACAACTTATAAGCAAATTCAGTAAAGATTCAGGATATAAACTCAACATACAAAAATCAGAAACATTTATATATGGCAACAGTGAACAATCTGAAAAAGAAATCAAGAAAACAAGCCTATTTACAATAGTTGCAAAAAATATAAAATACCTAAGAATCAATTTAAAGAAATGAAAGATCTATTACACAAGGAAATCTATGAGCCACAGATGAAAAAAAATAATGAAAATATAAAAGACAGAAAAGATATTCCATGCTCATGGATTGGAAGAAGTAATATTGTTAAAATGATAATACTATGCAAATCAATTTATAAATTCAATGCAATTTCTTTCAAATTACCAATGAAATTTTTCACAGAAATTTTAAAAAGTCCTAAAATTTATATGGAACCAAAAAAGAGACCCCCAAGTAGCCAAAATAACAATGATCAAAAAGTGTTTGTCATTATTCATATACTCAAGGATATACGAAGGCCTTAGAGATCATCTATTTTATTGTATTTTGAGAGTACCAAATTTAAATATTTTCAGAAAAACAATTTCTACTCTCTTCTCTAACTTTATGATGTATTTCAATAAATCACAATATATTATATCCATTTATAATATTTTGAATAAAGTTTGTATTTATGTAGGAAACTTAATATTAACTCTGCCATAAGTGAAGAGTGAATAGGAAGAGGTTAGGATTTGGGGAAATTGGGATTAGCAAACATTCTAAGAACAGATTGTATTCATTGTAAAGAAGTGCTCTGTCATACTGTCAGACTTTTTGCCATGAATATCACTGCTGAAACACTAAATAATGAAAAGATATTTTACATTAGAGAACAAATCATTAACAAATATTTACAACAGCAGATTTTGTTTGTTTGTTTGCTTGTTTTTTATGACCTGTGTGCTCAGTAAAAACACTATTGTCACTAAGCAAATATCTTCACAGTTATCATGATCTGCACTATGGATCAGATCCCTGAAAAAGTTAAGCAATGTTTTTCTTTTTATCAGGAAAAATCTCTCATTCTTTTTCTTTTATATTTTGGTGAAATGTGTGTGTGTGTGTGTGTGTGTGTGTGCATGCATAAGTTTGTGTGCCCTGGTGGATGAGGCAAACAGATAATTGCCCCAATTTGTATTTTTAGTTGTTTCTTGATATTCATAGAGAAATATGCTAAGCTGATTTGTTTACCATTTATGATATTTTGAAAAATGAATTCCAGGTGAAAACATGCAGGGAAGAATTTTAGGCTGGCACAGTTGGAAATGTTTAAACACTCAACACAATGAAGTCCACAATGGAAAATCTGATAAACCTTCCACATTAGTGGCAATGTAAGGCACCAACAAAATTTCCAAACAGGCAGAAAATACCATAATAAAAGCACAGATTCTGGAAATTGTAGGCAGAAAGCCTGTGGCCACTCTTAGAGAATTATTTTTCTAATTGTGTGTTCCTAACTCAACGGAGAATGTGATGCTAACAGTGTGTACCTCTATTGTATTAATAGTTTATCCATTTAGTTTTCAAACAGCCATGTTAGCATTGTGTTTAACGCTTTAAGTGGGGTGGTTTTTGCTGTAAAAGAAAAAAAAATTTGTAACATAAAAAGCCCCTTTCAGCAATGTAGGTTCCGTGTCTTTGAGTTAGATGGCAGATGATGAATGTTTGATTTGTTTTCACAGATAGTGGCCTAAAAAGCAAATCAAAGAATGACTTCACAACATAAAAAAGAGAAAAGAAAACCATGAGCCTTTTTACTATTTTTGTTACACCTAAGCAAGGATATTTCTGAAAGGCAATGAAATAACAAAGGTACCATTCCAGGCATTGTCAATGTCTTAGGTTGAAAGCAGAACATACTGCCAGCAAAATCTTGCTTTTAAAAACATCATCATCATATAAAATGTCTGGAAGTATTTACTCAAGATCTAATGCATCTCAGATACATTAATGTATTATTTACTTAAACAAATATTTAGTGAGAGATTACTATGTGTCATGTCCTGTTCTGAGATACATAATAGTGAACAAAAAGAGAAAACACTCCAGTGGCATCTATCTAAAGAAATCTCTTGATCTCCTTTGATAATTATTTAATATCAACTGTAGAATTGAATCATTTTTAATGTTGGTATTTACTTCTTTGCAACATCCTTTCCTTAGGTTGAGTTGGAATGTGTGTGTGTGTTTGTATTTGTGTGTGTGTGAAAGAGAATATATGGGTGTGTCTTGGCTAGAAGAATGCAGGGATTTTTTATTCCATCACTGTAGAATTTATATTTAAAGAATAAATATAGTAGATATATATATTTATATATATATTTAAAGAATAAAAGTTGTATTTGAAGACAAAATATATGGTAAATACTGTGTGGCTTGGTAAAAACTAGATTTTTTCCTCCTTACTAGATACTCTTCACCCTTCGTTTTCATGATTCTGTTTCTTCTGTACTGTGGTGCTTCTCAAACATGACTGCCCATTGGAGTCATCTATGGTGATTTAAAAATTACTGATCCTTGGGTCTAACAACCCCTCATCCTGAAAATTTGATGTAATTGGTATGGGGTGCAACCAAGCATAAGGAACTATAAAAGTTCCCCTGGTAAAGTTCATGTTTTCAAGGGTGAAATCCACCTCTCTGAAACACCAGCTCTCTCAAAATATCCCTGCAGCATCAACATCATTTGGGAACTTGTCAGAAATGCAGATTCTCAGGCCTCACCCCAAACCTACAAAATCAGAAACTCTGAGAATCTAGCCTGGACTTTGTGTTTTAATAAGCCCTCTGGATGATTCTGAAGCAGGTTTGGGAAGCACTGTGGGGAGACTGGAAATTTAATTTGCATTTCTAATCAGGTCCCAGGGGATATTGATTTTACCTTTAAGAACTTCTTTGAGAGCTGCTAAGAGAACTACTGCTCTCAGCCCAACTTGCATCAGACTCCTTCATGACACATATTTTCACACTTGAAAAGGATTATTCAAAACAAATGTAATGTCTCAGATGCATTTAAAGCAGATAATCAGTGTTTTATTCTTAATGATTTTTACATATCTGATAGTTTAACACTGGGTGGGAGGGAGGTAGCTTAGAGTAGAAATCAAGTTTAAATTTGCCTATGTGCTACTGGCACAGATACTTGACTTTGAATGTAAGTTGATTTAGTTGTTATTCTCTTACAGGCAGGAATAAAGATCCAGGTATTTGAAACACAAAAAATGCACCTGACTCAGTCAGATTTTGTGTTTGGCTTCAACGTAACTTTTAACCTTTGCCAGACGTGCTGACCACCTGTGAAATATTTGATCAATCTGCAGACCCAGCTGCAGCCTCTCAGTGCTGTAAATTCCAGCTCTCTTATGGGATGATACAAGGTGCTTGGCTGAACGACAGTCTAATATGAGCGAAGTCAGAAAGAGGGAGTTGACCCGGGTTTGGTCGGCACAGATAACTCTGTTTGTCCCTAATTTTCTCCGCAGCAAACACAGTTTGAGTACTACTTTATTATACCAGTTGGTGGTATAATAGGTTCCCTTTGTTCATGTGCAGCCACGTCAGATTGGTGGGGTAATTGACTCACATTAAATGTCTTAGGTTAATGCACGGCAATTATTTTCTGTTTTATACTTCCTAGCATCTGGCTGCTTTAGGAGTACATGTCCATGAAATTTGACAATACCATATTTTGACCCAGAAAAGGTCGTGTGACTTCTCATTTGTCTCACAGATTGTGGGACTGAATAGGGGGCCAAAAGAGAATTTATGACAGGGTTCTGAGGTAGTTTAAGAAAAATAATCACTCTTGGAAAAAAAAAAAATAGAAACTCAAAGAATCTTAGTGAGGTAAATAATTATAGACTTCAATAATCCCAGAGATTCTAAAACATGCTTCATCATCAGAATCACCTAGGAGATATAAAAATAAAGATACAGAGATATCAGGGCCCATGAACAGATTTTCTTTTGGGTGGAAATGGGAGCCACGTTAATCTGATAATTTTCTCTGAAACCTTTCTATCCCCTGCTATCCCGGTACCATTCTGAGGTCCATTGGCCTAGACCAGTCTTCTCTGAAGGCCAAGTGATCTTTTCTTTAAAATAAACTCTTTTTTCCATCGCATTCAAATGGTCTCTAAAAAAGGTAATGATTTTGGATAAAGAATAAAGTCAATTCCACATTTTGTGATTGTGAATTGTGCTGCTCTAAATATTCAGGTGCAAGTATCTTTTTTATAAAATGTGTTTTTTTCCTTTGGGTAAATACCCACCAGTGGGATTGCTGGATCAAATGGTAGGTCTACTTTTAGTTCTTTAAGGTATCTCCATACTACTTTCCATAGAGGAGAGGATGGGTAAATTCACACCTATCTGGTATAATGCACACTAGCTGGGTGATGGACACACTTATAACTTTGACTCAAACTGTACAAAAGCAATTCATATAACCAAAATGTTTGTACCTCCATAATATTATAAAATTTAAAAAATAAAAATAAAAAAAGAAGAGAGTCAAGTTAATCAACAAATTCTTGTGAGTTAAGGCTTGGATTCTATTCCTGTTTCAGCCATTGACTAGATATATGACTTGGTTTAAGAGCTAACATATTTTAAACTAAGATTTTCCCTAGTAAACTAGGAATAGTACTTCTATAAGATCAATGTAAAGAAAAAATGAGACAAAGATAATTAAAATATTTTGAAAATAATAAAGCACAATATACATTTAAGATATGTATTAGTAATATCAGTATTGGATAATGTTTACTAGGCTTAAAAGATGAGGTTCATATTACTTATGTTGTATGGTATTAAAAGAAATGAATTTTAGGAATCTTGATTTAGAAGAGTTTAGAAAGCAAATTTATATGAAATAAGAAGATGAAGTACACATCAAATATTAATATTTGGGTAATCATAGTGTACATAAATATTATATTATTGCTTATTAATTCCATAAAGGTCTATATATTGAGTTCCTATTATGTGCCAAGCAACTGCAGAAATTACCAATTAGTGACAAAACAAGTTTTGACATTACAAAAGGAACAACTGAAAAAGAACTCACTAAAGATTTCTATTGGTTTTATGCTTTTTTAAGGAGAAATTTCAAATTGCTTAGAATGGTATATAAGGAATTTTTCAATATAGGTCCTGCCTTTTACAACTGTCATGTATCACAGGAAGGAGCCATGCTCCTTCATACTGACTTTTTTACGTTTAATTGGCTAAGACATACCTTCATGATTCTGATGATTTACATTAAGATTGGTCATACTGCTGAAAAACAAATTCTTATTAATTTCCCTACCAAGAGATGTCAAGCTTTTGGTTTTAGGTCCTGGGAAAGAAACATGTATATGTGAGATGCATTTTAAGTTTGAGGATCCCTCAGAGCAGCTCCACAAACCCCGCTGACCAACTAGGGAAGCAAGGGAAAGCCAGGCCTTGTGCTCAGACCCAGCTCAAGTGCGACTCCCCTCTGAAACCTGGTTCTAGGCAGAGTTAGTCCTCTGATAAGCTGCTATGTATATCACTGTCATGGCGAATATAATATTATTCAGTATTATCTGTTTATATTTCCCTTCTTTTTTAAGTATAAGCTCAAAGGCAGGATTCTCATGTAATTAGCTCTCTGTCCTAAATGATTATTGCTATCCTTAGTACATAGTAGGTGCTAAATAAATGCATGAGAAAAGAAGGAAAAGGGCATGAAGGAAAAGAAACAGACTTAGCTGATAGCCAAATACTACCATGTAACTCCCACTTACAGATTTTGTAACAGTCAACCAGGTGTTCCAAATGAAGAGGCTATGAAAACAAAATGTGTTTAGAGATAAACAGACATTTCTTCAGATAATTAAAGAAAGATGAAGTGACACACTCTTTGAGGCCAGCATTGCCAGCACTTTGGGCACCCAGCCAGAGAGAAACAAGAGAATTGGGAGAGGTTCTGTTGGACTCCAGGTGTGTTTATACCCTTCAGGATTATTGCATTGACACTACCCAGGTGAGATAGCCAAACCAGGAGCAATTTCCAAATCTGGTCCCTAGGAATACCTAAGAGAAAATCGTGGGCATTCATCCTGCAAGATAGTGGATGGAAAATGCCACTAGATTCTTCAAGTTTCCTGACTCAGAACAACAGAAAGTCTGTTTGGGGGCCAAGCATCACTGGAGGCTGTCCCTCCACCAGGGTTTGTTTATGTCGAGATATTTGAGTTGATGAGTTGTTTTAAACTCTTTCCTAGGATGACTACTGTCCTAGCATGACTACTGTGCTAGCATCACGTTGAGATAAAACTGAAAAGCCCCCATGGGGATTCTCTCTTGAAGTTCAGATTTCATCGTTATCTTCAAAAGAAAGTCAGTCCAGAGGTCCCTGATTTCTGTTGGAAGTTGTGCTAATGTTCACCTACCTTAAAGGGTAAAGATTTATTATCCTTAGTAGTACTAACTACTAGCAAAAGCTTGCTGATAGTATACTGACATACAAAGCAAATTAAATACATTAGAAGGTCATGCAATATTCATTTTTTAAGCAAATATTTATTAAGAACCTATTTTGTCCCAGGCATTATTCTGTGCT
>CM052436.1:39436752-39453165 GCA_028533085.1 Varecia variegata | reverse complement strand
TTTATTATAGCTTATTATGGGGGTACAACCGTTCTGGTTAAGTATATTGCCCATGCCCCTCCCAACCCCCCAAGACTGAGCCTCAAGGGTGTCCATTCCCCCAACAGTGCACATCGCACTCATCATGTAGGTAAACACCCGTCCCCTCCCCCACCCCCAACACCCCGAGTCAGATCTTCAAGTATGTCCATTCCACTGAAATAATTTATTTTAAAGAACTTAATTTTACTTGCAATGAAGAATAAAAAGAAAATAAAAATTAATTCATGGTAAGAGAGAACAGAGAATATTTCACTGTGGAGAGATTTTTAAATTAAAACCTAAAGGAAGTGTGAGGGTTCAGTAGCTGAATAAAAAAGGAGAAATGGTCCTTCAACTTTGAAGAAGTCTGAAAGCAAAGCCACCAACCAAATGGTAGCCTAGATGTCTAGTATGAGTAGGATAAGTGGCCACAAAAAAATGTGGGTTTAGGTAATAATAAAACTCACAAATATTGAATCCTTGCAATGTACCAGGCATTGGGTTTAACCATTTACTTTGATTTGATTGCAAACCCACTGTATTTCCTGAGTACATTCATGCTCTTATTCCCTAAGTATTTTGAATCTCCCCAAGCCTCAGACTTTTAACACATCCTTTTCCCTCTCACTCCTAACTGCTTCTTATTTAAATGAGAAAATTGAAGCAATGAGAAGTAAAACTCTTCTTACTTCTACCATCAGATCTACTAACTTCCACTTGCCTGTCCATGTTCCAATTTAATGCTAACTTTTCCACTTGTACCCTAGAACCCATCCTCTTTTATTTTTCAAGGACTTGTTCCAGTAATTATTCCTTATTTCAATTCAGTATCAATTATTGCTTCCATATTCTATAATTTTCTTCATTATAAAACCATGAAATAATCTCTTTAAACCATCAGATAAAAACAATACAAAACTATCTTGACCACTTTTCCTCCTTCTAGAAATGTACTCCTTTTCTCTGCTTTCTTTTCTTTGCAGCAAAACTTAAAGAAAGTGTCTCCAATCCCTATGGTTCCATTTGCTCTTGAAACCACATCAATCAGGCTTTCATTACCACTCCTTTGAAATCACCCAAGGTCATGCATGATCTCTCTGTGCCAAAGAAGCCCACGATCAATACTCTTACTAAACCTTTCAATAACATTTAACACAGTTAGTAACTCTTCCTATGAAGCTTTTTGTTCAATTGGCTTCTGAAACTACACCCTCACCTAGTTTTCCTCCAGCCTCATTGCTTACTGCTTTTAACTTTGAAGTTAGAGCCTCACCATTTTCCCAAACTATTGGGATGTTATAAGGCCCAGTCCTTGGATCTCTTCTTTTCTCAGTCTACACTCACTACCTAGGTACTATTAATTTTACCCATGACTTGAATGCCATATGCATGCTAATGGATCTCAAACATATATGTCTAGCTCCCTATCCTATCCTGAAATTCATCTACCTTCTCAACATTTCAAGAATCCTACACACCTCTCAGTATTTCTCTTAGTTATATTAAATAAAACAGATATCACAAATAGAATATTCCACATATGAGAAAATTACCACACACTTTACACATTATTTTCCTAATTATACTAAGATATTATTTGCCTTAATCATGCTCTTTCTCTCACAGTTGTACAGTGAAGTTTTTCAGAGGCTATATGGAAAACATAACAACGTAACTTTTGCAGTATAGAATTTGTGTTTTTGTATCGTTGTCTTTTAAAAATGTCTCAGTTTTTATTAGAAAATGGAGAAGTGTGTGGCATTTCCCCAAAGGTTAAACATAGAGTTATCATATGACCATCATTCTACTTCTAGTTTTATATTCAAGAGGAATGAAAACATATGTAAACACAAAAACATGTATACAAGGGGATGGGTGTATACATACATAATGAGTGCAATGGGCACCGTTTGGGGGATGGACAGGCTTGGAGCTCTGACTTGGGGGTGTGAGGCAAGGGCAATATACGTAACCTAAACATGTGGACCCCCATAATATGCTGAAATAAAAAAAAAAAACATGTACACAAATGTTCATAGCAGCATTATCCCTGATAAAAAGTAAAAACAACCCAGATGTCTATGAACTGATGGATGGATAAACAAGATGTGGTATATCCACAGAATGAAACAGTATTCAGCAATAAAAAGAATGAAGTATTGATACATGCTACAATATCGATGAATCTTGAAACATTTTAAGTAATAGAAGCCAGTCACAAAAGACCATGTATTTATGATTCAATTTATATAAAATATCTAGATATCCAGGATCGGCAAATCTGTAGAGACAAATAGTACATTAGTGATTGCTTGAAGTTCAGTGGGAAAGATGAGGAGTGACTGGTAGTGACTAGATACAGGTTGATGGTGGAGGACATGAAATATTTTAAAATTAATTGCAATGATTGTACAACTCAATATTCAAGAATCACTGAACTTTAAATGGGTGAATTTTATGGTATGTGAATTATATCTTAAATGAAATTTTTAAGTTTTTTTTCAGTTTCGATTTCTAATATGGTGGATTAGACATAACCCACATAAACAGAAGCTCTTTGATGTTTCTCAATAATTTTTAAGAATTTAATTTTTAAGAGTTTGAAAACCCCTGCCCTAAAATAAACAAGAATCTCCTAATCGGTCTTGATGTTCTTATTCTGACTCCCTGATGGTCTACCTTCATACATTATTAAACAAAGCAGTCTTTTAAAAATTTAAATCAGATTATATCATTCTTGTATTTAAAAGTCTTTCAGAAATTTTCATTTACAATGAATCTTGCAGCTCACATCAATCTTATCTTTACTTATAGCTGTGCTCTTCCATATTGTCATTCTTGCTGTGTCACAAACATATCAAACATGATTTCACATTAAGACTTTAGAATTTTCTGTTTACAATGCCCAGATCCTCAGAGGATTACCTGAGTTACCTCCTTACATTATTCACACAACTGCTCAAATATGACTTCCTCATACAGTCCTTCCTGATCACCCCATCCAAAATTGCACTTTCCACCCCTTTGCTGTCTCATTTCCCTACTCGCTTAAGGGTATTTCCTGATACTCCTTGCCTTAAAATCATGGTCTCTTATAGATATCAGACTTAATGTTGTGTTTATTATATATTTCATATATTTATTACCATATTTTCTCTTTCACCCACTAAAATGTAAATGCTAAGAAGTTAAGAATTTTGTTTTGCTCACTATGCTCACAGTGCCTAGAAAAATACCTTGTAGAAAGTTGGTACCCAGTAAATATTTTTTGATGTCAGAATAAGTGATTTTTAGATTTATTCATTACAATAATCCCGTGATGCACATGCTATTGTCTTATTTCCATATCACAGAGGAGGAAACCAAAATTTCAAAAGGTTAACAAATTGCTCAGAGTTGCACAGTATATGGAAGAACAAGTCTCTATCCTACCTGTCTGAAAAAAGCAAAAGTTTATTACTTTTAACAAAACTCATAATAGTGAAACCTCAGCTTTGAGATCTAACGCAAATGATCAGAACAAAACCAGCAGCAAGTCCTCTTACAGAGAACATCTTAATATTCTTAGATTCTGCCTGATTAAAGTAGGGGTTAAATAAGGCAAATCTTCAAAGATTAAACAAGCATAGAGCTGAAATAAAAACAAGTTAGCATAGATTCTTGTGAAGACCTGAGCCCCTCCCTCCTACATTTTGTTTTTGTATTTGGCTTAACTGCCTCTCATTCTCATTAATGATTATTGTGGTCACTTTTGTCAGCAATAAACTTGATACAACCATTGATTTTCTGCTTTACCTAGTGAAGGGTCAAATCCACTCCTGTTATTTCAAGCTACCTCTGCATTAGCTCTGAGAATTAGGTTTTAAAGTTCAGAGTAAATCCTTGGTCTCCAAGATCTCTGCCATTCTTTCTCCAAAATCCAGGAGAGCAACCTATAAGATTGCCAAGGAGAATAGCCTGCAGTATTTTCAAAAGGTAGCCATTTAATGGAATTGCCCAAATGCAGCAGTTTTTGATCTCTGTTTCCTATTCGGTAATCAAACACAACATCTACAGTCTTCTACGACATCAGCACAGAAGGAACAAAACAGACAAATTATGGGTACCTAATATCTTTTATTTATTGTTTCTTCTATACTTTCTTTAATTCTTATTAAACAGTTCATAAACTCATTTGGCAGATGGAAAAACTTGAGGCATTAGAAGCATTCCAAGTAAATTATTTTATTAATTGTAATTATGTCTACAGGTAAGAAAATAGGCACATGAATTAACCTTCCTTACTGTCTAACTTAAGGCATTTGTGAGTCACTTAACAAATTATTTTAGAACAGGCCAAAGATGTAGTTTTCCTGTCACAGGGTTTCAAAGCATGAATGGAGTGGGGGCTTATCACAAAAGTTTAAAACAAAGTGAGGCTCTGGTATCTAAAATTATAGCAGGTGGAACAAGTGAAAGGGGGAGAAAGGATAAATGGGGTAAAGAGACAGCAAACAAAGTTGCATGACTCAAAGTTTTTGCCTGATCATCACTGTTTCAATGTTTATATATTCCAGAACTTTGCCAAATTATCAAAGGAAAGTCTTCCAGAAAGAACATTTTTTTACAGAAAATTAAAAACAAGGGAATTTGACATAAAACTAATTTGACTTAAGCTCTACTACAATCTGGTGGCTTTAGAAAATATCTTTGTTCACAGTGATAAATGAAGGTTTCCTGAGGGGTTCTTAGAGAGTCCATTGTGTTGACTCGAAGTTCCTTAAGATGCAGTCCTCATCTTCATTCATCATGGCATCCCAGCATCTAGCAAAGTTAAATGATTGGGTGACTGTGTACACTTACACAATGGAGATATAGATAGATATAGATATAAATTTCACAGTGTTATTATTAATTCTGACATGGATCATCTTTTAACTTAATTAGTTTAAAAAAACTTAGCAACTTACCTGGTTGTTATTTATTTTCTTCAAATTTGCACTGCCATGGCAATTATGAATCCATGGCTGGAAAAAAAAGGGAAGAGGAGGTCTGACGGCACCCTCTTCTGCATGGCTATAGAAGAGGATGAGGAATGGCCATGCTGAATTGTAGGAAAGATCTCCAAGACACCCCTTATGTGAACAGGTAATAGATTTTATGGAAGAACGCAAGTGTGGGACAAATGAGGTATTTGTTACCTCTCTTCTCCTCCTCCTCACCATCCAAAGAGCTCCCTACTTTGGAGGGATTTGGCTTATGCTAAGAATGAAGAGTTTTATTGAGAATAAACTGATGGCATGAAGAGATTATCACAGGTTCAGTCCTTTTTCTTTCTTTCACTCCCTTGAGGAGAAAATAAGTAGCATTTTGTCATTTTTGCTAGTTGTCCTCCTCATTGGTAGTGTTATCACTCTGCATATGCCAGCCAAGATTTTCAGTGTATACATCTCAGAGCCCCAGCTGATATTAAACATACATTTTATTTTTAAATAAAAATATTTTATGGACCAATTTTGTATACAATTTTACAAATGGCAAGTAATAATAAGTTCTGAGAATAAATGTACTGTTACTTTTCTCTGCCTTTCTTTCTCCTTATAATAGTATTGTTTTAAAATAAATAAAATATTGGGAGATGTAGAGATGAACCATCTATTTATTTATTTATTTATTTATTTTTTTGAGACAGAGTCTCACTCTGTTGCCCGGGCTAGAGTGCCGTGGCATCAGCCTAGCTCACAGCAACCTCAAACTCCTGGGTTTAAGCAACCCTACTGCCTCAGCCTCCCAGGTAGCTGGGACTACAGGCATGCGCCACCATGCCTGGCTAATTTTTTCTATATATATTTTAGTTGACCAGATAATTTCTTTCTATTTTTAGTAGAGACGGGAGTCTCACTCTTGCTCAGGCTGGTCTCGAACTCCTGACCTTGAGCGATCCACCCACCTCAGCCTTCCAAAGTGCTAGGATTACAAGCGTGAGCCACCGCGCCCGGCCTTGAACTATTTATTTTTAAGTTGATGAATTTTCCATCTAGCACCTTCATGTAAATTCAATCAGAAACTTTTAGATGTTAAAATTATTAGTAGTAATGTTGTTTCTCTATAGACTTAGAGTTCCAAATCCTCATAACCTAAAACAATAGTAAGAATAAGGTCTTCATCATCAATCCAGTCTACTAAGGCATTCCTAGGCTCACAGCTTCCGGTGTTTGATCAGCAACACAGCAAAGACAGGAACAGGGAAGACAGAGACCTTCCTTTCTTTTTGCCTTTTCTAAAGGAATTATTGTACTGAAATGTCCAGAGCTTAGAGAGTACTTCAACATTTTTTGGCTGAAGGGTTTTGGCTTTAAATCCTTTCATTAGATGAGACAAATAAGTTTGTATTGAGCCACTAGGGAAGTGGGGGGGCTGGGGCTCTTATATCAGATAGTAAGAGGCTGTGCGTTATAATTTAGCTACACAAATGAGTATGATTTGACAGGCTCAGAGATAAAAAGAAAGGTGATACTAGGCAATCACCATTATTAAAATAATCGATAGTATTGAGATTTTCCTTTTTCTTAATACTATACATGACCCTTGTTATCTGATGTTATAATTTGATATGTTTAGAAAAACGGGTGAAAATTTTTTCTTCTTTTGTAAGTAGTTGGGCCTAATCAATATTTTAAAAGCATGAAAAAATTCTCCTTTTGTTGATAACATCATTTTGAAGCAGAGTAAAATAATGTACACAGATGATATGTAATAATAATTATATTTTCCTCTTATTGATAAGTAGAGAAGTATGTTTAGCAAAATTAGGTCATTAGACTTGAAATGTTTTTAAAATAAGTGCAGTGAAAGCCAGAAAATGTAGAAGTTTCTGATTTTTATTTTATAAGTGTGGTGGACTATATTACAGGTATTGCTGTGCATCGATTTCTTCACACGTTTCTTCACCCCTTTCTCCCAAACTTTTGTTTTTCTCTCCAGAGATCTTTCTATCTTCCCACATCTCCATATTCCCCCAGCCTAACCATTAAACTTTTATTGTAAAAATGCACTCAGTTTAACTTTGCCACTAGTATTCAGTAGGTACCAAAACATTCTTTAAGTAAGTGTGTATATTTAATTTCTAGAAGGCACTACTTAGTGGTCCTGATATGATTATTGCTCTCATAAATTGATCAGAAGAAATGATTGATCAGATTTTTCTTGACATTTTCAGACACAGATAGCTATCTTTACTTTTTGGTTTGTGTTACTTGGCTTTTACAAAACTATTTCTGTTCAGAAAAGACCTAGTACTGTCTAAAATGACCTCACAGACCTGATATGCCCAAATAACGCATAGAAAAGTTTTCTGTGCCTGAAAATTAATGAAAGCCTTGTTTCTAATTTGGGAATACATTTATATCTAAATCCTTAACATAAAGGTCATTTGTGTACCTTGATTGTAAATTGAAGCCAGGTGAGGCAGATTAATTTCATAACAACAACAGTAATTACAGCTCTTCATTTATTTAATATGATATATAAACACAACGTCTGAAACCCTCCAAAAAGTTGTTGGGACTTTTCCTTCTCTAGATGAAAGGTGTTATCTAAATCCTTTAGAGAGCTTGGTTATAATTACAGAGGTTGTTTGCTGGGGAGGTAATTGCATGCCTTGTTACCTGATCCACTCACAACAAGAAAACGGTAGACCAAAATCTTCCTGAACCACTCACCTGCTCAAATTAGAGTGTGACCAAGGGTTGGGACTTGAAGGCAAAAGGCAGAAAACTTGACATGGTGCCCCCACCTTGGCATCATATTTTACTGAAGACAAGACCCAAAAATGTCCTTCAGTGTCTGTGACAGAGGAATTCGCCTGAAGCTGCTATCCAGTTGAATTAGGAACACTTGTCAGAAGCCAGAGACTTTTTATAAGATGGGATCACCAGAAGGAAAAAATGAACAAAAAAACTGTATTTATCAAATCTGTCCAGGGATGATCAGAATAATTCCCACTGTTATTGATCTGTTTGGGATTGGAAAATGATCTACATAGTATTGATACATTAGACATCTATTTGCTGTGAAACTGTGAATAGTTGTTTTTTTTGCAATCATGCATTTAATCCAGAACTAAAGACATGTACTCATAAAAATGCATTTTTATTGTCCCTTTTGTTCTTTATAACTTACAGTATTTCTTTTCCAATGTTGGATCATGTGCAGTTTTTGGAATGCCATGGGAAAACTTACTGACAAAAGAAAGGCCATAATAAGAAAAGAAGCTACTCAGCAAGAGAGGGAAAAGTTTAAACGTAGTATGGAATGTGGGCTTTTAACAGTAATCTGTTCTCCTTATCCTAGCTCCTTTACCTATGGTTTTGGGATGTGCCTATTAGAGGAATAATTTTCCTCACTAGCGGTTATGTGTGGAAAAAAATCTCTTTGTTTTTTGTTCGGCTCTGTTTGAACTACAGCAATGGATAAAGCAAGTCCCTGCCAAATCTCTATGAGACGGTTGGGTGCATATTGGAAACAGGTTGAAGGTGGGTGGGTGGAGGGACGGGGTGGAAGCTGATAGGTAAGATTGTGTGTTCCAGACCCAGCAGCAGGTTTTGCGAGTTCCAACATTGGTAATGAGTTTGTTCTCTGAAAGAAGTCTGGGCCTCTGTGTGGATAAAACAAACAATTTAAATTGAAACTCATAAAGGAATAAAAGAGTCAAAACATTCTTACTTATTCTCTCTCTGAGGGGTAGATGGAAGGCTTTGGTGTCTTTTGGTGTCTGACAGGTGCAGCTTATGAGTAACCTGGAGAGCAGCCAGAAGTTCTTGTAAGAACAGACCAAGAAGACCACACCTGTTGATAGAAAACACAGCCTTCTAACACAGCAAATGAAATTGTGTAAAATGCCATTCCTACTTTCCCATTTCCATATTGGCTGATTTCCTTTAAATGAAGTTTACTACTAATTATAGTATGCAGTTTTAAATCCTGGAGGCCTCCATTTGATACAGAATGTACCAAATTTCATTAGGTTAAAATCATGACCTTGCCTGGAATGGATTCATTTTTCATTTTCTTCCTACTGTTGTGGAAGAATGCCTTTGAATGTCCTTTAATGTCCTTTGCAGGGCATTTAGTTAATCTATTTGCTTCCTGGACATAAATTAGTTTGTTGGGTATAACTAAAAGCATTATGAGAGTTTGCTAAAGGTGAAAATCATGTCATATGCCTAGAAGGTGAATGAAATAAGTCTTCAGGGGAATCTCTTTGGAAGAAATTGTCACCATCCAATGTGCAAAGGAAGAAAGAAAAAGACTCCAGGGAACAGTTGCCTCGAGAAAGAAGAGGAAGCTATCTGATAGGAGGGAGCAGGAAGAGAACTCGGAAAAATCTGTGCCAAGAAGATTCAGAACAGTCTGTTGACAGATCACCTATTGGTAAATTGCTTTAATTCTATTGTAACTAGTGGCCTATATGTAAACACTCCTATTTCTGTTCAATTCTTTATGTTTATTCTGTTTTTTTTTCCTTTCTTTGAATTGCTATAATTGTAAAATTCCTATGTATAAAGGTTATCTATGTACAAAGGTTAAGATGGCAAATGACACAATTGAATCATATCTCACATCTTTTTAAGTATTGGTATATGAACTTTGTTCGCTCCCCTAACCCATGCCAAAGATTCTAGGCTTTAGATCTTACGTGATTTTCTCTCAATGAAAACCCACAATACTGGCATTGTCTCTGGATTTTAGCTTTCTCCCAGATGCTAATATGATCCTGTCAATCATGTTTGTCCATATCACTGAGTATTTTTTCTTTTTATGGTGGCACTGGAATACAAACTACTAATCTAGCCAACATGTGAGAACCCTGGGTTCCTCATTATATAAATAAAATGCCCTAGACTATAGAATAAATTCTGGAACAATGGATCTTTAGCCAAACTTTTTTTACATATCTTATGTATATGAAAGTATATGTATGTGAAAAAATTCTTTCTGTAATCCAATATTAATTACTTCTTCCTTCCTCATTGCCTGTGCATCCCACACCTAACCCCCAGTTTCACAAATTCAAGGGATAGCATTTCAGAATAAACAAATTTGATTTAATGTGCTTGATAGGAGGAAGATACATTAACTTTATTTTCCCCCTCCCTGGTGGGAAAAAAACAGGATAAGCTATTATTATGTTCAAGGCACTGCTAAGAAAGCAGCTAGAGGCATTAAAACCAAGATTATCTATCTTCTATAATTAAATCCCTTTTCTTTCTTTTTTTTTCCCTGGACCTATACCAGATGATTGCTTGGGTCCCATGAGCATATTTTATACATCATCTTATACAGTAGTCTTAAGATGAGCAAAGGCAATAAATTAGAAACCTTCAATCCATGGGGTTTTGTCATTTGCTTCTTAAGGAAAATTTGGGAGAATGTTTTTGTCTAATAGTTGTTTATAGAATTTGACCCATCATTCTTATCAGGTACCTATATGGTATTTATTCCATAATGCATATAGGTTCTGCTGTTTTCTTTGCCTTTAAACATCTTACCCCCAATCATATGCACACCTGTCCACCTCACCTCAGCACACATCCTATATAATTGACATTTGGGTTGACTGAGTCGTAGAAATTCTAGGATCTCTGGGCTCCAAGTGCAAGATACGTGTTGATTAGTGACAAGGATGAATGCTAGGTTTTGGGTTTTTTTTTGTCTTATGAGCTAATATGACTCTATTCACACTCATATATCCCTGGATCTATGGATCTGTGGTGACATTATTTTCTAAACAGATACATAATAGATTCTCAGGGAAAAAGGAAGAACTCAGGAACTAGCAGAGACAATAATTGCCCACTTTTTCTATTCTTTACTCTGACATATTAGACAGATAAGGGCTGACTTTGAGAACTTTCAAAATAGTATTTTAGTGTGAGTGATCAAACTTATCATAGATTCAATCAGTACAAGAAAGAAGAAACAGAATGATTTAAACTTTCTTAATATAGAAACATAGGCATTTCTATCTGTGTAGGCCAGGCTGTTACACTTGATCGGTATCCTCTTAGCATTTTCTTTGTGATTTGGTGGAGATTAGGTGACCTAACTCCACCTGCTGGATGACTAAGAATTACATTGCTTTGACTTAAAAAGGTAAGCTGGCATCATGAAATGGACAGCAACACAAAAGCCTGGAGAATGTGACTTATGCTCTTAACTTTGCTATGTTCTGGTCATCAGAGTCCCCTCTTAAAAAATTACTTAAGATTTCTGGACTGAAGCTTCATCAACTGTGAAAGAAAAAGTAGCTTGAATGGATGATCTCTAATGACCCCATATTCTTAATTCCTGATGATTCTGATTTAATTTGGATTAGGAAATTTAGATGATAGCCTCTTTATTCCCTTTGACTAGAGTAGTACATGTAGTATTTCATTCTGATGAGGTTAGTTGCTGATAAGCATATTCACACATTGTCACCATTTTTGTTATCTCTCATCCTGGATATGCCACTTACCACATATGTGTTACTTCAGGTAAACAACATGACATTTTTTATCCTCATTTTCCTAACAATAAGAAGAGATAACAACACCTCCCCTCAGAGTAGTAGTACAGTTTAAATGGCATTTTAGCAATACCACAGACTCTCTTTTTGAGGACCAAGGGTATTTGGGGTTCTAGGTGATGTAGAAATGACAAAGACAGAGTTGTATAAGAGTGTGTTTATATTAACCGATGCCAGCAATATGGGAGGAATATTGGGAACAATTCCAACTCAGGTAAAAGGAAATATTTTAAGCAAGAATAATAAATGTCATGAGGGAAAAAAAAAACCCTGTTTCTCATTTCAACATATTATAATTCTTTCCCTGTGACAACCCTGTGAACCCTCTATCCTCACCATGGCAACTCAAATCACAAAAGAACACACTGACATACTTATACACACCCATACACAAACATATGCAGAAAAAGTATGACCTATCTTCAGTTCAAACCTTGAGGCCTCTACTCATACTCTGCCTATGAATGCTGGCTTCTCAGTGTTTCCAGTGCCCACAAGTGGACATTCAAAACTTAACAGACGGAGCTAGGTAAAACTTGACATCTTGGCATCAAGAATGTAGTTTGTGCCCTTCACCCTGTCCAAGATCAGATGAAGTCCAAAACCACAAACGGTCTTACATATTGAGTAATAAAACTGTGGATGACTACTGATCAAAGATAAGAAAGAATACTTGTTTATACAGGTTGGTCCAGTTTGACAGAAAAGGGACCAAAGGGGAAAAATATTAGCTCAAAGATTATTTGGCCTGAGGTCCCCGGGACTTATAAACGGAGTCTAGATAGGCTCCTTTAATTCAGCTCAATTAATAGTAGGACCTCTCATGCTCTTATTATTTCTTGCTCCACTGATTTATCTCCTTAATGACAGTCTACCCTTTTGTCTTAATAATCTACCTTTCTTTGCCCTACTTCTGACCTTTGCAACTTAATCTTCTGTTAGTGTGTTATTTAATTTCTAATATTTCCACTTTCCCTATAAGGTTCCATTTTCCAAGGATAATATAATATAAATTATTTTCAGTTCTATATATTCAATATTTATTTAAATCCACTTAAATCAACTATTGCAACATTTCTTCCACATATGTATATAAGAAGAGTAAATCTATTAAAAAGCAGGGAAGTCACAAATGCTTCCATCATGTGCTACTGCACATTCATGCATTTAAAAAAATGATTGTAATCTCTTTTGATATAATTGGAGATGATAGCCCCCATTTTTGAAAATTGAAATAAAAACCTCTAAGAGACTTTCAAGAAAGGAGGAAATCATTTCACAATTTAACAGGGTTCATTTTAGTCAAATTCAAAGTAAATCTTTCTTAAGTGCTAGAGGACTTTTCCTTTATTTTGCCTGTAAGATGGATCCTCAAATAAGTGAGGATTGTCAACACTGAAGTTAGTAGGAGAGAATATGACAGTCATGATTTCAGAGATCATTTACAAATTATAGGTTTACTACATAAAAGTTACATTCCTAAATATTCACACACACACACACACACACACACATACACATATACACACACATATATATTGCTGTAACCAGATATTATATTGCAATTATGTAATTTTAAAAGTTAATTATAATTTGAAAAGTTAATAATGATAATAGCAGTTAGAACCTTAGAACACGGGCTAATATAAAATAATGGGCATTGGAATCCAAAAGTAAATATCTCAACAATTTGGGTAAGGGAATCTGATAATATATTCAACCTATCCTAACATCTGGACTAAGTTTTCAACATTTGGGTTAGTGAAACCACTGATCGATCCTGACAGAGTTTTCCCAGGTTTATTTCTAAGCATTTATTGAAACACAGTTAAAATAGAATCCATGTGTACCCAGTTCATCATTGCTACATTTGCTAAAATATGGCTTTATATAAGCCACTAAGGATATGGTCTCATTGTTGCTTTTAGAAAGTGTTCTACTATAACTCTAACTCTTCCCCTTATTATAAGGCAAAAAGACATTAATACTAGATTTCCATTTGAGAATTGATATAAAATATACAGTATCTATCTTCAAATTACTTTCTTCCTCTTGTCAAAATGAATGAATCTCTGATGGCATTTTCATATTTTATAAAATGAATATGACAAATATTTTTTTCTGATTATAAAAGATACAATCTATTTTAAAAGTTCAGAAGATATTTAAAAGTTTACTGTAAGAATGGGTGCACTGTCTTTCAGACTTTTCCTTCACATATACATAAAAATATAATCTCTTTCATCACAAAATACAATTATTTTATAAAACTGTTTCATAGAATACATTTTTTCCCAATATGCTATCATAGACATAACTCTATGGCAATTATTTTATTTCAATTCTATCATTTGAAAGGCTATATACTGTCCCACTTACAAATATATCATGATTTATTTAATCCATTCCCCTTTGATTGACATCTAGATTTTTTCATTATGTTGAATTTTCATTATATATGTCTCCTTGCACTTAATTGATAATTTTATTCATAAATCCCTGAAATGGTGATTGCTGAGTTAGACAATTTAAGAATTTCTAAAGGTTTTGACTCAAAATTCTAAAGGTTCTGTTAGATTGTTCTCCAGGATATTTTGTGCCAATTATTTTTCTGTTGATAGTGTGTGCAAATGCCTATTTCCTCACACTCTCACCAATACTATTAAGGTCATCAATAGGGCACTACACAATTCTGCTTGTTGATGTTTGTGTGTATGCTATCTAATAGAGGGTCAAATATTAAAAGATAAGTGTTTGGTTTTTAGATTCTGTACTCTATCTACAACACTGTCACTGATTTGTGAACAGAACATGACATTCATTCTGTACTGTAAAGGCTGAAAAAGGAGAGCTTTATTAGAAATTTTTCTAAATACTCTCTTTATGTTTCAACACTTCTGTAGAAGCCCGTGATAACGGAAGCAGAGTAGTAATGTTGGACTTGAATGAGTAATTGATAGATAGATGAAATTCATGTATGGCACCAAACTTGATTGGGGAGTTGGAATTGCCCCCCCAAGTCTAAGGTTTCACAATGGAACTTGACTTGATTATGATGAGAAGATGGTTATATTTGTCTGCCTTAGCCAGGTAATCAGTGATACTTCCAAATTCAGAATGCAGTTAAAATGGGATGGCAGATGGTTCCAGCGAGGCATGTGCATGTGTCTGTGTGAGCATGAACACACAATTGTGTGCATATGAGAGAGAGATTCACTCACTCAGATATTTTTATTTGTATTCTTGATGAACACTGTTTCAGCAATTCCCTCAAGCTCTTTCCAATTCAATATTCTTCCCCTCTTCTTTATTATAACTGTTCTCACAGTGTTCTTTTTGTACCCAACACTGCTTTTCCTCCTCTTTGCCTGTGAACTGGCCTTTCCTTTTCATGTTTTTGCAGCTTCTCCTTGTTTACTGGGACACATTATCTGTATCACCTGACTTTGGAGCTCCTGTTTTTAGTTCCCATTGAGGCTGCCCTTTCCTTTGTAGGGCTACCTTTCATGTTAAAATTATTTCCCTTGATGGTGACTGGCTTAATTTTAATGCAAATTCTAATGTAACACACTGCCTCTCATCACTCTCCCATTTCCAGTTGTTTTTGGACATGCTCCAGTCACTTGATGTGAGTTGCATTTACCTTTTGTGCCATATTCTCTCCTTTTTGATGGTTTCTTCCTCTTTCAATGTTAATCCCTTCTTATTCTTTGATAGTATTTTCTTCAATGGCACTCTTTTGTCTTTGATGAAATTTTTGTGGGTTTCTTCCTCTTATCATGCTTTCATGTTCAATGTTGATCGCTTTAGTTTGCTTTCACATCAATTTCCATTGCAGGTCTTTTTGTTCTGTCTTCATCTATTGTTTCCTGAGATATTCTGTCATTTTCTATGATAAAATACATATGGCATGAACCTCAAGGAAAACATCATTTAGCTGAGAAAAAAAAAATACGTTTCCTTTTGTAAATGTATTTATTAAAGCAGACCCATGTACAGCTGAGGACCTGGAATTCATTTGAAGTTTTGAAAACTTCTTGGAATACCTATTATGTCAGAGTGAATGTTGAAAAATATATAATACTCAAAAATAGTGCTGAAAAATAAGATCAAGGTAAAGGTGAATTTGAAACCTAGTTAAATGACTCTATCAACCTTAAGTTAGAGCTCAGAGTGATTTTAAATGTCATTTAGCCAATTTTATCATCTAGTATCTAAAATCTCTACAACATCCCAAACAAATAATCATATAGAGTATGATTAAGGAACAAGGATAACCAAAACCAGAGTAGCCAATTAGATTTTCATCTTTTCCTTATATAGAGTGAAAATCTGTCTCTACGTAGATTTGCATTTTGGCCCTATTTCTACTTACTGACATCATACTCATTTTTTTATACACTTTATTTTTAAAGCAGTTTTAAGTTCACAGCAAAATTGAGCAGAAGGTACAGAGATTTCCCATATGCCCCCAGCCCCCACATTTGCATAGCCTTCCACATTATCAACATCCCTCACCATAGTGGTGCGTTTATAAAAATTGGCCAACCTATATTGACATATCATTATCACCCAGAGTCCATGGTCTATATTAGGATTCACTCTTGATGTACATTTTATGGGTTTGGACAAATTTATAATGACATATATCTACCATTATAGTATCATATAGAGTAGTTTCACTGCCCTAAATATCTTCTGTGCTCCACCCTCTCATTTCTCCCTCCCCACTGACTACTAGCAACCACTGATCTTTTTACTGCTCCATGGTTCTGCTTTTTCCAAAATTTTACATCATTGGAACCATATAGTATGTAGACTTTTCAGATTACCTTTTTTTTTTT
>CM052436.1:39392129-39436252 GCA_028533085.1 Varecia variegata | reverse complement strand
ATTCATTAAAATATCTGAGTTGGCAGATGCAGATATTTTTTCAGAATTTTTCTTCCTTACAGATTTTTGCCCATTCCATCCAAGTGAAAAACGATTCAAGCATTGTAACATAAGCTCTTCCTAGGATGATCTTCAAACAAAACAAAATGCAGTTTTGCCTTGGTTTTGTGATCAAGAAGTAAATTCCATTTCTTTTACAGATGTTTTCTTTCACGCAGCTTGCTTTCTCTAAGTGTCTTTATAAGTCATATTGCCACCTACTGGCAGCCTCCAATATAGCATCCATGTTTTGAATCTCCAAACTATATAGATAAGCCTCTTTTTTAAACAGAAACTTCGTGATTGCTGCTGTTGAAATTATACTCTAATTCTTTCTCTAAATATATATGATACAGTGATAGGTATTAAATATACCTGATTTCCCACTTTTTAAAAAATTAGTAAAATGGAGCCTGCAAATATTTGTAATTCCATTTTAGAGTTATGGAATAGCCTTTATTTTACATCTTTCTGCCATGCAGCTCTGTAATGTTATATCACAAAAGAACCTTGTTTCTTGATATAAAGTTTCTTTTCCTTCTGTGTGTTTGATGAAATGAAAATTATATGAAATAATAAGTAAATTTCTGTGACCTGTCGAATTTATTAACAGATACAGAATGTTAGAAAGTGTCCTGAATTCGATTTAAAATAATTAATTTTAATTCATAATTCAGAAGTATCTGATTTGAGTGGCAGTAAAAAACAAGCAAACAAATGCAAAGGGAACTCTTAGATTGAAGAAAAGCATTTACCTCCAAAATGATGAATTGTGGTGTTTACTCTTTGAAGTCATAAAATAAGTCCTTGGCCTACTTTTAACATAATGGCTGTAAGACCTGGATCATTCTGTGGATATCTAAATTCAATTGAGTTGTAAGAGGAGCTTGAGGTAAATTTACATCTTTTAGTTGGAGCACAAATACATTTACTGGCAACCTTTAATTATTATGGACTATGAAGCATCATTTATGTCCAAAGTATCTTATTAAGTGTAATTAATGGGTTTAAAAGTTCCTTCCCCTTTCCTAAAGAGCTCAACTTGGAGTAAGTGAAATTAAGTTATAAAATTGCACTTAGGAAATCAATGAATACGTTGGAGGTGACTTTAACCTTCTCCTTTCAGTGTTATTCAGAATTAAGTAAATAATAACATAATGAATATAAACATCCAGCTTCCACCTTCATGTTTTAAGAGAGACCACTTTGTAATAAAATTTTAAATGCATTTTTCTCATTCTTTACCTACATGCTAATGCATTGGCTGCTTTATTACATTGTTTATATTACTCTAAAAGTACTTTTAGCACTAAGATATTTTAAACTTTCTTTTCTATTTTCCAATTCTTGCTCCTTTTTTTCATGATATATTTTATTGTCTATATTTGCTCCTCTCGTTTTCAAAGCAAGACAACTTTACCAGAAATATATAACCTCCTTTAAGTGAGAAAAAATGTTTGTTTTTTTTATAAAATATGCTGAATATGTAATGAAGCCAATCAAGTGGAAAGATGTATTTAAATATTTAAATTCTCTTCCTCAAGCAATTGTTTTGCTTATGCCTGCTTTCCCTCAAAATTAAAAAAAAAAAAATACACAATTTTGCCATTTGAATAAGGTGCCTATTCAATTATATCAGAGCAAAATGTATTGAGGGTGAACAATAGTGGCATGTGCAATTTATTGTTAATGATCAAACACTGTTGTTGAATATAATGCCATTTTAGGGATTTGATGATATTGCATTAAATTATTTTATTTCTTTTATGGCTGAAATTACCACAGTCTTGGAGTTCAAAAGTCACTGAAGAAAACCATGAATGCTCCTCTTTGAAATAATTCACACAAAAATTTCATGGCCCCCTTCAAATCTGCCCAATTTCGCTTAGGTAAATATTGTATATTTTAGGGTAGAAAGGTGCCCTAAATAAATGGAAGATGACAATATTTTCTGTTCCAAAATGATGCATAAGTCATTCACTTGAGAAATTATGCTGTCAACAATAAAAAAATGATTACAATAAGTTAAAAAATCCAGTTTTATAGTAAATTTTTCACATAAGGTGTATACCCACTTTGTGAAGTAAATGATTACAATAATATCTATGTGGATTCAGCCTTTCAAAAAAATCTTTATAATCTTAAGGACTAGGCAGGTGCAATTGCACTAGGATAGATACTGACTCATGGAATTATCCAGGAGACTGGTCAAATCTTACACATCATCCAATGATTCATGTACCTGTTTCAAGTACTTTTCTTTTTGAAGAATTTAAATATGGTTTATATAGATTTGACAAGTTAATGAAAAACTTCCCATTTATACTCCTGTGCTAGTTGTTGAATTTCACTAATCTGTTATTTTGCTGCATTGTGGAAGGCACTTAGTAATACTAACAAAACAGCAAATAATTTTTAAAACACATTTATTCATTCTGTGCAAGTGAAAGTCACAAGCTTTAAAAATTTATCATGAGAAGTTGATTATTTGAAGATTGTGTGCATAAATTGGAAGGAAATCCAGAGATATGAGAGAACATAAAACTGAGATTTCCTCCTCACATTACCTATTGTGTGAAATGCAACTAGAGGCATTCTTTAAAGCACATTCTAATTATCCCATTTAAAAACAAAGTTTTTGATGACTTGAAGATGAAAAAAATAATTTTCTTAAATCACCTAGGCACAGTATAAAATAATGAGGTGAAAAGACCCATTGGCTTGATGCAAACACTGTACCTTTCTCACTAAATAACTTTTGTTGGGCATTTCCAGGACAGGTGTCCTATGATCTTCAGGGGCCAAATTCTTTCCTAAGTGATCACATGGGCCTGTCTATCCTTCACATTTATTGGGTGTTGCTCCAGCATTTGAGAAGTTACATCTGTCCACTGCAACACTTGAGTAACAGATTTCTCTATTTTCTCTGCAGTGAAATGATTTTGTTGTCTGAAAGTAATTGAAAGTATGTTAAATGTTCTCTAAGAAAAGCTTCAGTTTTTAGTTTACTTAATCTATAGCCTTGGACTGAGCTCATCAGTCACTTTCTGATTCTTGAAAGAATTTTCCCTCTCCTGCTTAGCTACCAAGATTCCACATCATGCTAGTGTCCCACCTACTTCTTTGACCACTCATTCTTTTCTGTATCCTCCTTTTTCTCTTCCCATTTTTCATATTTGGAGTCCTCTGGAATTTTATCCTTAAACTTCATCTCTTCATCCTTACTATTTCCTAGATGACTTTGTTAGCTCTGATGGCTGTGAATACCTTATATTTACCAATAATCTCTCAATGTTTTATCTTTAGCTCAAAACCAATTCCCTGGACTCTAAACTCTATTTTCTAACTGCTAGTCACAAACATTTCCACTTAAATGTCGCAAAGGTTTCTCAAATTTTAATATGACCAAAACTAAGCTCTTCATTTTTCTCTTTAAATTTACCTTCTCCCACTGATCCCCATTTCATGAAAGGACATCACCAGTCACCTACTTGCTCAGGAGAAATATATTTAAAAAGGCCTTGACTTCTATCTTCTTCTTATACTCAATGAGATCAGTTGATTAAGTATAGCTCTAACTGAAAATACCAAGTCCAGCCACTGTTACTGCCTTATTTGAAGCTATCTTTTCCGTGCCAATATATTTGCCACCCGCTATCCATAACAATCTTTCCAAAACACAGATCAGATCATGTTACTCCCCTGCTCATAACCTTCCAATGGCCTCTCCTGATGATAAACAGAAAATCTGAAGTCCCTGCCATAGCCTGCATGGCCCTATGTGAAATGGTCCCTGTTTATCTCTCCAATTTTATCTCCTACTACTTTCCTTCCCACTTTCTCAAACAATCCCTGCCTTTTGCTATTTCTTGTATACAGATGAAAAATATTTCTGGCTTAAGGCCCTTGCATTTGCTGCTTCATTTCTCCACAAATATCTGAATGACTTTCTTTCTCACATTTTCCAAATCTGTGCTCGGTTATTACCACTACAGGATCACTCTTTGACCACCATATACACAATAGCACCCTATTTACTCTCTATGTTCCATTTTATCTTTATCATTATTAACACTATTACACTGCATGCTGTTTGCTTATTTCTATCTTCCTAAACATGACTGTGTCAAAGCCTTTATCTATACTAATCAGTATTATTTAAACATGTGTCTGGCACATAGTAGACCCTCAATACATATTAGTTGAATGAAAATCACTGGGTGAATGAATCCTAAGGACAAATGCATTTCCATGTAGTGGCGTGCTAAAGAATATGTAGCTTTGAACACACAGATAACCAATGCAACATGTAGCTAACCACATGTAACTTTAACAATTATAGCGTTTTTCTGTAGTTTTGATAGGGAAAGTCCCATCATTTTATCATTCAGGGAAATTTTATATGAATAAACAAATATTAGTCTTTGACTTTTCTCAGCCCTTACAATTATTATATTACATAACTGTCTAAACATCCTGTTTTCCTTGTTCTGACACTGAGAAATTTAAAATCATGATAATATGGTGATTAATCAATCTTACCTTTTTCCCTAATTCTAAAATTATTTTTAGAAAGGTCTAATTATGAATAAAAGTTTATGATAAATTTTTACTACTGACTCTTCATAAGATGATTTTTTTTTAATATTCTTCCATCTATGTTTTAATTTCCTAGGGCTGCCATAACAAAATACCACAGAGTGGGAGGCTTCAATAACACTTATTTTCTCACAGTTCTGGAGGCTAGAAGTTCAAGATCAGGGTGTCAGCAGGTTTGGTTTCTTCTGAGTCTATTTTCAGCTTACAAATGGCTGCTTTCTCACTGTGTGAATAATGTGTATGAATAAATAGATAACTGTAGTTTACTCTTTCCGTGCTTTTAGGTTTATTCCTTCTCCTCATTTCCTTTTATAATCTTCAATATGGAACATTTGAAAAATCTTTTTTGCTGATATATTCCATATATATATTCCATATACATACATATATATGTATAGATATATTCCATATACATTAATATTAAAACAAACAGGATAGAGAAGACACAAATATCTTCATTTTTCAGATTAAAAAATAAAACTGAAGTTTATAAAGGTAAAGTAAATTGGTCATACTTACATAGCAAATAAATTCCAAAATCTGGTTGTAACAGGGTCTGTCCTATACTTAAGGCTGTATTTTATCTGAATTATCTCCTTGCTTTCTAGAGCTTAAAGTTTATTGTTGTTGAGTATTGGTGGTAGACAGAATTTTGGCCCTCTGACCTTTGCCCTCCTGGTGCTATACCTGTGACTATATTTCATGGCAAAAATGACCTTGCAGAGGTAATTAAGGTTAATAATCAATTGACTTTAAGATACAGAGATTAGCCTGGACTGTCCACACAGGCCCAATGTAATGATAGGAGTTCTTAAAATCAAAGCATTCTTCTTGCTGAGGACAGAAGAGAAAGTCAGAGAGATTTCAGAATGAGAAGGCCTCAACATAGAAGAAGACATGTAAAAAGAACATGAACAGTCTGGAGGAGCTGAGGGCAGCTCCTGGCAACCATTCGGCAAGAAAGGAGGACCTTAGTCCCCCTACCACCAGGCACTTATTCAGCCAACAACTTTATTCAGCCTGGAAGTGGATTCTTTAGTATATCCTACAAAAAAGAGCCTAGTCAGCTGGTACTATGATTTCTAGCATGTTAGAATCTGAGAGGAGAACAAAGTTAAACCATGCCAGAATTCTGACTGATATAACTGTAAGCTAATAAATTTGTTTTGCAGTAATTTGTGACCTTTTGTTACAGCAGCAATAAAAAACTAATAGAGCACTTGAATTCCACATCCAGTGTAATTAATAATATTTAAGTAAACTCAAATTTCTTCTGTTTCTGATTTCCAAATGTTTAAAGAAAAAATTACCTCTCTTTTTCTGTGAATAAAACTTCATCCTGATAGGTAGGAGTTCATAAAATACGTTTATTTTTTGATTAATTCATCTACTCATTCATTGATTTGTCTACTTATTCATTCAACAAACATTTATTAATTCTTAGGACATGTAAAGACTACATTAAATACTGGCAATGTGGCAGAAATTAAGAAATGATTGATCCCTTTCCATATACACTGATATTCTAGTGGGGGATACAGAAATCAAATGAATATTTAACATAATGTGGTAGAGACTTATAATATGGCCCCCAAAAAGTCATACCTCCTTGTGCCCACACTCCTGAGCAATGTGATGTTTCTTCTCCTTTCAACAAAAAGTAGAGCCTCTCCTCCCTCTTGAATCTGGGCTGGCCTTATAACTTGCTTTGATTAATAGAATGAGGCAGAAGTTTAGTGTGTGAATTCTGAATTCTAGGTCTTACATGTGTTACAGTTTCTTTCCTTCCCAGTCCTAATCCTGTCCTGAGACTGCCTTCATGTAAGAAAGCCTGTCTAACATACTGGAGAATGAGAATGAGAATCAGTCACCACCAACTTCCAGACATGTGAATAAAGCCATTTTCACCCTTCCAGTTCAATGAACCCAGGAGAGACCAGCAGATGAAATAACTGGCCAGCCCACAGAATGTGAGCAATAATATATTTTGTTGTTATTGTTTCCTTGTATGAAGCTGTTGGATCTGGGATGGGTTGATACACAGCAATGGGTAACTGATATAATCAATTAGATAATTAAAACTAGATTATTTGCTACAAAGGAGAAGTATTAAGATCTTATTCAAGGTGATCTAAGAGATAATGAGATGAAGCTCTGAAGAACAAGAATTTGTGAGGTGAAGGGCATGTATGCTGGAGTTGGCGTTGGGAAGTGAAAAGGCAGTATATCATTCAAAGCACAGTAAATAGCATGATCTAGGGGGGGAGGTCCCAAATTTGAGACAGTAAAAGAAGTGAAAGATGGGGGTGGAGAACCAAGGAGGACAGTGGTGAGAAATAAAGCCAATGAAGATCTTATCCCACAAACATTTACTAAGTTGTAATACAAGTTTTATTCAATATAGTGAGAGAGATACAGGTTAAACAGAAGGGTCACTTCCCTAAAGAAGAGTTTTATAAGCAGCACAGTGAAGGGAGAAGGAGAGATATGTTTTGACATAATATAACACAAAACTGAGTAAAATAAGTAATTTATCATAATTTCTAAGGGCTTTAATAGTATAGAAAACAAAAGCAATTTATCAAATTGCTATGAGACTGTTCTGGCTGAAGCCTTTAACCTAAGACTCCAGGGCCTAGTCAGTCACTGAGCCAACTACTCCTATTGTAGATATAGCCCCAGTTCTGCATAAAGAAAAAAAGATTGTCACTATTTATAAGGGTTTTTTTTTTTTTTTCATCTGACTGAAAAATTTGTTAACCAGGAAAAAGCAACCTAGATTTATGGAAGTACTTTTAGAGTGACATAGTTCTAAGAATATGAGTGATTACTCAGTTCAGCCCTTTCATTTTGTAGTCGAAGAAGCATCTTTCCAAAGGGTAGACTGATGAGCATAGGGTTCCCATGCTAGATAATGATGGCACTCAGAGTGGAATCCAGGTCACTTGGATTCTAGTTCTGTGCTTTTACTAAGACTTGCATTTGTTAATTATTTAGCTGTCTCAAACTTGAGAGGTACTTTGCCAGGTATTTCTCACTAATTTTTGAAAGCAGACTTGCTTCATTAGGCTTGCATCTGAGGATGTCATTAATATGTAAGTCACTCATATGCCCAATTTTTGGCACACTTGATGGGATGGTTAACAATGAACTTTTTCCTGTGTACATATGTGCCTATTTCCTTTAAGCTCTCCTAACCAGCCTGATATAGGAGGAATTTGGAAATCTCATTACTTTCAGGTGATATGACTTTAGCTGACAAAGGCTCCTTTGGCCAGTGTTCAATGTAATGAGACTCCTTTCATAAGTGCTTTAAATATGTCACTGAAACTTATTCACTGGAAGGAAATAAAGACACAAATAGATTTTCAGGGCCTAATTTTTTCTCAGTGTCCTATGGAGTATTTTCTATTCAGTTTCTACTAAATGGGAGATGTAGCTAGACAATATCACATATGAAAAAGAACCCTAACTACCACTGGCATTTGGACATTTTCCTGGACTGTGTTTTCAATGGCAGACCTGGCCAGGACAATGTTGACAATGTTACATTTCAACTATATATATATATATATATAGACACACACACATATATACGTACATATATATAAAACTATGTTAGCATCAGAATCACATTCTTATTTGTTGCTCAAAATATGGGCATTTATTGTCCTTTTCAATTCTTGAATTTAATAGAGCTTTTACTTCTTAAAGGGATTATTTGAAGGAGAAAGCTTTTTTTGTCTATTTCAGACAAGGCTGTTAATTTTTTTTTTTCGGATTCTGTTCATGCAAAACTTAATGCATGGAAGGATAAGGGAATCAAGATAAGGGAAAATGTCAGCAGAAAATTATCTCTTTCTCCGTATACTTGTACTTGCTGACTACCAATAAGGATCTGTATTATACCTTTCTTTGTCTAACTCGTTATGCCTAACATTCCAATGCAACAGAAATGGGATGAAGGATAGCTTAGCTTGATGCCTTTTCAAAATTACAAAGTCCTGAAAGTCATTCCATTCTGATAGATATATGTAGACAATACCTTGTTTTCAGTGAACTTGATGCATACCGCCCTGAATGCAAAAATGTATACTGAACAACGAAGAAAGAAATGTGATATTTCACATTCGAAGCTTTCATATGGCTTTTGTGCTTTGTGTAAGTTCTGAATTCATTATCAAACATATCCTTTCAAAATCAACTCAAAGAGCTGCCAAGGGATAATTTAGGACAGGGAGAAAAAAAGTGTGAAAACACTCTTGTTTAGAGTTTAAACAATACCTCATTTTCAAATAAAATGTCTACAGTAAATTGCAGATTGAGGAAGAAAATGATTATATTCTGTGATTGAGCTTCTTAAGCCACAGTGCTTTTTTGATAAGATAGGGCATCCACATAAAATGTAAATAAATATTCAAGGTGTATGTAATCATATAATCTTCTATTTTGGGATGTTTTATATATGATTGTGTGTGTGTGCACCTATGTGTGTGTGTGTTTCAGAAGACACCGTTTTAATTTCCTCTATAACTTCTCTTATCAACCTATCTGGATCCAATGCTACTAACATTTTGCTCACCTTTCAATTACTTTTATGTTTCTCCCTGGTTTGAACAACATAAATTTGGCTTCCTCATCAAGAAGCTCATTTAGCTGCAGCTTGATTGCAAGCAATTTGCCCTAAGTAGCTCCATCTTTTAATTGTCTGTGCCTTTTTCCAAACTATAAACTGTAACTTCAGGCAGGCCATTTTTGTCTTATTATTTTCTCCTTAGAAATGCATATCTAATAATTCCCATATTCTGTGGCTTTAGGCATCCCTCACCACATGAACAGAAGGAATAGAATTTTCATGCAGCTTTAATTGATTTAAAAAAATAAATCCACAAAATTTTGGTATCTGGAAAGAGGTAAATCAAATATGATCCACAAAAGTTAATGTTGTGCCTTTTGTTATTTTAAGGGGAGAGATAAGAAGGAAAATGGAACATCAATTTCTGTGGCTACTAATGACAATAGTAAGAAAGTTCTCATTGGTATCAAAAAGGTTGTAAAAGAGAAGAGTTTTTTTCAATACCAGTTTGGATACTCCCAAAATTCTTGTTTTAGTTTGGGGCTAAAGAAAGATATTCTGGTCTTTTTGAACTAGCATCATTTTCAGTTTTGAAAAAACAAAGAAAAAGGAAATAAACAAAAGACTTGTCATTAGTGTGAATTTGATTCTAGATTAACGAGCCAGGGATTAGCATATGAACATTTTATTACCAACCTAAATTTAGGTAATCACTGGCCATCAAATTAATCATTCCTGTCATATTCTTTATAAAAGGGCAAATGTGAATAGAAAGAAATATTACTGGGAAAAGAAAAAGTTTTTACTTGTGTTAGGAGGTCCAGTTTACCAAATCAGAGCAATTTGTTTTAGATACGTATCAGTAAAGATGATCCAAGTCAAACAGTTTGCCTTAACTCTTTTGGTCCTGATGAGTGGGCAAAAGACCTTGTACATTTCATTTTTCTAAGAAATGTTAGGAACCCTTAACTTGACAATCTCTGAATCACTAAATGATAACATCCTTTGGTACATCAGTATTTTACCACTTGCCCTTTTATATTTTTGTTTTTAAATGTGCAATCTGCTTTTCCAGTCATTGAAGTGATTACTGATTTCAAAACTATTTTGATGCAGATTTGAGTTCTGAGATATTATCCTTTTATGTAAGCCAGGTCTTTTCCTCTGAACATATTGTTAGTCTACCTTCAATAAACTTATGATTTTTTTTCTTTGTTAATTTGAGCATTATAAATGCAAAGTCTTAAAGTAGGGAAAGGGATCACCAAACAGATTCCATATGGTACGCGAAGGGTCATGTTAGTATGGTGAGTGACAATTGTAAATCTGATATAAAACTCTCCTATGCAGAGGTATTAGATAAAAAATTGACGGTGCTTCCTCACAGTGATAGGAATGTGTAGTTTTGTCCCAGGAAATCTGGGCCTTTGAAAACCCAGAAGCTAAAAATAAATATTTTGTCCTAACATTTAAGTACATGTTCCACAGCATATAATGGGAAAAAAAAAAAAATTCTACTAATGTCAGATACAGACGTCATCTTCTGGAAAATAACAATAGAATCTTAAGTTATTCGTTATTTTGTCATTCACCGAAGACTGAGCACTTACCATGTCCAAGGCCCAAGGGATACAGAGCTGAACACAGTGGGAAGGGTCTGAAGCTTCATGTGGCAAACATTAACATTTTAGTGGGGAAAACTGAAATCAACTACTGATTATGTAATGACAGCTTTGTGTGGATGGTTATAAGTGGATCTCTTTAGTAATTTTAGTTAGGGCCAGTCTCCTTAAAAGGACAGCATTTAAATTGTGATTTGAGGTGTAAAGAAGAGCCAGATAAATATTTCCTTAGACAAAGATCAGAAGTATACACGGTGCAGTTTAATTATGCTCTACCATTTGTGGAATCACAGAAGCCGCTGTCTAGTACCACTGCAGTTTGTCTTTGCATTATAATCCCTTTCATTTTACTCCAAGTTGACTTAGCCTTTTCAATTTTTTCCCATTATTCACCTCTCTTCTTTCTTCCTTGCTGTTTGCATACCTTTTCTATTCAAAATCAAACATTAGGGGAAATTGAGAATAATTATAATATTTAGTTTTTCACATCTCCAAATCCGTGTATGTTAAAACACTTTGCTTTTTTATTCTTAATGTCCACAAACTATAAATGTCAGCTCAAAGCGACTAGAGATTAAATGTACTGCTTCCTTTGTGGATCTCATTGTCTGCATTACAGGGGTGCACAGATGTCACAAAACAAAAACACAAAAGCTTATGTTCAGTGAATAAATGTGTAAATGAGCAAACAGATTTACTAGACTCTATAATCAAGAAATCAAGCACCTAATTTGTTACCAATGCACAAAAAGCTCTTGTGCAGAGTCACTGATACTTAATAAATACAAACTATTTTAAATAAATAATTTTATGTTTAGAACAGAAATTAGCATCTGATCCCAAATTTTCACTTTTACCCATGTAGATCATCTTTCAGATCTACTGGGCAGGTTGAAATGCTTGTAAAATCAATTCCTGGGAGTGCTGAAGCATTTTATTTGTAAGTCTCACAACACAGTTATTTTTGGATAAGCATCAGAAGTTTGGGAATATCGTCTGACTATTCAAACAACTTAGATAATAGGTGGTGAACATTGCAGATCTTGTTTCTTATCAAGTTTGCCACAAATTAAAATACCAAGAATGTAATAATATTTTCCTCTGAGTCATGTATTTTTCCATTAGTTTAAGAGTCTTTTCCGTTTTAGTTTTATTTTTTTTATTCTGCAGCTCAAGGTACCGAGGAAAAAAATTCTTTGAATCTGCACTTGATTATTAGTCTCACTTACTCTGTGCAACAGCAAGGATCCTGTTTTCTTGAAAATATTTGAGACAGCGCCATGGTGAGCTATAAAGTTATTAATGTTGCTTGATATTTGCTTTGACAGCTGCTCTGTACTCTCTTTAATCATCTTCATCATGGTCTGTAGCACTTTTTCCCTCCATTTCACTTTTGCCTGTGCTGCTTAGAGAGGATGATATACGTAGAAAACCTGATAGATCCCCCTTTCCTCACACACACCCTGATTTTTCTATTCTGCAAGTTTATCATCATTCCTTCATTCAGACATTTCTTCATTCAATAAGTATGTATTCAACTTCTATCATATGCAAAGTTGTGGATGAGAGACTGGGGATATTATAGATATTAATAAAACATAATTTATGCTTCTAATAAGTTTATCTTCTAGTAGGCTGGCTAAGACAGGCTCATGACAGGGTAGTTGCCTGTGACAAGCCTCATAACATAGAGACTAATAAGAGTACGGGTTTTACAGTCAAACAGATATGGATTTGGATCTTGGTTTCATTAACTTACTGACACTGTATGAGCTACTAAGCTACTAATACCCACTCTCAGCTATCCTCAAACCTAAGTTTTCTTATCTGTAAAATGGGAATAATACTGCCTCTTTTTATGAGGATTAAATAAATGTAAGTCTCAAGTCACAGTGACACTTTTGCTAATGACAATGGCAATTATGGTGAAACGAGTGTTACTGAATGTGGTGATAATAATGATTATAATAAAATTAATTTTAATAATAAAGTAAGGCATATGCTAAATGGAGATTTAGAAACCAGAGAAAAAGAAACTAGCAGTATCAGAGAAAAGCTGCTCTGAGACCATTGGCATAAGCCCTTGAAGTTGAATAATTTGGATATCAATATGCTGACATGGCTGCACAGAACATGCATGCTGGGAAGTACTGGTTCTGCTCAAGATAATGTGGCTAGTCGCCTCTGACAGCATAGCCTGGTAGGTATAGGAGATGATGGGAGGTGATTCTGGCATGTAGCTAATTGGAGAGATTGGAAAGAAGTTATACTTACCTTCATTGAATAACCTCAAAAGAAATGCCCTAGTCAGGAATATGACATACATTGCTTCATTTAATCCTTACATCAGCCCTGTAAGATAAGTCACCATTTCATAGATGAGACAACTGAGACACAGAAATTTTAAGCCACCCAGCTGGGAACGAGTGAAGCAAGACTATAAACACAGATTAGCTGCCAACAGACCAGAGGCTTTATAAGGAGAGGGGTCACTTTAGTTTAGCTCACATTATATTCAAGTACACAGGGTCGTCCCTGGTACCTACTAGGTTATTGAATGAATTTCTCTACATTCATGTTTGTTCAACCATCCATGCTGAGTCTTGGTAGGGATTAAACTTTAATGACAAAGTAAAGACTCTGTGCTTTGTATGTTAGGCAGCAGAGTCTTCTAGTAGGGAGTTAGGAACCTAACTGTGTTGTTCATATGTATTTGAAAGGAGAGAGACTGGCTGGAAAAAGCAATATAGAAGATTTCTCTATATGTGTAGAAGACAGAAAATGAAGCTTCGGAGTAGGCAGGTAGTAATGGAGATGAATAGAATTGACCAGATGGGAGGATGTAGGAAGATGATGTTTCTTTTTATTTCAATGACTGAGAGAATAATGGTATTGTAAAAATAACATGTTTTTTTTTTTTAAAAAAAAACAACAACAATAAGCAATACACTGGAGAAAAAGGGAAGAGTTACTGTGGGACTGAAAGTAAAGCATTTTGGATTTTAACATGTTGATTTTTGAATAGCTGTAAAAATAACTACATATTCAGGAAGAAGTTGGAAATGGAATATTAGAGCTCAGGAGTATGGTGAAGTTGTAGATGTAGATTTGAATCTTTCCAGTATAGAGGAGATATTTGTAAAATAGAAATGATGCAATTACTAATGGAGTTTGCTTCTTTACTGTGCAGGCTAATTATTTGTTTCTTTAAGTTAAGTCATATCTCAAAAGAGTTAAAATTGCATGAGAGTCTTGGCTGAACTTTATTCCTTGGTTAAAAACAAGACCTGATATATAAGCATGTTTGTGAAATGCAAAATCATTTCATGTACTCATAAGCACTAGAAATTGAGGCCAAACCTCTTACTTAAACACATAACTAGCTTCAGCAACAATAGTTTAAACTAGCTAGTAAGTTCCTGCTGTGAACTTTAGTCTGTGTTAATTCTTAAGACTTCACATACAAACAAGGGTGGGAAGGTTGAATATATATTGATTTTGCCATTATGAAAAGGATGCTAGACTGTAAGTGTCACTAATCAAAGGACAAGGGTTCACTCTCTTTGTCATTTCCAAAATTTTCTCTTCCTATAAGAATATGCAGATCTTTAAAGGAAAGCTCCTTCTAGCCAGCTCCAGGCTTTGCTCTTTCACAAAGTTACTGGGAAAGGGAATAAACATCTCAACTGAGATGCAGCATTTTGCCTCGTGGGGAACAGATGTGTTGCTGTTTGCATAGCTTCCAGGGGTTCTGCCAGCTATCAGGCCTTATTATGGAAAACAACGCTGGAAGCTCTGTAAAACATTGCTATGGGGGGCAGTGGGGCTTCCAGCTACTGCACCAGGTACCACAGGATTTTATTGTGTATAGTTATATTTTAGGAACCATAATTATCCCTGGAAACTTAATAGAATTTATTAAACTGAACCATGTTCAAACTGAATTAAGGGAGAGTTTTAGATCTAATTGAGATTTCTAGAGATAATTTTCAGGTATTGAAATGAATAATTACAAACTAAATATATCATTGCACTCTTCATTATGATAGTGGCATATACCTAAAGAAAATGTTATGATATTATGTATTTCAAAAAGGTTATGGAGAAACATTATTATATTTTTCAAAGGAAATTAATATGGAAGGATAATATTTTTGGTGATTATAACCCCCATTCCCACATCTTATTGTCATTAAACATTTATTTAGGAATTATGGAGTTTTTATAATTTTTTTCTTGTTTCCAGTAAATTATCTAATAAGTCTAATATTTTATATGACATTCATGGGGACTGTTTAGAAGACACAACTCACAACTACTCACAGGAAATCAGAGATTACCAAAACTGAACCAGCCTCTTTAACATAATGCCTCTGGCAAATAACTCCAAAGCACAAACACAGGCTAATCCTGAACATGTGGCAACAGGTTCTGCCTTATTGGCCCAACATGTGTGAGACTTTGCAGTTCTCATTGATAATATTGTGCATTATCTTGCCTGCTATTTTCCTAATTTATTTTCATTGTGCTACTTAGTAGCTAATTAATCTGAATAAAAGGTAAGATGCCCATGTTTTATTTTAACTTTGACAAGCTGACGGTCAAGGCCAGTCACCTATCTCACAGCGAGGAGGGAGGCCGGGACAAACTTGGATTCTGCACATTCTCCAGACTTGCTTATTCTCCTTTAGAAATGTCTCATCATTTAGGCAGAATAGTGGATCTGCCCCAGTGCTTCCTTCATTTTTCAACCTCTTTGAAAGCGATGCTCTATACACTTATTAGGGATGCATATTAAAAGACTGTTCAATGATCAAAGTTACATGGCTATAAAGGGTATATAAGAACATAGGAACACTCCTTTTTTATTATTCTGTGCTTCCAACACATTCTCCCAAATTAACTAAATTTATGATCTAGATTGACAAAAATGTATGGGGAAACAGTTTTTCACTCTTAATAGACAATTTGTTAGTACTACTAGTAAGTCCACTTCTACTAATGTGGGCCAAGAAAATGACAACAACCTTCTGCCCTTAAAATTACCCTGGTAATCACTGGGAGAATGAATGCTGGGGGAGGTTTACTTAATTAGAGCCCTCGTTCTTTGCTCTCTCCCCTACAGTCATTCCTATAAAGAAGCTTATCGGTGGACAGGCTGTTTGATATTTCTGGTTCAGTTAGCAGTCACCCAGTGCAGCCATGACTAAAATAACAATATGACAAACACTGGTATCATTATGCGGACAAACTCTTCCCCTGATAATTTGACTGATAAATGTTATCAGGAAGGAAAAAAATGAGAAAAAAGGTAAATCAAAATTATTTCAAAAAGAAACAAAAGAATGTTTGAAAGAAGCACTGAAAAAAGGAAAAGTCTTTATTATTATTTTTGATAATTTTTTAAGAAATATGTTTTTCTCACTGCCACCTAATGTTGAGAAACCTAGTCAGAATAAGAGTTCACATGAGAGGTTCTAGAAGTAAATAATTAAATGAGAAATATCTTTATAAGAGGTAAGCTTTTTAGACCATCTTTATTTGGGACGAGAAAGACCTATGTTTATCTTCCAACTCAAATACTCGTTATTAATCACAGATGTTTAAAATGGTTTACTAGAACCATTCTGTTTTATTAGGTGCTAAGATATACCAGGTGCCATGTGAATACATTTTTTAAACCTTTTCTGAAATCATCTTTCCACAGTATCCTGCCCATGTTCATTTAAACCAATACATTGCAGTCTATAAAATGTTAACTAGCATGCTAAAATAACTGTCAAATTATCAATGTCCACAACCTAAGATAGAATTTGTGCAATATATCCCATTAATTTAGGCACATATATTTTCAAATATCACCATAATGCTTATAGCTGTAGCCCTATTTCTCACCCAGAAACAAAAGCAATAGGAAATGTAAAAATTTAGAATAATAATGTCATGTATGGCCAGTAATTTACCATTAAATTGGATTGTGCCCTGGGAAAGCCAGTAATGGTTTCCCATGTGTTTTGACAGAACACATTTATTAAATTACTGGATTGTCATGATTCAGATTTAGGTTTCTAAATTTAGAACTATAATTGATTCAGCTTACTGTGCATGGGCTACTTTCAGGGTTAGACTTACATTCACTAAAGTCACAGAGACTGATGTATAAAACCAAAATATCAGTGTCTTATTTTACAATAAGAACTAAAACTGTCATTCAGACTACAATACTTTTACAAGTGTGGGCACATCTTTCCCTGAAAGCTGATCCCATAAGAAAGCAAATTACATTTAGAAATTTGTGCACAGTATAAAGCCACAGGCCTTTAATACCAACAGGTCATAATTCTAGTCTTGAGAAAATAACCATTGTTTAAGAACACACTCCAGCATCTGTATCAGAGGAGTGTTTTTGGACAGGAACTATCAATGTTTTCCGAAGTTTTTCTTTCTTTCTTTCTTTTTGTTTTTTTATTTACTGACAATCTCCTTCCACTGACACACTATTTTCTTGATATGTTAATATAGTCAATCTAGTTACAGTTTGTCTTGAAGATTTGAGAGCAATGTTTTCCTTTTCAAGATGACTTTGCTGATTTTTTTTCTAATCCAGAGTACATTGGATTAACTTTTAGCTCAGAAGGCAGTCTTAATACCCTTATTTCCAAGTTCTTAGGTGTATATTTATTATAACTCATAGTTAAACTCAAAAGAAAAATGAATATTTTCAATAAATATATAAATTTATCTACTCAGGGATGGTGCTTGTCTTGTTCATGACCATCTCTCTGGTGTCCACTTGAATGTGGACTTACAGGAGGCATTGAATTGAAATTTGTTAAATGAAATAATGGTAATATTAGTTTTACCAAGTGAATTGTATAAGGACAACTTTTTTGTATCCTTCATTTTTAATTAATACCTCAGGTATAAGCATATTCAAATATGTAAAGAAAAGCAGACCCCCTAATAAGTGTAGCCTAATGTAAAACTAAAACTAGTTTCTGCCATGTGTCATATTTGCTTAGAAGTATTTGACTTTCTAAGAAAGAAAATTATCCTAAATAACAAATTAGCATCAGTGCCAAATTTGGCATTGATATTAATTCACTTCTCTGAATTCATTCTCAGAATTACTTAAGCCTTTAATTTATTTAAGTTAATTATATTTATTTCATTTGACCCATTCAGATTTAGGCTTATTGAATGTAAGAGTGATATCTTTAGTTTTTCATTTTTGGGGGATGCTACTGTTCCAAATTTTGGGGGGGATGCTATTTTCTGTATTGGATATACAGAATATTGCCAATAATAGCTTATTATTTAACTAAATCTTATATATTTAAATTACAATTTGTTCTGCCAGTTCTAAAATATGAGTCCTTTGTGGTAATAGGAGCGTCTGGCTCTGCATCCTATTTTAGGGAAACCATAGAACCCAATGTCGGAGCACTAACAGTATTGCAGACTAGACGATGAGAACTGGTTTTTCTTCTTCCATTCTATTTTGAATTCAGTGATCCTGGAGTCTATTCCATTAACTCCCCACCACCACATACATTAGCAATCCATTTATATCTATACATATATACACATACATATACTTTTATATGTATACATATACACATATACACTTGATATATGTGTGTGTGTGTGTGTGTGTATGTGTGTGTATATATATATATATATATATATATATATGAAATTTCAGGAATGGTTCTGGCTGGGAAATCCAAGATCAAGGTGCTATAATAGCACTCACTGTCCATTAGGAGCCTTCTCGCTGCATCCTCACATGGCAGAAGGGTAAGCACAGTGTTCTCACAGGATGGGAGTGCAGAAAAACAAAAAGAACCTAGCTAGTTCCCTTTTATAAAGCACTAATCCATTCATGAAGGCAGAGCCCTCATGATTTCCTCACTACCCAAAGACCCTGCCTCTTAATATCACCACAATGGGGATTAAGATTCAACACATGAATTTTGAAGGACATTAAGACCATAGCACATTCCTTTGCTGCAATTCTTGACATTTAAAGTCTAGGCATTATTATAATTCCTGAGGATCTTCTTCAAAATTCTTGGATTTTCCCTGATGAAAATGCTGGAATGTGCATGCTGCCTTACTATTAATACATTTTCTTGATAATACACTGCACTGCTTTTTGACTGATATTATTCTATTGGTTCTTTTAATGGTGTACTCATTTCTATTTCCTTTTGAATAGCTTAATAAGATGAAGCCACCAAGGACTAGATGTTAAAAACCAAAGTCAGCTGTGAAATGGAATTAAAAGATGTAGGGTGCCAATGAGGACATTATATTTAAGTCAAAAATGCCAAAATTTCATATGTGTATAATTATATACACACATATATATAATTATATACATATTCATATATATGTGTATGTATATGCACATACTCATGCATTGTTTTTTGTTGTAGGATGTCTTTGTTATTTAGGCAGAATAAATGAGAAGGTCACCTAAACTGAGTTTCAGTGGTAATATTAATCAGAAAGTTTAATTTTTTGGAAGGGGAATGAATGAAGCTCTATTTTGTTTTAAGAGTTTTAGGAGATTTTAATGTAGTTTGATAAAATTAAGTTTTCCTAACATTTCACAGGGAAACTAATAGTCACAAATTGGGGATCTAAATTCTAAATAGATTTTTTATGATAAGTCTTTTGGCAACTGATTATTCTTTGAAGGCAGGAATTCATGTGCACTCTCTGTGTCATTCTAAATTCGTCATGCATTTTTTTTCCTATAATGTCTGTATGTGTAGAATGTATCAGGTGAATCTCTCGAAGGGGATATATTTCCTATCAGTAGTGATTTTTATGTTTTCACAGGCACCAAACTGGTTTAGAAATTCCGAATCCACAGTCAATCTTATAACTCATTTGGATTAGAGAATTGTCTGCAGAGAGAGAAGGTATAAATGGATGATTTGTCCATATTTTCCTGACCGGCTTCGACCTAGATGACTCCTCAGACAAACACAGGTTATGCCCAAGGTCGGTTTAATCTCCCTTCTGATTTTAACAAAGAAATCTGTGAAAAGCTGTAGAGATGAATATTTTATAGAGTATACAAATCATAAAATTATATGGGTATATATTTCACATTAATATTAACACTCAGAATGAATTTTTTAATTTAACAAATTCTTATTAAAGACATAGTGTATCTCAAGAGCGTAATTCCCTATGTATCAGTTCACACAAAGGAACATTAAAGAAGCAGATTATAACCTTAGCTAATAATGACCAATTTTAGAAGAATGCACTTAAAATAAAGCGTAAAATAGTGATTAAGATGTAGATAAAAACACCTTAATTACATTCTGACTTTTACAGATAAAGATTGGTGGTGGTTTTGGTCTTCTCTTTCTTTCTCCCCCTCCTCCTCCTGCCCCTCAGCCTCCTCTTCTTCCTCCTCCTTCTTTTATCAAGTCCTGTTACAGAAGACTGCAGCTGTAAAAGGGATAATTAGAAAACTGCATGATGAAGATATAGTCTCCCTTATCAAGGGATTTCTTCTACATCCCACTAATATACAGCATTTTCATTTTAAATTATTTATACAAGCCAAAGATAATGGCCCCATGCATTAGGCAAGTTTTTACAAATTATACTAATAATGTCAAGGTCATACATTTAAATCTACATTAATAAGTTAACTTTACTCTTTTCTATGTTAGAGCCTATGCACAAAATTTGATTCCATGTTTTAGAAATGTACCATTTTATATACAAATAAAATGGTACATTTCTAAAACAAACTTCAAACTGATATGACACCAATAAATAGAAAAATACTTAAATGCAATATCCAGTGATGGTAGGAAATACTCTCTTTGTTTAAAATGAGAGAAAATATTAATAAATATTTACTTGAGAACATGCAGATATATATTTTGAATATATTATCATATTAGCTTTATGACAACCCTGTGATGCAATGTTCTACTTCAAATAATTTAAGTTATGCAGAACACTAATAACAGGGCCTAGGATACATTAAGTTGCCTAGCACATATTAAGTACTGGATGTATTTGCTATTCATATTTATAATAAAATACTATCAGCTATTGTCATTATTACTGACAGTAGTAATAGCATTACCTGTGTGGATTTCCAGATTAGGAAGATTAACAGGTTGATAAAGAATTAAAGGCTCTCGATTCTCAGACATTAAAAGAAAATATTAATATTCTTGTTCAGTCCATATAAATATAATTTTCCACTGGTTGGATAAATCAGTCTTAAGTTAACTTTTCTGAAATATATAAAAACTTAAGGAACAATTAAAATCAAATATAAACTTTCTTCAAAAATTGTCTATCCTAAATGTGAATATTAAGCTCTTTTTTTATAAAGAAGTGTGTTGAAGGAATCACGTGAGGATTTGGGATTTATGGAATATAAAAGAGCAGGAATAATAATGGGACTGCTATCAGAAATAAACACATTTTCTCTTCTTGTTTAAACTGACATGAAACAATCCAATGATTTTGAGTAGAAATAATTTTTCTTAGATTCTGAGTTCTACAATATTATTTTGTATAAATGCATATATATTCTTAGTCTCCACATGGGAGAAGTCATATCCATTCATTTTTAAATTTTATTTTTGTTATTATTTTGCCTCCATTTAAACACTTGCAAAAACCAGAAATGTTTGTTATATTATTTTGTATAATTCTTAGAAAACTGAGTTGTTATTTATTCATTAAACATGCATATTTTATATGAATTTTATCATCATAATTTCATGGTGTCAAATATAAATTTACAAAAAGTACAATGATTATTTCTAATAAATGCTCTCTAAACATTACAGCAAGTTAATTAAATTCAATTCAGCAAGCATTTAATGAACGTGTCATAAGTATGTGAGAGACATTGGATTTACAAAGATAGCTAAGATGTACTTTCCTCTCTATTTTCTAGCTTAAAGGAGAGGTTCAAAGTCTTTGGGATGAAGGAAAGTTCAAGGTGAAAAAGAAGAACAAAAACAGAACAACTGACATTTCCATCAAGTGGCCCTTAGAACAATCTACCAACTAACGGCTCTCTGTAAAGGTTGCTGATGTTCTATTTTATAAAGGTTAGACAGAACTGGGTACATAATCTGCAGAGCCCATTGCAATATAAAAATGCAGGCCACTTGTTCAATAATTATAAGAATTTCAAAATGGTAACAGCAAAGTAGTGACTACGTATGGACCCTTGTAAGCATCAGGTCCCTTGTCACTGCCAAAATCACCTATTCCTGAAGGCTGCCCTGAAGTTAGATGTGCTCTTGCTAAATCTTTAGTTTCTCTTAGGATGCCTTCATTGATTGATGCCATTAATCCAACAAAACTGGTTATGTGTCTCTGAAGTCTGAAGAGCATATAGATCATGCCATCATGGTTTTCCAGCAATTTTTAAATTTTTATGTGGCATTACCTAAAAAATAAAAACTTATGGCTGCCTTCTACTTTACTTCCTTATAGGGCTTCACTGGACATAAAGATCTAAGCATAACAGATTATTTTCACTTTCCCATTCTGCCATTTTAGAAAGAGTAAAGCATAACATGCTAACCCATGTATAGGGAATAAAATTGGGATATCAAAATGGATTTCAGATTGCCTTCATACAGCTCACTTGCTGTCTTGTCAGCAGCAACACTAATTGGTAAAATAATATTGAAAAAATAGTGTTTTTAAATTTTCCTACACTTAAAAAAATTGTGTTTGACTACATTTTACCATTATTCAATACAGCCATCTGATTATAACATAATGCTGAAATACTCCTTTTTACAAGTTCCTGTAACAAAGATTTCCCCATAGATATTAAGGAGAATGAGAAGAGATTATTTTTTGACCTGGTGATTTGTGATTACATATTTCTGTCTACATATGTATATTTAGGGATATACCAGATACCTACATTATAGCTTATTGCCACGTTGGTTTTTAAGGCTTAAAAATAAGTATAAAATTTACAAAAAATGAAACTAACAATAAACACACAATTGAGATATTGTTTGCCATCAGTATTAGATCATATGCATCACACAATAAGAAAATTTGTAGATTCCAGTAAGTAAAAGAAATTGATCATTAGTTACTAATTCCTTTTTAAATTTAAAGAAATGCTCATAACAGAAATCATATTATATAAATTGTTTAAAATCTAATTGTTTATAAAGTCATAAATTTATTCATAAATTTATATGTATATGAATTTAAGCACATGTATCTGTAAATAGGATCATATGCATATAAAATAATAATTAATAAATATACTTTTATCAGAAATTAAGGCTGCATACCTTATTTAATTGCTGAAACTGAAAATATTTTCACTCCAGTGTCAGGAATGTACTGCAAAGCACTAATAAACTGCAACACATATGGCAAATAAATCTCCTCTATATTGAATACTTTGAGATTTATTATGATCTATCATTCCAAGATCTATTGGGAGTTGCATAATATAAATACACAATTTATGGCTAGGGGACAAAATGAGGATAAAAAATACCATTATTTAACAATATGATTTGAAATCTGGCATCTAATTTACACACACACACACACACACACACACACACATTTAAATCTAGTGTGTATTGACAGTAGCGTTCTGATATTACTAAGGATAAACTTTCTAAGAAAAGGATCTCCTTTCTGATGGTAGAAATACTTGTGCTGCATAGTTGTATGTGCACACATACCCCATACATACAACCTCACATAGCTAACGAAACTTTACAAACTCTAAACTGTCATCTGATTTATTTCACTTACTGAGGATAAACTATTTCTTTATATGCAATAAAAGCAATCAGATTTATGTAATAGAGTTTTCTTGAGCCAGTGACCCATTCCATTCTTTTTCACCTGGTTCTGATCTGAGGACAATTTGTTTCATAATCTCTCTACTAGAGAAACAAGGTAAAAGAAATGAAAGAGGAAATCATATTTCATAATAATCAGTTTATGACATTAGTGCTGTAAGTGGCACCCTGATAAACCCTTTTCTCCATCTTCTCCAGAGGCAACAAGGGAGTGAGGATGAGGCATTGTGCTATGGCAAAAGAAGTCACTTGTAACTCATTTTGATAAGGTGACATCTTGTGTTCTGGAGAACATAATTAAGCATAATGTCAATGAAGAGTGACTATGAAAAAATTATGCTGCTGAAATCAGCTATTGATTAAAGAACCACAACCATAAATACAACAACAAATGCTGCCCCATTTTTAGTCCAAACTTATTACATTTATGACATGTTTTGAAATATAATTATTTTTCACTTGTAAAAAATATTAAGTCTTTTCAAAATAGAAAAAAAAAATTATTCTGTTTAGAAAACAAAAATTCCAGGAATGAATTGACTGTGCTTTGAATGCATTCACTATACGTTAGTACTAAATTTCCTGTCTCACCTATTAATATTAGCATTCTTTGCATTTCACAGAAATAACATTTTATATTTTTGGTTTTTTTAAATTATTTTACTGTGTCACTTATACACAAAATGGCAATATGAATAATTGCATATTTTGAGTTACAGTTGAATCTTATGCACTTACATTTAATATTTTAAAAAACTACTTTGAGTTATAAATTTTTGTATTCCAGAATATTTTTAAATGTATTTACTTGTAATATTAGTATATTATTTTTAGTTTTCAAGATAAAATTTGATTAATAACTATATATATTGAAGAAACCTAAAATATGCCACTCCAAAATATACTTTTTTAGCATATTCCAAAATGGCAATTTATAAGGATTATAGACACAGGAATAGGTCCAAAAGGCTATCTTTCATGGGTTATTAGATTTGCATCTGTACAGAAAATCTACATTAGTGAAGTAAGCAGAAGATGTAGAAGTTTTTTCTGAGGTCCCCTTATCTGAGTCTTGGAAAGATTAACCTTCAGAAAAAGGAGATTAAAAAGGTTGGCACTTTTAAAGGTCTGAGAGAGAAACTTTGATCAGACTATTCTCAACCCTTTCTGAGGGCTGCTGCCTGGGAGGTTTCATCTGTATAACAAGACAGCCTTTCCTCACCCTGTCTTTCCTCCCCTCTCCTTCCGGTAACCTGTCACCATGCTCCAAGACTCTATTTCTTGTTGTATGATACAAAAGCTTCAGTAAATTGGCTCTTCTTTGAGTTTCGGTTTTGTGGGACTCCTGTGTCCATGTTCATGTTAATGACTTTGTGTACCTTTTCTCCTGTTACTTCATCTATTGTCTACTCATTTCAGCAGACTCAGACGTGAACCCACAGAGGGAAAATTTGACCTCCCCTATAGTTTTGGCATCTTTGCCATGGTGATATCAAATCTCTCTATTCACACCAAAGACTGCAGATAGACCACAGAAATTTACAGAATCTGGCAGAAAGAAAAAGAGCAAAACATTTCTTATCCGTCAGCCTCCTTGGCGTTCTGCCTACGGAACCTGGTCAGGTGAGTGGTAAAATTCTATGTTTGTGGTTTCTTTCCTTCTAAATTTAAATTAACAGAGGAGAAAATTATTTGTCAAAATTACATATGTGACTCTTGTGGATTTGTTTTAGATACCTATTGGTAATTAATCTTTAGACTCCGAAAATGGTCTTTGATTTCCTTGTCTCTGTCTTTTGTGTGGTTTATCATTAAGGAGAAAAATCATAACACGCTTTGCCTTTCATCATATTTTTTATCTCTTGAGAAACTTGGCTTTGTAATGAAAAAAGTTATTCTCTGGTCTCAGTCACCCTGAAGGGCATTATTGTCAGACTTATGCTAGGTTTATAGCCAGTTGGCTGGGAGTCTAAGATATCTGTCTGTCTGTGTATGCTGGCTATCAAAAGAATTTGCCTTTACTGTCTCAACCTTTATTTCCTAACAATGAATGTCTTTGCTTTCATAAACTATCTTTGGGAAAACCTGTATATCTTGAGAGTAAGTGCGTGCACCCTCTTTGGAATGCCACTTATTGAAATTGGTATACTTTTGGAGATTTGGACCCTATGTGTATGACTCTGACATTCATTAGTGACCTTCCCTCAACAATGGACAACTTTTGTTTTTCTGTTTTGTCTTACTGACTATTCTGTCATTTGATTTTTCATTTATCAGGACCATATGGAATACCAGGCTTTCTTATGCAGGTAAATGCACCAAAATGTTGGGAGCCCCAAGAACATGATCAAACAGAAATGAGTGTTACACCCGATTTGCAGCTAGTGAAGCTTGTTTTTTTTTTTTTTTTTTTTTTTAGTTGTCTTGTAAGAGTGGTCTGAATCTTGAAAGAGCTATATCTTATTGCTCCCTCTTTGGTGACCTTGGATAAAGCCATAAAAGGGCTTATCAGTTTAGTCTTGAGTCATTTGTTAAATATATCTTTAGTTTAGTTTAAAATTTTGGTTTATATTTAGAGCATTTTAAAAACATTTTTGTTTTATTTGTTTGCTTCCTGCATTCTCATTCGAGCTAAAAGAGAACTTCATACTCATAAAAGAGAAATTTGATTAGTAATTACCCTGAACCCCTAAAATCTTATATTATTTCTCTGTGCCTTTTGAGATGTAAATTTTCTCCCTAGTCTTACCTGAGGAATTAACCCTTTTAAAATGCAAATTTAAGGGAAAGAAAAGGCAGACAACAGAAATGTTCGCTGTTTGCCTGAATGAAACCTAATAGTAAGATATTACGGATTTTTTTTTTTAAGAGACCTATAGTAAAAAGTTGGCCTAATTAAAAGCTGATATTTAGGCTATAATTTTTTTAAAGGCCTTCTGATTTTTCTCTTTTGGTTCCTGATTCTGCCATGGAATTTTTTTCAGTTGCTAGAAACCACTTTCAATTATATGTTCGATTCCTCTGTCTGCTTCTTTTCTTGTTGGCATGATTCTTGCTAAGCATAATGTAAAATTTTATCGGCCTTTTTGGAAAACTCCTAAATTGGCTCCTCTAAGACTTCTTCTTTCATTTTATTCTTCCCCCTTTTCCTTCTGCCACCTCTGATACCACATAAAGTGACTTAAAGGAGACTTCTATAGTGACCCTGAGACCCTTTGAAGAACACAGAAAAGGTGCCACTGACCCCTTTTTGGAGTCCTCTGTCTTCCTCACAGATCCTTAGAAGTCATGGATAGGTTCCTCTCAGGTCCAAAGCTCTACTCTTTTTCATTAAGCTCCCTGAACTCTTTGGCTTTGGGGAGTAGCAAGGCTTACTTTATACAATGAGAGAACAGTTGACCATTGGGGGCACAATAACTGGCAAGTCACTGACAACAGATACAATTTTAAAGATAACTGACAATGGTTACAATAAGTGGTTATTACTACAGAAGGCAATCTCTGACTTTCTTTCCTCTTTGTATCTTTGCATGCTCAGTAAGAAAAGCCTCAGATGTTTGACTGGTTTAGACCCAACTGACATTCAACTGGTTATTTTAAATTTTCTCCTAGGCTCATCTGTAGATTTCCCTGTAAAATCGTGTAATGAATTCCTATAATCATTTTAAAACTGCCTCTGTGTTTCACCTCACATACCCCAAACTCTTTGGGAAAACTCACATTCTTTCTCTGTACCTCTGAGATGCAAATCTCTCACCCTGTCTTCCCTATAACTTGATAGCTATCTTTTGGAAAAAGTTTTAAGATTGTTGTGATTGTGTGTTTGTTTGTGTTTATAGATGTGTACATATACAGTGTATGTTGTGTCTACCTGGTATAAAATGTCCTGATGAAATTTCGAGGTTTAAGAAATGAGTGAATGGTCATAAATTAAGTACTTAAATATTCAAAACAGCCACAATTATAGAAACTAACTGAAATTCTTTTCAAGTTCATGTGGAAGGTAAATTTTTAAATAAGATTAGTTTAATATTGTTGGTTTACAAATAACTAAACAGATGTAAGTGAGATAAAAGTTTATCTCTTTGGTATCTCTATCACTATTAGAATATGGCTAAGTTAAATTAAGTGATGGATAATCATTAAATATATAGATCATTTTCAAGTAAGATAAAATATTGATATAATTGCTGAACATAGGTTTAAGTTTATTCACTTTAGCTTCTTAAATTTTATAGAAAGGCAAAATATATTGGGTTTGTTAGTAAATATGCCCTGGTTCTATATTGGAAAAAATATTCTGTGAAGAAATCTATTATTCTAGAAAATATGAAGTTTGTATTAATAAAATATGTTGGTACATGAGAGTTCAAAATTGCTTACTTCATAGGTTTTCACCAGAAATTAAGGTTACTGAGAGTTAAAAATTTTGAAAAATATGTTTAATTGAAGCCACTAAAAATAAAGATAATAATTCTGTATAAAAAGTATATAAGGAAAGTAAGATGTTATAAAGTATAAAGATGTGTTTTTGTTAAGAAAAGAAATGATTTTTTTCTAGGTAGAGGAAAGTTGGGAAAATAAAGAGAATGCAAAAAAATCTTGTGTGATTAAACTGACTAAAATTGACTAAATTTACTAGAAGTGTTTTAAAATTGAGCATTAATATCAAAAGCACACCAGTACAAAACTAGAAATTACCCTTCTCTTTTAAACAAGATTTTTATGTAGTATTGATAAGAAATAATAAATATATATTTTTTCACATTTGGAGTAAACTGCAAAAACACAAAAAGGGGAGAGAGAGAGAAGCATTTTATGTGTGCCTCAGTTGTCTTTATTCAGCCTTTTGATTACTTAAGAAAACTCAGTTAGAGATTTATAGTTTTTCTACAAATATATATATTCCTATATTTGCTTTTAATATCTTTAAGTTATCACTGTGAATGAATATTATTTCACAGTGACTTGTGATCCTATTTTTATCAAGTGTTTTAAATTTTTGATATTTGATAAACTTTGTAAAATTCAAATTTGGGCAATGTTTTTGACCTCAAATGAACTTTTTGATTTCCCTAAGGGCCCATGAAAGTCAAAAAGAAAGATATAAGACCAACTAGAGTTATTCAATATGTTACATTATATGAGAAGCATTGTCATATGATAAGTGATACTAACCTTCTTTAAGCTCTATTTATACATATTTTATTGATGTGAGTGTTCCAAAATTTTATGGGATTATTAAAAATCTAGTATGTCATCAGTCATAATTTATGGTTGTTATGTTACAATGTTATGTCCCACAAAAATAACAAAATTTCTTTGGCAATTGTGAGTGATAATGAAGTACCGTCAGATCTTTAACTATGGCTCTTTTAAGCCTTGGTGTTCACAGATAATTGATTTATTTTGATATTCTTCCTGAAAGTGCTTTGCAATCAGCTATAGTCTAAAATTTTCATTTTTCAAGGAAATTTATGAAAAGATCCTGAAAAGTACTCTTGAATACAGGTTTCAGATAACTCTAAAATGATATCATTGGCCTGAATAAGAACTTCTAGAAATCTAATAAAGAAACTGAAAGGTTCATAAAACTGTCAACCCAACACCAAACAAAATACAAATTAAATACACTGGATTGAAATGATTCTTATGACTTTTTTGTTTGAAATGTTGTTGATACTTTTTATATTTAGTTTTCCAGAGTTACTATCTTTTTTTCTTAAGCTATCTACAGCTTTTCAGCAATTTTATAAAGTATATCTTTGTTAGCAAAATTGAAGCATTTATCTTTCTCTCTACCTGATGTTTCCAGAATTTGGAAACTATTTGTGAGTATTCTTATTTTATGGCAATATAGTTGTTTCCTTTGGTTCAGTAAGAGTCAGTTCTATTTTGTAACAGGACACAATTGGAGACATTGGTTATTTTAGCAAGGTTTGAACTACAATGTCATATTTTCATATATAACCAGACTGCTTCAAGGGATTAAGGTTGACTTTTTGGAGCCAATAAAAAGCCCCTTGGAAAATATAGTCTGGTACCTTAAAGACATAATTCACATGGTTGCCTTAGATGTGGGTAGAGAATGACACTTCTTGGCATCCCCAGAAAACTCAGGATATTTTGGGAATCTCAAGAAGAGAAGAATTCACCCAGACACTAGAGGTATTACAGATAAAATTTGAGGGCCAATCATTGGCTTCCTAGCCTTGAAAGGCTTTTTAAAAGTTTAATCTGATCTTCCCTTTATAATATAACTTTTAGCAAATCAGACTTTAAAAAGAGCCTATAAAATAAATTACTACTTTTGCTAAATTTATATTAATAATAATGCTTCTATAGTTTTGATGTTTGTCCTCCAAACCTCATGTTAAAATTTGATTCCTAATCAAATGTTCTAATGTTAGAGGTGGGGCCTAATGAGAAGAGTTCAGGCTATGAGGCTGGAGCCCTCCTGAATGGCTTGGTGCCATCCTCATGATAATGAGTGAGTTCTCTATTAGTGCCCATGAGAGCTTGTTGTTAAAAAGAATCAGGCACCTCCTGCCCCGCTCTCTTGCTTCACCTTTTGCCCTGTGATCTCTGCACATGCTAGCTGCCTGTCACCTCTTGCCTTGAATGAAAGCAACCTGAAGCTCTCACCAGAAGCAGCTACTGGTGCCATGCTTCTTGTACAGCCTGCGGGACCATGAACCAAACCTCTTTTCTTTATCAATCACCCAGTCTTAGGTATTCCTGTATGGAAACACAGATGAACTACATACAGGCCAAAGACTAACTTTATTTTGCAAACAAAATATCCTTACCATAAATATCTTTGGTAGAAATAGGGGTGAATACAAAGTAAAAAATTATGTTTCAGAAGAAAACATATAGTATGCCTGTTACTAGATTCTAGCTCATTGTCTTTTGAGATTTTAATTTTTAGTTTCCTCCAATATCTGACTATGAATCTCCAAGGTAGCATTTCCAATTTTTCTCCCACCCTTCTGACTCGAAATCACTAAAAATTAAAACTGTGCTTTTCCTGAGATTCTGCAAGCTGAAGCTAGTCAACTTGATAAATATGCTCCAGATAAATCACCACAATGGCTGTGTATAGACAATCTTTATGACATTTAAACTGCAAAGCAGGAAAATCTGTCAGATTTCCACTGCCTGCTCTGTTCCAACTAAAGATGCTTCAGCCCAGATTCAAAAATCTTCTCAGCTGGCTGCCCTCTGGACCCAGAGACTGGTTTATAGACTGCTCTGGACAGCAATCTTTGTTTTTCTTTTGTTTTCATAAACAAGTCTCTCATTAAATACCTATATGCTTGCACCATATAGAGACTTAACCTTGATGTCAGCACATCTGAAATCTCACTTCCTGAAATGAGACACAACGGTTTAACTTAACTGACCTGTTCTTAGGACTGAGAGACTGATTCAAATAGATATGGCAGAATGTTGTCAAATATCTTCTTTCTGCTCATTCCAATCTATGTTTTCTTACTGTCTGCCAATCTCTTGTCTTGAAATTTCTAACTCAAATAGATCTCCACAGACACCAAACCTACTTTAATATGTAAAATTTTCTGAAAATAAAGTTTAAAATGCACTAAAGGACACAAGTATATACTACCTCAAAATATATTTCTCTGGTATATTTTGAAATAGATATTCAGAGAGGCTACAGACACAGAAATAGCTTCGAAAAGGTATCCTTTGTGGGGGAGATTTGCATCTGTAGAGTAAATAAATTTGCGTATTTTTTCTGTTATCAATCTATTGTCAATTCATTTCAGCAGACATACTCAAACCTTTAGAGGAAAATTTCTAGCTTCTCTACAGTTTATATATATATATATATATATATATATATATACACACACACACACATATATACATGCATACATACACAAACATATAGAGACACATAGTTTTCTTTCAAAGCTGTTTCACATTCAGTGACCACATAAAGTGCAAACTTTTTTAAAGAATTACAACACAAGGAGGCAAATGATTGTAGTAATTGTAGTGGCATTCTCCATATTTTTTTTTGCTGCTCAATAAATGAATACCTTTCAATTGTTGAGAGAATTCCTAAATCATGAAGCAATAACCATCTCCCACTAAAGAAATTAAAAATGTAAGACTTGAATATTTCTGTTACTTTTGCAGCTAGGAAATAAGCATATATTTTAGGTCCCTCAATCAGATGGTCCACCCTAAAAATTGAATCAAGGGACCAGGAAGATCCATTTGGACAATGAGTAGCAATAATGCTTCCACATACAATCAGTTTTAGAGGCACCAATCACATTGCTTCTAGGGGATGCTTCCACTACCAATGTGGGTAATATTAGCAGAATAAGCTATAATAACTCTCCCCCACAGGTGCTTTGGCGCAAAGGTCTTCGCAGAGAAAGTCTGCATGATTTTGGGCTTAGCTTCTGGTCACATAGCTTCCAAGCCTGGATTTCTAGCCTTTTAAGAAATTAATTGACTTTATTTCTATCAGTTTAATAAACTAAATCTTGCTTGTAACTGAGTTGCTTTCATTTGCTTTCAAATGAAGAAACCTCAGTGATTTGAAAATTGCTATCAGTGATGATTAAAACAACAAATCATAAAGGATTGGAAGGAATCTCCACTTCATTGGAGCTCAAGTAAATAAAGAGCTACTATGAGAAATGAGACTCTGTGAACACAGAACAATGCAAGGGAACAATAGAAATCTCAGGACCCCTTAAAATTCATTATGCCAAAAGGGGGAACTGAGTCTGAGAACTGAATCACACTAGCACTGCCATACTCTCCCCAGTAAGGTACAGGGGTCCTCTTGTAAGAAATGAAGCTGCTTAGAAAATGACTAAACAGGGTATTTTTTAATGGACAGTGTACGTTAGGGAAAAAGAAGCCCAGCAAGGCAGTCTTGTTATGCAGATAAGCCTCATCATAACAGCCCTCAGGAAAATGTTTTTATTCAGACCTTTAAGGGTATCAGACTCTCAGCAAACCTGTCTCAGATCAAATAGGCAGGGCCTGGCTGCATTTAAAGAGATTCTCCATAGATATAAATTTCTCCCCTAGTCTCCCCACCTAGACAGCCATGCAGCATTATTCCTGTTTGCCCACAGCCATCTCAAAATAAGTTAAATAAATGTATTTTGGAGTAAAATATTTATTTTTTTAAAGAAAAACCCCTTTAAGATATACAGCCCCTATAAAACGAATTCATGTCAATTATAACCTTAGGATTATAGCCTAAATAAATTCTTAAATGTTGTAGAAGTTTATTTCCAAGATACAAACAAGGGAAGAGAGATACAATCACTCTTCTACTCACCCTGAGAAGATCACAACATTGAGTATTTCCTCTACCCCATTTTTTTGAATGTTCATCTTATTTTATATAGATTTACTGAGCACCAAATATAACTTCACAAGAATACCATCAACTGCCTTACTGCTCACCTCCTTCGCCCCTCCCCTTTTTCCCGTGTATCCCTCTTTTCCCTTAAATGTGAAGTCCTCAGCCTCTTCTATGGAGAGCCCAGTCACAAGGGATACTTTATGGGCTATGCTTTTTCTGGGCATGTCCTCAAAATCTTGGCTTAATAAACCTCAATTAAGTGTGGCTCTCATTTTCTGTCACTCATTATTTAAGTTAACAACAATATGAAAGACATGAAAAAGTATGGTGACCTCTAATGATGGTGAACGGTTTAAAGAGAAAAATAAGGCAGATATGTCTTACAAATTATTACATGATGCAAAACCCAGAAACACTGTCTATTTGTGTGGAAAAAGTAATCTTTTACTTTTTGCAACTGCAAGTCTGTGATGGTTACAAAAACGTACAAAAAACCTTTTCATTGTGGGTGGTGGGTTTCTTGTGGCTGCATAAGTTGAAATGTCCCCTAAACTTTTCCTAAAAAAAAAAAAAAAAAAAGCCACCTGGCCAGTAAAAGGAACATTCCACAGAACATAACTTCAATGAAAAGTAGCAAACATACATCTGCATGAACCTCAGGATATGAAGAGGGGACTATATGACCAAACCACCAAAAGCAGGACCAGCACAAAAAGAGAAGTTTGTAGGTGTAGTAGGAATAAAAGAGTAAAGTGATTGGCCCTCTGAGCTATAAAATCTTGGAATTCCAAATTTAATTAATTAATTAATTAAACTAAAACCCTAAAGGGGGGGAAACTTCAAGGAGAAACCTGGTTGAGTGAATCCCTAGCTATCAGGCATATCTAGACTACTTCCTCATGAGCTCTAAGTAGCAAGTAAAGGCAAATAAACAAACAAAAAAAGCCTTTACTATTTACTATAATACCAAATACTGCTGGGGTTTTCAGAAATGTCAAAAATATCCTCCCTACAATAAGAACCGAGTTTAATTTAGAGGATAAATGGGAAAAGGAACCAAGTCGAGCAAATAAAAAGCACTACTGGTAAGAAAAAGAGTACGTTAAAATGTTAAGATATGAGGAGCCCCAGGGGAGTGAAAGCTCAGCAATTACTGGACTGTAAAATAAACATGTAAAAGTTGGAGAGTTGTTTTTGAAAATCAGGCCTCAATGACTCTAGGAAAAACAGATCTGCAGGTAGAAAAACACATTCCTGGATTTGACTTACCTCTGAGAGACATATAAGAAGTCACAAAAATGTAACAGAAGTAAGGGCCTGAAAAAGGGCAAAATGTATTACAAGTTGTCTGTTTAAAACCTCCTCCACTCTTTTTGGGAATTAAAACCTGCATTCCTGTCCAGGGCCAGCAATCAGAGGAGCAGAAGAGTGTTGTTTATTCTTTGTTTTAAACCACAGGAGATGGCTCAATGGAATTCTCTAGGCAAAGGGCATGAGGTCGTCTTCACCAAAGATGAGGCTAACCAGGATAGTTAAACAGCGATACCCCAAAGTTAACCCCCCCCCCCTTTAAAAGCTCTGAATTTTTGCTTAAAAGGAGGACAATGGTTCTTTAAGACAAGAACCTACCATCCTCATCATTTGCTGGCAAATTAATAAACTTCTCTTTTCTTTTCCTCAAAATGCTTGTCCTTGTTCTTTAGCCTTGGAGACAAGTACCGAACTTTCGGTAACAGAATTTGGTGTCCCTGGGTGGGCCCACCAGCGCTATGGTGGAACAGCATCCATGACTGCTACCTCGGCTGGAAGAGCTGCAAAGCAGTCCGGATCAATCCACGGGTCTTTGCCAGTAGGAGCGTTGGCATTTCAGGTGAGGGAGTGAGGGACTGCCCCAGCAGCTGTGGGAGCCTGTTTAGCTCTGGGGAACTCCCATGTCTCCTCTCCAAATTAGATGCAGCTTCACTCAACCTGAACCTTATGGAGCAAAAGGAAATGGATTTGATTAGTGTCGTGATTCTTGGGCCCTTTTCGTGGTAAGTTCCCAGGTGTGCACACCGAGATCCTTGACTACACCCTTTCGGAGGTTTTCAATCTTCCAGCCCTGTGGTAGGGCATTTGTTTGTTGTGCCATTGTGGGGTAGAAGTCATGGTTGAATGGAACTAGGGAACCTGGGGGATTCATTCCCTTGTGGATTTAGAGAATTTGGTTCTCATTTGTATGGGTACCAGGGAAACTGTGGAATTCATTCCCTTTTGGATTTGGAGAATTCGGTTTTCATTTGTACGGTTCCCATTTGTTGGTAGGTCTTGGCATTTGAGATTGTTTGCATTTGGAATTCCCTGTATTGTCTACTTGTCACCTTGTGTTTGTTGTTGTTGCCGGTGAGTTTTGTCTCAGCATAGGAGGTTCCATTTCTGTTCTATCTGAAAGTCCCTTCTGGAGAATTTTGGCTGAATGGTCAACTTGTAGCTATAAGCTTATGTCTAAAAAAAGAATTCAGTTATTGTGATACTGCATGGCCAATGTATGTGCTGGAGTGTGAGGAGAAGTGGTCATTGAATGGAACCTTAAATTATTATACTATCTTACAAACCAGAATTATTTTGTCAAAGATCATGTAAATGGGATGAAGATTCTCTACGTATAATCTTTGATGCAATTGCATAATAAGGAGGCTGAAAGGCCAGGTGATAAAATTGGGGAGCAATTAACCAGTTTGGATGGCATGAGTCCTTTACCTGCTTCCCCGAAACCAGCTCCCCACCTGCTGGGGAAGGTGTTGTGGGCTTGGCTGTCCTCAAGCTCCCACTGCTGGGGTCCCACTGCCCCATCAGCCACAGCCCCTGCCCCCACCGGAGCCCCACAGCCAGCCTGGGAAGTGGCCTCATGCAGAGCCAGGCCAAGAGCTACTGCTGCTGCCCACTGCCACTGCCATCTTGGCACCATGAGAGGGAATAGGGGTGTGTGACTGGAACTAATTCTTCATTCCCATGCCCACTGGGTTATGACTTAGGAGTGGGAATGGTCTCTCCTTCCAGACCCGGCAATATTGGATGGGGGCTTGAATGTGCTAGTACAGCCAGCAGGATGTTATTGAACTTACACAAATTAGGATCCTAATGCAGATGCAGAAGGTATGAGAATAAATCATTACTGAAATTGTGTTCCAACAGGCCTCCAGAGGGAGTGCCCAGACAGAAGAGTTTAAACAAGGTCCAAGAATTACAACAGAAACAGAATGGATATCCCTCTGAATTTTTGTAATGCCATCTATCAGTCTTATTGGAAATGTATAGATGTGGATTCAGAGGCCCCTGAAAATTTGCCTATAGTTAATACAATGTTTGTAGGACAGAGTGCTTCGGATAAGGAGGAAGCTACAATGCGCAGAAGGGGCAATTGACATAAATCTCTCACGGTTTGTTGATATTGTCTTTAAAATATATAATGCTAGGGAAGAACAGAAAATGAAACCTATGTGTGTACTGATAGCTGAGCCAACCAAGCATCCTTTGAGACAGTCAAAAGGCAATGGCAGAAAAAGTAACCCCAGGTTCAAGTGCAATCAGTGTGCTTTTTTGTAAAAAGGAAGAACATGGAAAGAATACTGCCCCAAATTGCAAAGGGCTCTGGATAACAAGAAACCTCCAGGGAAGCAAATGGTTTTTTGACGCAAATGATGAAGGAGGGGCCCCGGGACTCCATTCCTCACTAGGGGTTCCAATCCAAATATCCCCACAGGCAGGAGCCCTGGGTACTATTGACAGTGGGGACTCAATTAGTGGACTTTTTAATTGACACAGGCATGCTACCACCACCAAGCTGCATGGGCAGAACCAGTCTGGGCCGCCCACTTGGCCACCACTCCAGCCCCTCAGCACCGGCCACGTATAGCACTGTATGAGCCAGGCTGGGGGCAGGGGCCAGGCAGCTGCGATGCAGCCATACTCATTGCCCTTGTTCTTTTGGCTGTGGTGACAAGTACTGAACTTTTGGTAACAAAATGATGCCATGGTTTGAGTTCCTCACTGTAACAAACTGGTAGAAAATCTAAAACCCAGAAAGTTGAAAAAGCTACCCTGGCTTATTTCCACTGTTGTAGAGGAATATTCTCCTAGTGGTAGAGAAAAACACATCAGACAAAATAAGAAAATATTAAATCGGACAAAAGTATTACATAAAAAATCTTTATAATACTAAAAGTTACAATTCTGAATGCAATAGGACAATTATTAATATCAGTGCACCAAATTAGCAACATATTTTATAAAAAAGAAAGCAAAATAATAAAAGGCAAAGTTGATAGACAAAATCATTTTAATGTACTCTCACACTAGAAATAAATAATTAGGTAGATTTCATAAGTCTATGTCAAATTCCATATCCAAATATGAGGAATAAACCTTCTTTTCAAAAGCATGAAATTTGACCATATGTTAGGGAACAAAGAAAACTTCAGTGAACTGCAAAAACAGAAGTATTAGAAACAGCTTCCTCTGACCACAGTACAACTCATGTGAGATATGTCTGGATGGCATCAGAGGCTCATTTTTTTTCCTCATTTTGTTGGGTTAGCAGAGGGTTGGCTCAGTTGCCTTTAGAACGTTTGTACACAGGCAAGGCCTTTGGGTAATGTTAGCATTACTGGCAGGCAAGGATGCTCCCCACCCCCACCGTGGAGCCTTGGTATGAAGACCTTGACTCTTGAAATGCAGAGTCATTAGCTTCACCTCTAGGCTAAAAAATTCCTTGATATGTTCTTTGTTACTTGGAGAAATTAAATATTCCCCAAACCCTCTACGCCACAAACACAGTGTTGGCGTGGAGCTCATATTTGATCTCGGAGGCTTCTCGGTCAGATGGCCAGGCAGCTGGAACCTTGTTCACAGTGCATTCAGTACAGCTATGCTAGGCCTATTCTGTGAAATGAGAGCTCACAGAACTATGTGTGTTCTGCTACTTGTTTACAGAAAAAGATCCAAACTCTGTAAAATAATTTAAAGAGATTTATTCTGAACCAAATGTGTGTGACCAGCCCAGAGCACATGGCCTCAAGAGGTCCTGAGAATATTGTAAGGCTGGTGGCGGGCATCCCTCCCTTCACTAATGAAAAAGAAGAAGCCCCTCCTATTCCTCAATACTCGCCCTAAAGCTGAATCAAAGAAATTCCTCACTCTTCCTGCAGAAACCTTCCCTCCGGAGAAACTCCTATCCCCCAGCCCTAAAAATGTGTATAAGCCCACTCAAACTTCTGTGCCATGTGACTTCTCTGGTACCACTCCGTGGGTCCCATGAAGCTCCCCGGGTCCCTCTCTTGGGACTCGTTCCCCCCACCTGGGAGTGCCCCAATAAAGCCTCTTTACTTATCCCTTTCAACTCTGCTCGTCTTTCTTTCTCTGGCGCCACCACTCCAAAAAACCTTACATTTGGTGCTGAAACCCCGGAGGGTACTTTGACTTTCAGCTGTGCCGCCCCTCCCGTGGACTCTGGTCTTAAAACCTTACAAATATGTGCCCATGGTAGCTGGGTTACAATTTTGTTTCATGGTGACAGAAATTACCTATAAGACCCTAACTCTATACATGGGGGGCATACATTGGTTTTGCCTTAAAAGGTGGGACATATCTAACCAGGGAGATTATAGGTTATAGGTGGGTTTAAAGATTCTTTAATTTGTAATTGGTTAAAGAAATGAAGCTGTGTCTAAAGGTTTGGAATGTTTTAACTTAAGATAAGGATCTCTGTTAGTCAGAGATAAGCCACCTGATATTTAGGAAACTCATTATCTGTTAGTAATTGATGGCCTGCAGGTGTGGTTTAAGCTTTGTCTCCTATAACCTTAGGCCTTTTAATGAGTTAAAAAGCATATCTACAAGATCCCTTCTCATGGCCAGCAACTGAGCTTTAGGGTATTTCTGGCATCCCCTTCGCCAAGAGGGTTTATATTCTGTCAGGGGGGTGAAGTTTAAGATTTTATTTTAGCTCACGTACTTCTCTGCTTGTATGTGTCTCCTCAATTCATATACTCTATCTTATATCTATAGTATGTTTTACTAGTGATATGCATCTATGATCTGCCCCATGACAGAATCAGAAATTAATAAAGCTTTTTTAAAAAACAGAAAAAAAAAAAAAAAACCACAGAGGGGGAGCCAAGGTAAGGAATTAATAAAACAAAAAGATTCTTGAGTTAGAAAACAAACATTGTAAAACTAATAAATAAATTAAATACTTGATTCATTGATAAAATCATCTAAAGAAACAAACTATTTCAATATAATTAAAGAGAAAGAAGAGAAAGTACAGCTATACAATGTAAGAAATAGAAAGAGGAAAATAACCCTCCAAGTGGATTAAATTTTTTAAAAATGATAAAAGAATTCTTTGCACATTGCTCTGACAACACAGTTGAGAATTTAAATTAAATGGAAAGTTTTATAGGAAAATATAATTTCACCAAACTGAATCACTAGAGATAGAAAATCAAAGCAGAAAGTTGTCATAGATGTAGAATTTAATACAAGTTTCTACAAAACAAAGCATCAGGCCTTGGTAGTTTCAGAGTTAAATTTGACCAAATTTTGAAGGGAGAAGCAAATTAAATGTTCTTAAAAATTTCCAGAGAATAAAGAAAGTAGAAAAAATATAAAATATTTTTTACGAATCAAGTATAATATTAATACACAAACTCAATAAATGTTCTTAAGAAAATCTCACTTACGAAAATCATTGTGAAATTTCAAATTAAATATTAATAAATATAATGAAGGCCAGGCACAGTGGCTCATGCCTGTAATCCTAGCACTCTGGGATGCCAAGATGGGTGGATCGCTCAAGGTCAGGAGTTCAAGACCAGCCTGAGCAAGAGCGAGACCCCGACTCTACTAAAAATAGAAACAAATTATCTGGCCAACTAAAATATATATAGAAAAAATTAGCCAGGCATGGTGGCGCATGCCTGTAGTCCCAGCTACTCAGGAGGCTGAGGCAGGAGGATCACTTGAGCCCAGGAGTTTGAGGTTGCTGTGAACTAGACTGATGCCAGGGCACTCTAGCCTGGGGAACAGAGTGAGACTCTGTCTCAAAAATAAATAAATAAATAAAATAACTACTTAAATAATTTAGCCAATTAGTATATATAATTAATATACAAAATAGAAAATGGATTGTATATTATATAATATAGCTATATAATTATACGTAACTATATATATACAGGAGAGGGTGTGTGTGTATGTGTGTGTGTGTGTGTGTGTGTGTATATAGATATATATAAAACTAAGAAAAGACAAAATGAAAAAGAAGACTTCATTTATCATAGCCTACAGAGCCTATACACATACAAACATGGGCATGTGTGCATATTATACATATAGAGAGAGAGAAAGAAAAAGAGAGAGTGAGTCATAAACCTAAGAATGTGTATAACCTATCTAAAGAACACTTTAAAACATTTTAGAAAGACAATAAACTAGAATTGAACAAACTGTAAAATTTATCACGCTCATGAAGAGAAAGAATCAACACCACACATGTGCCAATTCTCCCTTAGTTAATTTACAAATTTATCATGATTGCAATAAAAATTCCTGAGGAAAGTACAATGTAGAGGAGGTAGTGCTAACATATATCATATAATAAAAGTTCTATGATTAAAATATTGTAGTTTTACTGAAGAAAAGACAAACCAAGGGAACACAATATGATGTCAACAAATAGATCCAAGTCCTTTTAGAAATTTAATATATGAAATCATGACAGGTATAATACAGAAGAAGAAAACTTTGTCTTTTTAATAGATGTTACTTATTTAACTAGATAGCCATTTAATAAGAAAGATGGAGAGAGGAGGTTCTAGTTGGGAAAAGAAGCCCAACTTGACTAAATCAATCAGAAAATTTAGCAAAAGAGATGCATACAAGATAAACGTAGAAAATAATAACTTAAAACTAAATTAAACACTAAAAAATAAAAAGGAAAAATACTCTTTTAAGATGGTAAAAAATGTGTATGTAACCTTTAAGGATAAAACTTAATAATGCCCTAGGACCTATATAAAGATAGCTAAAAATTCTACTGATAGATAGCCAACTAGTTTTAATAAGTGAAAAGTGCATACTAGGTTTATCATTTTCTTAGATGTGAAAACAGTACCATGACTATAATGATTCAACTAAATTTGATATACTGCATTAATTTAACACAATTCTAATTAAAATCCTTTTTTTGTAACTGCATTCATTCTTCTTTAAAGTCATATGGAAGGACAGATTCTGGCAAATAGTAAAGAAATATGGGAAGAAATAGAGTGATGAATGGATGGCGTCCTTTTTAGCTGTCAGAACATACATCTAAAGCCAGTGACCTGTGGAACTGGCTGTACAATCCAGAAATATATCCCTAAGATAATATTCTAGTATATGAGAAATGTGATATTTCAATTCAGTGGGAAAAATAGTTTATTTAGAAATAAAATAATACAGTCTACCGATTGAAAGGGAAGTAAAATTGGAAGACCATTTAAAGCATTTACAAAATCAGTTCCAGATGCATTAAAACAGAAAACAAAAACCAGTGAGGCATATTCTATGGTAGGAAATTCTAATAGCACAAAAACCATAAAAGAAAAAGAACATTTGGCCATGTAGACATGAAAAGGCTTTGTGTAGCAAAATATACCATACAAAATGAATAAAGAAGATAGATTAAAAAAAAACATGCAGCAGGAGTATCAGGTAAACATGCTATATTTACAATATAATATGATTCTATAAATAGACACATAAACTGATGTAAAATTGGGCAAATCACAGAAAAGCAAGTGGTCAAGAAAAGACAAAAAGATGCATAAGCTCCCTTAAATTCAGGAAAATGCAACTGAAAGTAAAAATCAGATATTTCTTTGTACCTTTTAGATTGGAAAAAAAAATAAATGAATGCAGTTAACAATGTAGAGGAAAGTGTACTATCATATCTACTTGGTGGAAACTAAAAGCTTATATTCATTTGGGAAAATATTTTTGGAACATTTTTATGAAAAAAAAAAATGTGTATTCCTTCAACACAAGAACCTCACTCCAGGAAATCTATCCTTTATAAATAAATACCTCAGTTGGAATTGTTGCACGTTCAGTATTCCCAGTTAGAATTGCTTTTATCAAAAAAAAAGAAAAAGAAAAAGAAAATAACATGCTAATGAGGATGTAGAGAAAAGGGAACTCATACACTGTTAGTGGGTTGTAAATTAGTACAGCTATTATGGAAAATAGTATGGCGATTTCTCAAAGAACTAAAAATAGAACTATCATATGATCCGGCAATCCTGCTACTGGATATTTATCCAAAGGAAAGGGAATCTGTATAGCAAAGGGATACATACACCCCCATGTTTACTGCAGCACTATTTACAATAACAAAGATATGGAATCAACCTATGTGTCCATCAATAATGGACAAATGGATAAAGAATGTGTGAGATATATATATATATATATATATATACACACACACACACACACACACACACACAATAAAATTCTACTTGTCAATAAAAAATAATGAAATCTGTCATTTGCAGCAATGTGGATAGAACTGGAGGTCATTATATTAAGTGAAATAAGCCAGGCACAGAAAGACAAATACCACATGTCCTAACTCATATATGAAAGACAAAAAAGTTGATCTCATGGAGGTAGAGAATAGAATGATAGTTACCAGAGGCTATGAAGGGTGTATGTGTGTGGAGGAAGGGTAGGACTGGATAAAGGAGAGGTTAGTTAATGGGTACAAGAATACAGTTAGATAGAAGAAATAAGTTCTTCTTCTAGCATTTGATAGCAGAGTGACTATAGTTAACAACAATGTATTGTATATTTGCAAATAACTCAAAGAGAGGACTTTAAATGTTCCCAGCACATAGAAATGAGGAATACTTGAGGTGATGCATACCCTAAATATCTTGACTTGATCATTACACACTCTATGCATGGAACACAATATCACATGTACCTCATGAAAATGTACAAATATTTTGTATTAATAAAAACATTTATATGCGAAATAGTGAGTACAGATCCAGATTTTTCTGAATTTTATATATGGGTCTGGTTTCTCGTAATTCCTCCTGGGGGTTTTTTGCTACCTGTTTTTTCATTTCTTGATCAAATGATAATGCTTTCTGCTTACCATCTAGAAACAGCCACATATGTTTTAATAATATTTAAAGTATTCTTGTACAACAAATTTGGTTTCTTTTTTGCCTCAGTGTAAAATCTCAATTATTACTATCCATCATAAAATCTCATTGCATGTTCATTTTCTGAGATAAAGCCTAAAATTTCCTCCAGACAGATAAATAAACTATATTTTTGTATAAGTATCATAAATCTGTATCCCTTTATTCCCACTTACAGCTATTTTTCTTGCTTCACCACATTCAAAACTGTGTATTAAAACTGTAAAAGTGTTCAGCTGACATGCAAAGAATCCTCATATTCAATGGGGTGATATCAGTGATAGATTTAAATATTACTTTAACTAATTTGAATACTTTGTGTGCATATTGGACATCTAGGAAAAGAAGACCAGACTCACTGTGTGACCAAGCGTATCTCCCAAGGTTCCAGGAAATTAAAGAGAAAACAGTTTTTCAGAAACTATGTTCTGCTAATATAAAGCTGTCTAGTTAACCAGATCCTTAATAAAACAATGTGAGGTAAAGTCACATGTTGTAGGTAAAAGAAAATATATTATTATTTTCATAGATAATGCTAGAATCCATCATAAGCAGGGAATCATCTTTGTATTGGAAATAAAATATATTAATAAGTGCTACTGAGTGTGGACTTAATCTCTAATGTAGGGAAGATGATCAGAAAACAAAAGAACTAGCTAAATCTCTAGCTAAATTCTCTACATAATAACAGACTTAAACCTTAGAAATGAAACTACTAAAATTCTAGAAGAAAATGTAGGAAAGACTCTCACAGACATTGGCCTAGGTAAAGAATTTATGAAAAAGACCCCCAAGTCAATCACAGCAGCAACAAAAATAAATAAATGGGACCTG
>CM052436.1:39375562-39391629 GCA_028533085.1 Varecia variegata | reverse complement strand
GTGCGATGTGCACTGTCTGGGGAATGGACACGCTTGAAGCTCAGACTTGGGGGAATGGGAGGGATATGGGCAATATATCTAACCAGAACTTTTGTACCCCCATAATAAGCTGAAATAAAAACAAAAAACAAAACAAAACAAAAAGTCAACAACAACAACAAAAAAAACCAGCAGGTACAATTTAAATTCAAGTTTCATCGATCACCAAGGAATAGGTCAATTCTATGTTATACAATTTGTCACACAGAATTAATAGGGGTAACTCAATTGATTGTACAAGTCTACTATGTCTTCCGTATTCAGACCAATAACAACACATTAAGAAAATAAAAGTAAAACCATGAAAACTTACAACCATAAATACAAAAATCATGAATAAAATATTATCAAATCAAATACATCAATGAGGACAAAATAATAAAATAACAAATAATAATTCTTTTGAATTTGTCTCAAGTATTTATATGTGTGTATGTAAATTATATACATATATACTCATATATTATGTATATATTTAACTTATATGCATATATAATATATGTGTATATAATACATAAATAATGCATATATTATTCTATAAATATACATGCATACATATATTTTATATTTATATTTATAAATAGATTCATACACTTTATATTTATTTTTAATTTAATTATATTGATAATTGAAATATATATTTCAAATTATACATATACATATAAGTTAAGTAATATATACAAGATGTTTTAAACTTTGGAATAAGAAAAGTGCACTTCAAGATATAAAAAATAAAACATGAAGGATATTTTTATGAAACTTAGTTAAAATTTAAAATTTCTGGGAAAAAGATCAAGATGGCTGACTAGAGATGCCCAGCACTCACCTCCTCCATAAAGAAGGAACAAAAAAGTGAGAAGATAACCACATATCGAAAAGAGCTTCTAAGAGAGAACCCTGAAATTCAACAGGGAAGTGACAGGCACTGTCTGAGACATGGAAGGAGAGGGAGGTGAAGCAGCTTGCCTGGCCAGGCTTGGCTCAGAATCATGAGGGACTCTGCTTTGTGGGGAAAAGGTAAGCAAGAGATCCCCAACAGTCCACATTCCCACCAGAGATGCCTGCAATCCTATCCACAGGAGTGCTCCTTTGCTCTCACAGGCCTGATGCTAGTATAGAGAGCTTCCTGGAGTCCATTCAACTGCAGTGCTTCAGAGACAGAATTCATACAGTGTCCCACCCCTAGGCTCAAGCTAATCCATCATCGTGTAACTTGAGAGACCAGCTCCACCAGACTACATATTTCCTTGGGGCCCAACAGCCTGCTGCCACTACTGACACCACCAGTGCCACACGCACTGGCAGGGGGCCCAAGAACAGGACCATCACCAGTGCCTGCACACACTCCCAGGGGGCTCAAGGACCAGCATGGCTAGCCTGCCACTGCCACCACCAATGCTCGTGCATACAACCCAGGGGCCCAAGGGTTGCCAGCCTGGCATCCTTATCACCAGAAAAGTCTCACCACAGTCTCCACTAACAACCACAGCCTAAACCACTGAGGAACTCACAGGCACTACTGACATGATTATAGCTCGGCAAATCAAATGGAGACTACACTAATGCTCCCACTCAGAATCAAAGCCAAAGCACTCTACTGAACCAAGATTATAGATGCATCTACAGAAAAAAAATTCTTTCCCTACAAAAGCCAGTCCATAAAACTGGAGAAAACAACACTTATACCAGATGAACAGATGTCAATGTAAGACCACAAGACACATGAAAAAGCAAGGAAATGTGCTACCTCCAAAGGAGCACAATAATTCTACAGTAAAAGATCCCAAAGTAAAGAAAATGTATTAAATGTCTGTAAGGAAGTAAAAATAATGATATCAAGGAAACTGGGATACAAGAGAATACAGATAAACTATAGAAAGAAATCAGAAACACAATTCATGATCTAAAAGAGAAATTCACAAAAAGATATCATAAAAAGAACCAAAAAGTTATGCTGAAACTGAAGAATTAAATGAATTAAGTAAAAAGACAACAGAGAGCTTCAACAATAGACTAGATCAAAAATAAGAAAGAATAGGTCTTTTCAAATAACTCAGTCAGATAAAACAAAAAAGAATAAAAAATGAAGAAAGCCTACGTGACATATGCAACACCATAGAGTTAACAAGTAGTTGAAGTTTGGGATTCCTCAAAGGAGAAGAGTTCAGAAAAGGCATAGAAAAATCTGCATAATGAAATAATAACTGAAAATGTTCTAAGTCTTTGAAAAGATATAGACATCCAGATACAGAAAACTAAAAATCTTTAAATAGATTCAGTCCAAACAGGACTTCTCTCAGGCATGTTGCAATCAAACTGACAAAAGTCAAAGACAAAGAGAAAAAAAAAAGCAAAAGAAAAGCATCAATTCACTAAGGGAATACCCATAAGACTAACAGCATATTTATCAGCAGAAATCTTCCAGGGTACCAGAGAATGGGATGATATATTTAAAGTGCAGAAAGAGAAAAAAAAACTGTCAGTCAATATTACCATACTCAGCAAAGTTATTCTTCAGAAATGAAATCCTTGAGAGAGTCTTACATCTGGAAGCAAAAGATGACATCTATCATTATGAAAACAGAAAAGTATAAAACTCAATGATAGAGCAAACAATAAATGAGGAGAAGAGAGTTCTCAAATGTAACCACTATAGAAAACACTCAAACCACAATGATATACAATAACAGAGAAAGAAAGGAACAAAGTACATATAAACAACCAGAAATCAATTAATAAAATGACAAGAATAAGCCCTCACATATCCACAATAACCTTGAACATAAATGGATTAACCTTTTATTTAAAAGATATAGACTAGCTGAATGGATAAAAACAAAGCAAGACAAAACCTAGCAAAAGGAAAAGCAAAAACATAAATGAAAACTTTACTCAACTATGTGTGCCTATAAGAAATTCATCTCCTCTGTAAAGACACATAGAGATTGAAAGGAAAGGAAAGGAAAGAAAAAAGAATTCCATGCAAATGGAAACCAAAAATGAGCAGGAGTAACTATACTTAGAGCATATACAACAAATTGTTAGTCAAAAACATTAAAAAGAGACAAAGAATATATATTTCAAATTATACATATACATTAAGTAATATATAGATTATTATATACATATATTATACACATATATTATATGTATATAATATACATGTAAATTAAGTAATATATAGATTATTATATAATGATAAAAGAATCAATTTAACAGAAGGATATAACAATTGTAAGTATAAATGTATCCAATAACAGAGCATCCAGATGTATAAAGCAAGTATTATTAGATCTAAAGGGAGAGATAGATTCCAATATAATAATAGCTGGGAACTTCAACACTCTAGCCTCAGCATTAGACATATCATCTAGACAGAAAACTAACAAAGAAATATTGGATTTAAACTGCACTTCAGACCAAACAGCCCTAATAGACATTTACAGAACATGTCATTCACTAGCTACAGAATATACATTTTTTAAAATCAATACATAGAATATTATCTGGGATAGACCATATTTTTGGACACAAAACAACTCTCAATAAATTTTTAAAAATCAAAATTATATTAAGTATCTTCTTAGAACACAATGAAATAAAACTAGAAATCAGTAACAAGAGGAACTTTGGAAATTACAAAATACATGGAAATTAAACAACATGCTTCTGTATGACCACTGTTGTCAAGGAAGAAATTAAGAAAAAAAATCAAAAATTTCTTGAAACAAATGAAAATCAGAACAGAACATACCTAAACCTATGGCATACAGCAAAATGCAGTGCTAAGAGGAAGTTTATAGGAATGAAGTCTTGCATTATAAATTATAAATATTTCAAATAAATGACCTAGAATTGTATCTCAAAAACTAGAAAATCAAGAACAACTCAAACCCAAATTTAGTAGAAGAAATAAGGAAGCTCATAGCAGTATTAAACAAAAGAAAATCCCTCCAAAATACAAAGAATCATCAAAATGAAAAGCTTTTTTAAAAAATATAAAATCAATAAACTTCTAGGTAGGGTAACCAATAAAAAAAGAGAAGACCAAATAGGTAAAATCAGAAACAAATAAATAGATATTACCAAAGGTAGCAGAGAAATTAACAGAATCATTAGAAACTATTATGAACAACTATATGCTAACAAACTGGAAAACCTAGGGGAAATGGACAAATTCCTAGACACATATAACCTACCAAGATTGAACCAGGGAAAAACAGAAAATATGAACAGAACAATAATAAATAATAAGATTGAACCAGTAAAAGAAAAAAAAAAAAAAACCTCACAAGAAAGAAAAATCCATGGGACTTAATATCTTTATTGCTGAATTGTACCAAACTTTTAAATAACTAAATCCAATTCTTTGTCAAACTATTCCAAAAAATTGAAGAGAAATAAAATTTTCATAACTCATTTTATAATGGCAGAATTACCCTGATACCAAAACCAGATAAGGACACAATAGAAAAAAGAAAACCATAGACCAATATCCCTGATGAATATAGATGCAAAAATCCTTAACAAAATACTAGAAAACTGAATCCAACAACATATCAAAAAGATAATACACCACAATCAACTACTATTTATACATGCAAGTATGGTTCAACATATGAAATTCAACATATTTGTACATCACATCCACAGAATGAAAGACAAAAACTATCCATAGGATTATCTCAATATATGCAGAAAAGCATTTGATAAAATTCAATATCTTTTCATTATAAAAACTCTTAAGAAAATTAGTCATAGATGAGACATACCTCAAAATAAGAAAATCTATATATGGCAAACCCAACTCTAACATCATACTAAATGTTCTAAGAACTGGAACATTATAAAGATCCCCACTTTCACCACTTTCCTTGAACAAAGCCCTGGAAGTCCTAGCTCAAGCAGTTAGGCAAGAGAAATAAAGGACATCCAAACAGGAAAAGAGGAAATCAAAATGTCTCTTTTTGCAGATGGCATGATTTTATATATAGAAAAACCTAAAGACTCCTCCAAAAAAACTCTCAGAACTGATAAACAATCTCAGCAAGGTCACAGGATAAGAAAGTCAACATCCGGAGATCAGTGGTGTTTCTATACACCAATAACAGACTAGCTGAAAAAGAAATCAAGAAAGTGATCCCGTTTACAATAGCTTGCATAGGAATAAATTTAACGAAGGAAGTAAAAGACTCCTACAATAAAAACTGCAAAACACCGATGAAAAAAATTGAAGAGAACACAAACAATTGGAAAGATATCCCTTGTACATGTAGTACTAGAACGAATATTGTTAAAATGACCATACTACTCAAAGCAATCTATAGATTTAATGAAATATTTATCAAAATACTAATGACATTCTTCATAGAAATAGAAAAAAAAAATCCTAAAATTTGTATGAAACCCCAAAAGATACTAAGAGCCAAAGCAATACTGAGCAAAAAGGAAAAAGCCGGTGGCATCACACTATTTGATTTCAAAATATATTACAAAGCTATAGTAACCAAAAAAGCATGGTATTGGTATAAAAACAGGCACATAAACAAATGGAACAGAAAAGAGTACCCCCAAATCCACATATTTACAGTCAACTGATTTTCTGCAAAAGTGCCAAGGACATATGTTGGAGGAAGGACACTTTTCAATACACACTGCTGAGAAAACTGAATGGCCATATGCAGAAGAATATAACTAGACCCCTATCTCTCACCATATAAAAAAATCAGCTCAAAATGGATTAGCAACTTAAATGTAAGACCTGAAACTATGAAAGTACTACAAGAAAACATAGGAGAAATGCTTCAGGACATTGATCTAGGCAAGGATTTTATGCCTAAGACTTCAAAAGCACATGTAACAAAAACGAAAATACACAAAATAGAACTACTTTAAACTACATAATCATCAGAGTGAATTTACAACCTGTATAATTGGAGAAAATATTATTTCAAAGACAAACAATTATGAATGCTGGCAAGGAACTGTTGGTGGGAATATAAATTAGCACAGCCATTATGAAAAGCAATGTAGAGTCAAAAAGCTAAAAATAGAACTACCACATGATTCAGAAATCCTACTACTAGGTATTTATCCAAAGGAAAGGAAATCAGTATATCAAACGGATACATGCACCCCATGTTTGTTGCAGCAGTATTCAAAATAGCTAAGATATGGAAACAACCTAAATGTCCATCAACAGATGAACAGATAAAGAAAATGTGGTATATACACAATGGAATACTATGCAGCCATAAAAATGAAATCCTGCCATTCACAGAAACATGGATGACCCTATACGGCTTTATGCTAAATGTGGTAAGTCACGTGCAGACAGATAAATACCCCAGTTGTCACTCATAGTTGGAAGCTAAAAATTTTTGTTTTAGTTCATGGAAGTAGAGAGTAAAATTGTAGGTGTTAGAGGCTAGGAAGTGTACCAGGGAAAGGGAGGATGCTGAGAAAGGTTGGTTACATGATACCATATTACTACTAAATAGGAGGAATGAGCTCTGGTGTTCTGCAGCACTACAAAGTAAATATGGTTAAGGGTAAGTTTTTATATACTTTCAAAAAGCTAAAAGAGAGGATTTTGAATGTTCACAACACCAAGAAATAATAAATATTTATACAGGATAATGTTAACACTTTTGCAGAAAAAAATTATTGCATATCTTACTTGTATAATTAAAACAAAAACTTTAGATTTGTTTTGAACTACCTGATAGTCACAGGCACATGTGTGTGTGCATATACCCCCTACATTTTTGTATACATCTGTATCCCTACCTATATTGTCATAGTATTCCATAAGTTCCAAACAAAATGTATGTATGTATTTAGTTAGCAAATATTTATTGAATGCGTATTATGTGCCAGACATAATTATTGGCATGGAGGATATATAGAAAACAATTTAAAAAAGAATCTCATTTCTCATGGATCTAAATTTCTATTTAATATAAATGTGTGTGTGCATAGAACCTGGTCTAGGTTGAATCTATTAATTTGAATTTCCCTCAGAAGCCAAACTGGCTCTATTGCTAGTTAGTAAAATGATGTTTTTCCTCTTTAAGATTCAGAAAGTGACATGAAAGCAAAATAAGAAAGAGTAAACAGGATTTTCTACATCTAGGTCTGGAATTTTTTTCTATATCACTCTTTTCATCAAAATGAGACCACTCAGTTCTGCTACTCTGATCTACAGAATCAATTTTTGAGCATGTAGCTATTGTTCAGAAACTATAAAATCATAAATTTCCTCAGGTCATCTAATGCTTTCTACTTACAGACAGATGGATGTGCATACATAGATATGCAAACATACACCAATACAGATATGTATACAGAGATAGATGATAGATAGATAAATAGAGATAGCTACAGATAATTTCTGATCATAACTTTTTGAGCCTGTGAAATTCTCAGATAAGTTTGAGGAAATAAAAGATAATATTATGATGGTAAAGCTATCTCTATTTAGCCCAGCAGTGTTTTATTACAGCATATCTTTCTAACTATGAACTCTGGAGATTCTAATATACCCACTGGGGGGGCTAAAACTCCATGGCTGAGAATCATTGATTTAGAGATCTGCTTCCATATGAATAATGAAGACAAATATGATCATAATAATTCTGTGCATACTGAGTTCCCTACATAATATTTTCTCTAATGATAATTATGTCACGGGATAATATTTTAAGGCCATACCTAAAAGAATACAAGGACAAACGTAAGATATGCAGGTGAAGCAATCAGGTTTAAGAATATAGGGGTTTGGAGGATTTTGTTAGACCGGGAAGTATGTGATAGATCTAAAAATATATTTAAGCCAGATTTATTTTGACACACTGAGCAAAAAGCCATTTCTGAATATCAATTTATTCTGTTCCTCCACTTCATGATTTGCAGTTTTTGTTGTTGTTGCTGTTGTTATAGTTGTTTGTTTGTTTGTCTGTTTGCTTTTTCCCCCTTTTTACTATTTCAATGCAGGCAGCTAATCAGGACTGGGCTCTGTGTCTTTTTTTTTTTTTTTTAAAGGGGAAATTATATTGTATGGTAAAAACAAACAAACAAACATAAGTTTGATTTGTCTGTAGCATTTGTTTTTGTAAGCTCATACTGGAACTAAAGGATTCAAATTATAGAAAAAAATAATATTTGAAAGAAGTAAGAGAAGGTGATAGGGCTTGCCATGTCTATTCCAAATCCCATTACAAATAAAGAATTCCTGGTAATTGGGGAGAAGTAGAAGGGGTAAGAAGTGTTCTATAAGAAAGGTACAGGAATACCTGTACTCCCTGCCCCATGCAGAATTATCCTGTAGTCAAATGTGCATTTTGACAGATACTACCGTAGATAGCGTCACTGAATTTCCCATGTCTCAGGTGTAGAAAGTGTGAGAATGAAGCTACAGAAATGTACCTATGATCTCGTAAGTGTGGTGAAGAAGTACTATAAATATTATTCCCTGGCTCAAGCATGGCCCAAGAGCTGGTCAAAGAACCACACATGGAACACGTCTCATACTGGCATATCCTGATAGTCTAACACCAGAGACACTCTTAAATAATTATTTGATACCTAATGTATCTCCCAGAATGTAGCTACAGTAGTGAGGAAGGTATCTGTGTGGGATGAGGATGAAAAGCCTGAAGTTAATGTTTCCTGGCAACCTCACAACATGGCGTTTGAAACTTCACAACTGAAAGTGTTAAGTAAGGGACCACCTTTGCATGAGAAATCCCATCTATTTTTATCAGCATAAAATAAAATTCCATCATTTTTGACTTTAAAAAATGATGTTAAGACAAATTTTAATAAGATTTCAAATACCTTAGGACATGTCCAAAATTGTGTTTTTAAATTTTAGGTATTTCAATTTATAAAATTACTCAATATTTAACATTTTTAATGAATTAGGTTACCTATTTATTAAAAATCTTCCCATATTTTCCACAATCATTAGAAATAATTTGGGAATTTCCAAGGAGATTTTAATAAGGTATATATCATGATAATGAAAAAGAAACTTATGGATATATTCATAATAACACTCTACTTCTTTGAAGTACCCTCAAATTCACCCTGTCTCTGAGTAACTAAAAGAGATTTTATGAAGTCTATGTTTTAAAATCTCATGTCCTTTCCTCATTGAAAGTCCTCCAGTCTGCTCTCAAGGACTATTAACTTTAATTATATACACATCTAATAAACTTGATTATTGACGCTACCTTCCCAGAGCGGATATAACCATTTTTAGGGAAACTGTAAAGAGCAAACTCAAGAACCTGAAAATCATAACGGCTGGATACATTTAGTGTAAAGTACTGAGTGTAAAGCATACCTCATCCATTGCCTCCTACCTTTGGTTTAAGGCCCTACAGGGCAGAATTACGTTTCAAAACAAAACAAAAAAAAACAAAAACAAAAAAAATCAAATTCAATTATTTCAATCCCCCGTGGAGATAGCAACTAAAAATATAATGAAATAATCAGTGTGACAGTAGTTTTCCATTTCAATTCTTCAAATGGATTTACACAATTTATTAATATTTTTTTTCAGTCCCAACTACTTCATAGAATTGTTTTTTTTTAGGTTTTTAAGATATGAAAGAATGGTTGCTTCTAAATTGTGAACTCTATATACATTATATGAATAGTTTTGTTATACATTTATTTATTACAGGTATCATTGGTTCAATTAGAATTCACTGGAACTTTAGAATGCTTTAGACTGAAGGAATTCTAACACTCTTCTTCCAATTAAGCTGATTTCAAGATATGTTTTATTTCTTTCACTTGGTCATTTAATCTTACAGAATTTCACATTTATTATTTCTTCTCTCATTTAATAAATATTTATTGAGTATGTAATGAGTGCTAGTTTCTGAGTTGAGTTTTAGGAAAATATTAGAAATAAGACAGATAGGCATAACCTTGACTTTGTCATTTTAATCTCTATAGCCAAAGACAGATAAGGTATTAATAACAAGGAATTATGATATGGTAGGACAGGAATAATTACTGAGGGGTTTTTAGCAAGGATTTTTGTATGATTTGATTTTGTGTTATATAAAGATCAACCTAGATTGCTTCATAAAAAGTAGTTAGAAAAGAGCTAATGAGAAATCAGTAAGACCAGTTAAGAAATATAAGAAAGTAGGAAAAGAGACAAGCTCATGCGTAGGATAAATAGTGTCATTTGGACTAAATGATGAATTCAATGTGAGGTGAGACAGGGAAAAATGGGGGGAGACTACCAGATTTCTAACTTGGTGGTATCATTCATTATACAGAAACACAGAGCTAGGAGTTTGAGGTACCAATGGAACCACATCTTAATCTGAATTTTCAAGTTGGTTGTGAAGGTCTATATCACAAAAGTCAACTCTGAGCATAGAAATTTGTATATGAAGTAATTTTTAATGATTTTTATTTATACAAACATTAGGTCGAGAAAGAAAAATGAGTTTAAAGTAGAAAATTTTTATTTTTAAGTATTTATTATTTTTTTGAATTATTTACTTATTGAGACAATGTAAGACATATATTTCTATTTTCATAGAGTATAAATAATTATAATTAATTGTTTTTTCCATACTCTTCTAGATGTTATAATTTTAAAAAAATTCTCTGGAAACATGTTGAAACTATTTGAGTTTGAAAAAATGCTAGAAAATATATACTTTTATCATATAATATTTCACATCTATTTTATTTTTCCTGAACTCGAGTCCAATGGATGACATTTTCCACTTGAATCTCCAATGTCATAGTGACCTTACTATTTCTAAATTGGAACTCATCAAGACATTCTCCTCCAGTAACTTCTCATATTTTCCCCATCTCTGTCAGCATTTTCCAGGCTATTTGTTCAAGTTGTTGGAGCCACTCTCAGTCATTCCTATCTTCTTTGGTCTCTCTCCTCTATATCTAATCAGTCATTATGGTCTGTAGAAAATTTGGGGGGGAATTCTTCCAATATTTGATCCCTCTGCCTTCATTGGATCTCTGGCTCCTTACAGCTGGCAACTCTTTTATTGAATCAAACTTAGACTTGCCAACTAAGACTGAAATTTTCCCTCTGTCCAGCATTCTGCTGAAAATTAACCTGTAAGTACTGCTTCCATAAGATAAGTTCTCTTCAAATGGTTCTAATAGCTCTTTTATTTTCTCTAGCATGTTCAAAGGCACTCATGTGGCCTCTGGTGTTCTCTGTAGCCTAATCATACCATGACATAAGTTCTTATTTTCTCCCTCTTCTATTAAATATGCAACCTCATTGAAGTTTTTAAAATTTTACATATGTTCTTTCTGCCCTCTGAGCTGCCATTTTCCTTGAACTGTATCTGTTCTACCACAGATCTAACACAATCTTTTCTTCAAGACTTGGCTCACAGTTAAAGTCTAGTACATCATTCTCTGGCCATTGCACCACATTACTCATCTCTTCCTACTCTAAATGTGTACAGAGCTAATGGTTTTATCGCATATGTCACACTTATGAGAATCTTTAGTCTTTAAATTTAGGGGAGACCGTAAACTTCTTGAGGCAGGGAAATGCCTTACATTAAATGCTATATGACTATGAAATAGTCATATAACATGTATTTAGTTCTTATTATGTTTGTTCTAAGTGTATATATAATCCCTTTATGTCTTATAAAACTCAATGAAATAGATGCTATTATAATTATTCCCATTTTATACATTAAGAAATGAGACATGAAGGTTTTGAAATGTTTCCAAGAGAGAACAGATATTGAATGACAAAGGCTACATTTAAACACAAGGTGTTTGACTTCTGTACCTGTGCTCTTACTTATGACCTTATGTTGAATTCCCCTTATCTCCCATATGCAGAACACAGATCTCAATATAAGGGACACATTCCTCAAAATATTTTTCATTAAATGAATCAAAACTCTGAAATAATTGCTATTTCGTATTCTTTAAGTGTCTTTTATATCATTTAAACTGCCTCCAACAGTGAAACACTTTATAATCTCGGGGATTTGCAACCAACTTTATTTCTTCACATCCTTACTCTTCCCTTCAGCTGCATGACTAATTTTCCAATAGCCCAAACACTTTTCTTACTGCAGGTTTAATGAAACCAGCAAAGCTAAAACATCCTGAGTGCTCAGCAGTGACAGCATCAGTAAGCAATTAATCTCCAACAGTTCACCTACCATGTATGAACTTCAGAGCTCAATTCAGCACCTCACATGTCCTAATTCTCTCCTGGAGGAGAAAATCTACAAGCCAAAAACAGAACGTCAGGAAAATAGTAAGCAATCAATGATGCAGATAAAAATAGTTTTTCAACTGTGAAAAAGAATGAGCATATTTTTTAATAGAGAAAATTAATTTGGATCCTGGAACTTTTTTGATTGGTTAGTTTTTAGTTTGCCTCACTTTTACCCTCTGTGAAATATGTTTAATAGTATTTGTGAATTGCAATATTGTAGGACTTAATTAAAGTTTATAAAACATAAAGGGAACCTTTTTGTAATTACTTTGCCACTCATCTTTGTCATTTAACTTTCCTCAAGAGGGTCATGGCTTTTACCAGTTGTAATATGGAAGAAAACCTCAGAACACCACATGATGCAATTGTGGGAAAGGATTTTATGCAGCCATAAATAAGTAGCAACATAAGGCGGGTGTTGGCAAGATAAAATTCCAAGCATAGAAATGCTGCAAAAATAAAGCACCAGACTTTGTCACTGTATCAGCTTCAACTTTTACCCCATAAGAGTGTATTCTTAAGAGAACAACGCCAGAGTGATCCTTTAATAATATAAAACCGATATTGTCATTCTTCTTCCCAAACTCCTCATAGTTTCCCATCTTGGTGAGAGTAAAAGCCAAGGACTTTACCGGAAGTCATCCACAAAAATTTGCACTCTTCAGCCCTTCTTACCTCCCTGACCACACAGTCTGTTCTCTCCCAAATCATATTGACTTCCTTGCCAGGCAAGTGCCTACCTATCTTGTAGATTCTGCATGAGCTCTTTCCTAAGTCTCCAATGCTCTTTAGCCAGATCTCTGAATGACTCATTTCTTTCATCTCTTCTTCAGGTTTTTACACAGATGACATCTTGGCAGTATAGCTTGTTTGAGTACCATATTAACAATTATACCCTGAGTTTTGCACTCTTTAATGTCTTCCCTGTTCGATTTTTTTCATAATCTTTATCACCTTACACCAGACTGTAGAATTCAATTATTTATTGCCTATAGCTCCATGAGCGTAGGAGTATTGTGTTGTTTTATTTGCTAATTTATTCCTAGTACCTGGAAAACTGCCTGTCATATAGTTGGTTTACAGAGGTCAATATTTATTGAATGATCAAATCAGACAAAAAATTTCCAAACCTCAGAATGGAAATGAGGTAGTATGAAAGATATTCAATCTGGGATTTTCACAGGAATAAAAATTTCCATGTGTATTTACAGATAAAATCTTCCATTTTATGTATATTATTTGTTGTCATATTAAAAGTCATATTATTAGTTAAGCTATTAACTTATTTAATATCTATTTTAAATATTTCAATATGTAGCATCTTCTCCAAATTACAAGAAATAGTACAGAAAATCTTGGTCTCATATCTTATAAAGTAGCTAAGATAAACTAGGATATCCTGTGTTGAACTATAACTCCTGCATCCCTGTTCCCTGACTTTTAAATCCATGCCTCAAAGGAAGACACATGGGGGGAGAGAATGAGGGTGAGAGGAAAATGAAAAAGAGGGAGACAGAGAGAAAGGGAGAGAGAGAGAAAGACAGAGAGAGGAGAGGGGCAGGCTAAATATAATAGGAACAGAATAAAAATAGAAATATAATACAGATTTTAAAAAATCATGTTAAAAAGAAAGAACTTTAATTTAAATAAATATTAGTTTGATTTAATAAGTGCTTATGCCAATAAATATGATACAAACATATATTGCACAGTAAACAATTGTTAACTGTGAGTAGCTTAATTTTATTATTTATTATTTAAATAATACTGGAATAGTGCTTTTATGCCTAGGTGACACAATGAAAAAAAATCAAGGTATAAAGGAAAAAATGACAGTCTCTGGAAGGATTCAAAATCATGTCTCTTGAAGGAAAACAAAACAAAATTAAAAAAAAGAAAATTAGGGGAAAGCAAATCCCCATTAAGTGCATTTATCAATCATGAAGAAGGTAAACTAAACTTTTTTTTGCTTATTCCCAAAGCAGTAGACATGGTGGAGATAAAAGACAATATCAATGCAAGGAAGAATTTAGTAAAGAGAATTTCCAAGTCTGAAATGACATATCAGATAAGTAGGACATTCTATATCACTAAATATGTTCACAGGAATTCAAGTATTAAGACAATGGGTAATAATACGATCCTATTAATTAATCCTTTTTGATTTCTTTAAATACAACTTATTTTCATAAAATTATCAATAATCAGAGGCAAACCAAGAGAAAGAAGAGTTTGACATGGCTAGATTTCTGGGTTGATGTCTAATAGCAAATTCACAATTCTAACATGAATTTTACTTATTTAGGAGGTTATACAATTTAGAAATATCTTTATAATTTTATAAAATATACTCATCCTTCAATTTCATTTCTGAAAATGTATTCTAAATTATTGGATACTGTATCATTGTGAACAATAGTGAAAAACTGCAAACTATTTACATTTCTAAAAATAGTGGATGGGTTAAATGATTCATGATATATCCAAATATTTAACCAATATATAGAGCTACTTAAGTGATGTTATAGGAAAAAAATATAATAGCATATAAAGTACAAGCTACATATACTGTTAAATTTTTAAAATAGAAATAAAACTTATTTATATGGCATAATTAAAATATTATTTATAAAAATTAGCTTATAAATTAATGCATTAACTAATACAGAGTATTTATATTGTGCCATGCATAAGTTTTACCCCATATCACACACACACACACACACACACACAGGAATGAGACGAAAAATACTTACACAAACATTGACAATTGTTTTCTTGGGATAGTGAACGATAGGTGGTTTAATTTTTAAAATTGTTTAAGTTTTAAAATAAACATAATCTTTTCATAATAATGCTCAAGCTAGTGAAATAAGAGAGAAATCATTTGTCATTATTTTTTTTCCTTTTCACAATCGCTTGTGGACCACACCAGGTTGCTTCTATCATCAAAATATTTTTAGAATTACTATTTCTCTCCATTCAATATTTCAAAAGATTATGATCTGTTTGCAGATTCAGTGATGTCTCCAATGTTAACTACTTAACATGCAATTTTGCTACGATTCACCAAGACATGTTATATGGAAGGGAGAATAAGAGAATATTAGAGACTTCTATATTTTGAGGATGTAGCCCAAACAACTTTTTGGATCATACATTGTGTTTTTGAATTAAGTGACAGTTGTCAGAGCTGATTGACAATAAAGAGATAGAGATATGGAGAACATTTTATAAGATTATAGCAATATGTATTCTAAGATTCTTGTCCCACTTAGCTGGATTTTCATAACCAGTACAAATAAAAGTTCTTCCAAATATTCTAAAGGTTGAGATTTAAAATTACAAAATTTGTCACATTCAGATCATTTCTCAGCAATTATATAGAGAATGTTTATTTTTTTATCACTTTCCTATCTATTTTATACTGTGTAGTCTGTAATTTTATCATGTCTCTAACCCAGATTATTGAAGACAAAATAATGGCTCTCTTAAACATTTCTGGATTACTTGGTATCAACATTTGTTGAAGCATTATATTTAATACTAAGTTATCGAGAAAAAAAAGCTGTTAAAAGAGAACATAATGTGATTAATGTTGTAATTGAGCATGTTGGTTAGTTACAGTGTTGATATAACTTAAGAACACAAAGATAAATTGTAGTATTGAGCTTTACCTAAAAATCACTGTGATAGGATAAAAAGTAGCTCCATATATCACATATTTTAGTTCTATGTGTTTTTATCTTTAATTTTTTTTAAAAAATGTTTA
>CM052436.1:39347064-39375062 GCA_028533085.1 Varecia variegata | reverse complement strand
AAAAGAGAACATAATGTGATTAATGTTGTAATTGAGCATGTTGGTTAGTTACAGTGTTGATATAACTTAAGAACACAAAGATAAATTGTAGTATTGAGCTTTACCTAAAAATCACTGTGATAGGATAAAAAGTAGCTCCATATATCACATATTTTAGTTCTATGTGTTTTTATCTTTAATTTTTTTTAAAAAATGTTTAATTATTATGAGTACATAATAGTTGTATATATTAATGGGGCACATGTGATATTTTGATACAGGTATATAAGGTATAATAATCAAATCAATGTAATTGGGGTATACATCACCCCAGGCACTTATCATTTCTTTGTGTTGAAAATATTCTAATTATATTCCCTTAGTTCTGTTAAAATATACAGCAACTTATTATTGACTATAGTCTCCCTGTTGTGCTATCAGTCATTAGAGCTTGTTCATTTTATCTAGTTGTATTTTTGTACTCATAAACTATCTCTACTTTATCCCCCTCTCCTCATTACCCTCTCTGGCCTCTCATAACCATTGTTCTATTCTCTACCTCCATAAGATCAGTTGTTTTAATTTTTAGCTCCCACACATAAGGGAGAATCTGTGAGATTTGAATTTCCATGCTTGGCTTACTTCACTTAATATAATATTGTCCAGTTCCATCCATATTGTTGCAAATGACAAACGACAGGATTTCATTGTTTTTTATGGCTGAATGGTATTCCATTTTGTATATATACTATATTTACTTTATCCATTCATCCATTGATGGACACTTAAGTTGATTCCATGTTTTGGCTATTATAAAGGGTGCTGTGATAAACATAGAGGTATAGGTATCTTGTCACTATTCAGATTTCCTTTTGTTTGTATATATAACAAGGAGTGGGATTGCTGGGTTATACGGTAGTTCTATTTTTAATTTTTTGAGTAACTTGCATACTGGTCTCCATAGTGATTGTACTAATTTACACTCCTACTGACAATGTATAAGGGTTCCCCTTTCTACACATTATCACCAGCATTTGTTATTACCTGTCATTTGGATAAAAAACCATTTTAAATGGAATGAGATGATACCTTATTGAAGTTTGATTTGTAGTTCTCTGATGACTAAGAATGTTGAAATTTTTTCATATACAAGTTGTCCATTTGTATGTCTTCTTTTGAGAAATGTCTATTCAGATCATATCTGCTTTTCAACTTATTTGACTTTTTCCTCTTGAGTTGTTTGAGTTCCTTGTATGTTCTAGTTATTAACCCCCTATCAGATGTGTAGTTTGCAGATATTTTCTCTTATTCTATAGGTTGTCTCTTCATTTTCTTGATTATTTATTTTGCTGTGTAGAAGCTTTTTAGCTTGATGTTATCCCATTTGTCCATTTTTGCTTTGGTTGTCTGTATTTTTGAGGTATTATACAGGAAATCTTTGACCAGACAAGTGTCCTGTAGTGGTTCTTTAATGTTTTTTTTTTTTTTTTTTCTTCCAGTAGCTTCATAGTTTCAGGTAATAGATTTAAGTGTTTTGTTCATTTTGGTTTGATTTTTGTATATGGCAAGAGATAGAGGTCTATTTTCATTCTTCTGCATGGGGATATCAAGTTTTCCCCACACTATTTGTTGAAGAGACAGTCCTTTCCCCAGTGTATGTTCTTGGCACTTTTCTGAAAAATGAGTTCACCATAGATATGTGGATTTATTTCTCAGTTCTTTATTGGTCTATGTGCCTATTTTTATAGTAGTACCATGATGTTTTGGTTACTACAGCTCTGTAGTATAATTTGAAGTCTGGTAATGTGATTCCTTCAGTTTTATTCTTTTTGCTCATAATGGCCTGGGCTGTTCTAGGTCTTTTATGATTACATATAAATTTTAGGACTTTTTTATATTTCTGTGAAGAATGGCATTGGCATTTTGATAAGGATTGAATTGAATCTGTAGATTACTTTGACTAATATGGACATTTTAACAATACTGCTTCTTCTGATCCATGAATACGGTATAATTTTTTTTTCATTTGTTGTGTCCTCTTCAATTTCTTTCATGAATTTTTTTTAGTTTTCATTGTAGAGATCTTTCATTTTTTTGGTTAAGTTTATTCAGAGATATTTTATTTTACATGTAGCTATTGTAAATGGGATTGCTCTCTTAGCTTTTTTTTTTTCAGATGATTTACTTTTCACATGTAGAAATGCTATTAATTTTTGTATGTTACTGAACTTGTTTATCAGTTCTAGTAGTTTTTTTGTGAAGACTTTAGGTTCCTCTAAATATAAGATCATGTCTTCTGTAAACAAGGATGATTTGGCTTCTTCCTTTTCACTTTGGATACCCTTTATTACATCTCTTGTCTAATTGATCTAGCTAGAACTTCCAGTACTATGTTGAATAGTAATGGTGAAAGTGGAATCCTTGTCCTGTTCAAGATCTTAGGAGAGGCTTTCAGTTTTTCCCCATTCAATATAATATTAACTGTTGTTGTTCCCATTTATATCTTTTTATAGTATCTATCTCTTAAAAAGTTGCTGTAGTTATTATTTTTGATAGGTTTGGCTTTTACTATTCTGAATGAGGTATGAGTGATTTACACACTGCAATTATAATAATGGCATATTCTGTATTTGTCTGTGTATATGCTGTTACCAGTGATTTTATAGTTTCAGATAATTTCCTGTTGATCATTAATATCCCTTGCTTTCAGATTGAAGAACTCTAGCATTTCTTGTAGGACAGGTCTGGTGTCAATGGAATCCCTTAGCTTTTGTTTGTCTGAGAAAGTCTTTATTTCTCCTTCATGTTTGAAGGATATTTTTGGAGGATATAATATTCTAGGTTTAAAGTTTCTTTCCTTCAGCACTTTGAATATGTTATGACACTCTCTCCTGGCCTAAAAGGTTTCCACTGAGAAGTCTGCTACCAGATGTTTTGGAGGTCCTCTATAAGTTATTTGCTTTCTTTCTTTTGCTGCTCTTAGAATCCTTTCTTTATCTGTTACACTTGGGAGTTTTTTAATTAAATGCCTTCAGGTGGTCTTATTTGGGTTAAATCTGCTTGATGTTCTTTTACTTAATATAGATATCTTTGTCTCTGTTTGGAAAGTTCTGTGTTATCATTTCTTTGAATAAATTTTATACCCCAATCTCTCTCCTTGAGGGCCAATAACTCTCATATTTGCCCTTTTGAGACTCTTTTCTAGATCTTGTGGGCATACTTCGTTATTTTTAATTCTTTTTTCTTTATTCTCCTCTGACTTTGTATTTTCCTATAGCCTGTCTTCAAGTTCACCAGTTCTTTCTTAGGCTTGATCAAGTCTGCTGTTGAGAGACTGATACATTTTTTAGCTTGTCAATTGAATTTTTCATCTCCAGAACTTCTACTTGATTTTTTAAAAAATTTTTTTCAATCTCTTTGTTAAATTTCTCTTATAAGCTTCTGAATTCTTTTTCTGCATTGTTTTTATGTTACTTGGGCTTCCTCAAAGCAGCTTTTTGAATTCTGTTTCTGAAAGTTAGTGTATCTCCATTGGTCTGGGATTTGTCATTGGTGCGTTATTAGTTTGTGTGATGAGGTCATATTTTCCTAAATATTCTTGATGCTTGTGGATGTTTGTCAATGTCTGTGCATTGAAGAGTCAAGTATTCATTCTAATCTTTGCAGTCTGGGCTTGTTTATACTCATCTTTCTTGAGACTTCCAGGTACTCAAAGGGAATTGAGTGTTGTGATCTAAGTGTTTGATCACTGCAGCCATGTCAGCACTAGGGGGCACCCCAAGCCCAGTAACACTGCAACTTTGAAGACTCCCTGTGGTATTGCCTTAGTAGTCTTGCACAAGGTAAAGGAGAATTCCCTGGATTACCAGGCAAAGTCTTTCATTCTCTTTCCTCAATTTTCTCCAAGCAGAAGGAGTCTCACTTTCCATGCTGGGCTGCCTAGGGTTGGGGGAGTTGTGACAGAAATACTCCTGTGGGCACCACAGCTGTAACTGCACCAGGTCACACATAAAACCAACTCAATACTGGGTCTTGCCCAAGGTCTGTGATGACTACTGCCTGGCTACTGCTGATGTTATTCAAGGCCCAAGGGATTTTTAACCAGGAAATTGTAAATCTGGCCATGGCTGGATTCTTCCCTTCAAGACAATTGGTTCCCTTCTGTCTTAGGCCAGTTCTAGAATTGTCATCCAAGAACTAAGGCTGGTAATTGGGGTCTTCATGAATCTGCCTGGTGCTTTATTTCAGTGTGGCTGAGCTGGTATCCACTTTGAAAGACAAAGTCCTCCGTAGTCTTCTATTCCTTTCCCCAAGTGGAATGAGTCTTTCCTAAGCTGCATTGCTTAGGATTCATAATGCAAGCACCTCAACAGTCTTTTGACAATTCCTGGTGCTTTACTGCATTCGCAGTCAGTGGACTTGGAGTGCACATGACCCAGTGAGACACCAGTCTTTGTGGCCTGCCTTTCAAATTTATTTCAGGCCCCAGGCCACTTTCATTGGCTGGTGGTGAAACTAGCCAGAACTCATGTTCATACTTCTGGGGCATAGCGTTTCCTTCTCCCTCCATGGACACTGACAGAATTCTGCCGTGTGTTGTGTTCCACTGCGACTGGGCAGCACTGAGTTCCCCTGCAAACTTCCACAATCACTTAACTCTCCCTCCCCCAAGAACATGGCCCTGCTGGGAGATGGGTGAGAGATTGTGTAGAAAATGCAAGATTGTCTTTCCTACCCTCTTCAGTGTCTCTTTCCTTTAATATGATGTTAAAAGCAAGTACTGTGATTGTTCGCCTGATTTTTAGTTCTTATGAAGGTAACTTTTTTGTGTGGATAGTTGTTCAAGTCGGTGTTCCTGTGCAGATGGAGACAATAACTGGAGAGTTCTATTCAGCCAACTTGCTCTGCCTCCTCTCTCTTTTTTTCTTTATATTATTTGTATTATTCTGAAAAGTTTCTGATAGTACTGCTCTACTAGAAGGAATTGTTTATAATTTTATGATTTTTTTTTTACATGTTGAATTTATGTGTATGGAATCAAACAAAGCATTTGCCTTCCTTTAATTTCCATATGGCTTTCTTAGTTCAACTACATTAGGTTCTTCATGATTTCTACCAAAAACAATATCAGAGAACATCATCATCTGTTCATCTCACTCCTCTCATGCTTGCTTTTCCTGACAAAGAAAAACTTATGAAAATATCTTTTAGAATGAGCATCTGGTCCAGTAAGTGTTTTTTAAAATAAGGCTGGAAGACTAGAAACATCTACAAGAGATTTTGTATTAAGAGAAACATGTCACCTGATATTAACTTGCAGTTTCTAGACAAACACTGTTTGTTAATTTTTACTGCAATATTACTGTAATAGGCATTATCATCTTTTTAGCTTTAGTCTACAAAATGGCACTTTCTTTTATTGTTGATTATAAATTAATATACTGTAGAAGTGGCATTGGAGACAGATTTTTAGGAGCATCTACTGAAGCTATGGTCATGTGCATATACCTGATTGAATCTGCTAGTATCTAGGTATGAAGTTTACTTCTGATTTTATAACTTTTTAGAACCTTTCAATGGAACTTTACTATAGTTAATCCAATAAGGTAATTATAGCACAAATAATTTGCTCCCACTTCCTTTATTAGAAAACTACTTTTGCAAGTCTATCTTTTTATACTCTTTACCATATCAGGCTTTAAATTAAGACAAACATGGTTTCTGAATTCACCACAAATCTACTTAAAATACATTTAAGACTAAGCCACTTACCATTTTTTACAAGGTCTGACACAAGTTATTTATGCATTGGATATTTTTGTCAGCATACACTCACAGCATACACAGAGACATGCACTCACGAACACCATATATGCACACCGACACAACACCACATCTACATCATATATAGACACACACATAAAAACACACATAGACAAAAATACATCTACATACACACATATATACACATTACATACCATACACAAACTTACACACACACACACGCACACACAGGCTAGATGTTATTTCACTGATCAATGGTCTCCGACAAGGCCTTTGGTTGACCTGTCTCCAGTTATTGATTTTTTGCTATTTCACTTAGACCAGAAGGAAATAGATAGTGATTCAATCTCCTATTACCTCATTTAGAAATAAGAAATTAGTGTCACATTGAAGAAAAAAGAAAGTATATAATGTATGAAGATGAAAGATGTTATATTTTGTAAAGGGAGATGAAGAAAAGGGACTGCTAAGAGGAATGGAGAATATCAGAAAAAGGTAAAAAAGCTTGATGAGAAAAGGTACAGAATGACTATGAAATATGACAAGGTAGACAGAGGAAGAGCTATGGGAATGAACAATAAAAGAGATTCAGTGATTCATTCTTCACTTTTTCTGCCAGAATGACTTTCCTTTCTCATAACAAGAAAGAATATTTGCAAAAGGAATGAAGACATATCCAATTTCCTCTGCTATATTTGGAGATCGATTCTTCTTCTTCTCTGTTAAATTCCTAAATATAATGAAAAAAATAAGATGACAAGGCTGAGCACACCTCAAAAAGAGAGTTCAACAATTTGACATATTTTTTACGGTTCAATAAAATTCTTCTTCCACTATCACCATCTCCAGCCAATCTCTGATACCAAAGAGCTTCTTAGAACTTCACTGATTCAAACTCTTCATTACTGTAAATATATATATATATTTAATTTAATCTTTGTTTGGAGTTATTTTTCTCTTACTTTGTAAAAAAAGCACCCATTACCCAATGTCACTTACAACTTTTTCTGTCAGATTTTTCTTATGCTAACGTGCTATCTGGTAAAATAGTCTATTAATTTCAGAACTAATCTACTATCTATTGTTTTTATTGGTTATATGTGGTCAGGGAGCAGAAGGATAAGGATATTTTATTTCTCTTTTTATTTGTTTTTCAATTTACAACCATCTGGCACAAACCTGAAACTTGTGTCAGGAGTCCCATTAAAAAGAGGAATACAAAAACATGAGCAAGGGTTATTTTCATAACTGAGAATTGAGACTATGATCATGTATTTATGGAGCCTTTGTTGAAGAAAGATCTAGTATATTTCAGAAATTTGTACTTTAGGATCTGTCATGACTTATAAAATGAAACAAAATTTTGTGACTTGTCCATATGAAGAGATTATTAAATGAGGACTCCTTATTACTTAGTGATTAAAAGTACAGGTCTCAAATTAAATAATGGATCCTTTTTCTTCCATACTCTAGCTCTGTGCCCACAGGCACTTCAACATTTCCTTATACAGATGGGGATCAAAAGCAACTGGGAATGGGCACGCTTGAAGTTCTGACTTGGGGAGATGGGGTGGGGGAGGGGATGGGTGTATACCTACATGATGAGTGCGATGTGCACTGTCTGGGGAATGGATACGCTTGAAGCTCAGACTCGGGGGAATGGGAGGGACATGGGAAATATATCTAACCAGAACTTTTGTACCCCCATAATAAGCTGAAATAAAAACAAAAAACAAACAACAAAAAACAAAACAAAACAAAAAAACTGGCCATAAAGAAGTTACCCAACCCTACCTTGTTTGACTGTAGGTCATCAGACCCCCATTCCGGAGAGGGTCCTGCCCCACACCCAGAAGGAAGGAACGGAACGCATGCTCAGAGAGGCCAAGAAGAATCTAGACACACAGGCCTTGCTGGGTTTCCCCACCCAGTCTATTAGCCTTAGATCATCCCTTTTGTCCAGTCTGCTTGGCTGTCTATACTTTGTTGGACCTAAGCGTAAAAATGGACAATTTTCCCTATATTTTTGGGTCTTCATTCTGAAGACTCTTGTGTATACACATTAAATAAATTTGTATGTCTTTTTCTCTAATTAAAAAAAAAAAGCAACTTCCTCAAAGGGAGGAAGTTTGCTGATTCAATGAGAATAATGCATATAAAACAATTAGCATCGTTCTCTGTTCTCCTAAGTTTTCAATAAATGTGTGCCATTATTACTTGAGAAAAAACATGGTTTTAATCATATAACAAGACCATAGAACTCCGTGAAGACTTTGATTTACGCAATCATTCTTTTGTATGTGGTCCCAAATGTTAACATTGAAAGGAATTTCAAACTGTATCAGGTTCCATTTCCATTTAAAAAATTAAAAATCTGTAAGTAAATGCCATACATGAAAAAACAAAAAAATCAGAATAATCTGTAAAGTTATACTTTTGAGCCTGAGAGCTAAGGTTGCAGGGAAGCCAGAGGAACTGAATTTCAGAGAGTGCCAAACACCCCTGAGGAGAGAAACACAAAATGTTTCAACTTTGGCAGAGAATAAGAGAAAGCAGTAGAAACCATTAAAATAGATAGGAAAAAAATTTGAAGTTTTAACAAATTCTTAAAAACCAAGTATGGACTATTGTGACAATTTAAATTCTCTGGGATACCCATACAAAAAGGGATATCTAATTCATTGGCAAGTTCTTTTCCATAAGCTTTTACCAGGTGCCCAGGAGAAATACTAGAAATACAAGAGATTTGTGAGGTCCCACTTCAGTGACACTGGCATTCAGGGAATGCCAAGGATTGGGAGTGGGTCGAGAGTATCTGGAGGACCCCAGTCACACTCTGGGCCCTGCTTGAGTGCCGGGTGATGAATGGCTGCCATTGGATGACAGGCACAAACCTTGCTCACATACCAGACTCTTCTCTAATACCAAGCAAAATCTATCTTCATCCCTCCCACCGCTCCTCACAGCAAAAGGCAACTGCTGCTGAGGAAGGAGTAGTAAATCCAGCCCCCATTCCTATCTTTTCACTTCATTAACACTGAGAAAAGTGGTTTTCCACAGGTGGACGGTGGGGCAAATGCTTTTGCCCAGTATTCTGCACTAATACAAAACAGAGGTCTACTGCCACTCAGGGAGGGACAAGACACTCACCTATGTTTTAGAGCCTACTCTGGGTAGGGGGAGAGCTTGTCTATCTCTAAGGGGTGTGTGAGAACATTCCCTCTCATCTATCACTAAAGCTCAAGCACACAAGGCTTGACTAAGAATGAGGCTGGAGCAGAAGTGAGAAGCACCTCCGCCTCCCCTACTCCCATGATGAACCTTTCAATGAGATAAAATGAACACAATCTACTGTGAGAGTTGCAGAAAGAGCTTAGAAGAAGACATTTGTTTTTCAGGTGCAGTGTATTGAAAAACTTGCTATCACATTAAGCATGAGGGAGCAATAGTAGTCCAACACTGAAAGAATTTGGAGCCTATTTTATGTTTATGATAACTACAGCAACAATAAAATGGATCCTAGCTAGAGCATATTGATTCAGCTTACCATATCAATGGCCTAACAGAATAAGAGGGCTTGTTTCTGGACATAACTATTATTTGCCTAGGCCACTACTTTTCATTTAAAACAATGTCTGGCAATTAATTTAAAAAATTATGGAACATACTTGGAAAAAATAAAAAAAATATGCACTATCAAGAGAAAAAATAGTCAAGACAATTAAATTTACAGATGAGCCAGGTGATAACACAATCAGGAAGAAACTTTAAAATAACTATTATTAACATGTTAAGGAATTTAGTGGCAAGGTAAGTATCTATGAACAGATAAGTCATTTCAGCAGAGAGACAAATACTATACAAAAAAATAATTGGAAATGGCAGAAATGAAAAATTTGATATGAAAGATAAACAGTTTTGTTTTTTTTTCAGACGGTCTTGCTCTGTCACCCAGGTTAAAGGGCAGTGGCATCATCATAGCTCACTGCAACCTCAAACTCCTGGGCTCAAGCCATCCTCCTGCCTCAGCCTCCCAAGTAGGCAGGACTACAGGCATGTGACACCATGTCTGGTTAATTTTTTAATTTGTTTTTCTAGAGATAGGGTCTTGCTATGTTGCCCAAGCTGGTCTTGAACTCATGGTCACAGGAAATCTTCCTGCCTCACTCAGCCTCCCAAGGTGATGGGACTACAAGCATAAGCCACTGCACCTGGCCAAAATGAACAATTGTTTGATAAGTTTATTTTCATATTCTACATAGTAGAAAAAAATCAGTTATCTCTAAAAAGCTAACAGAAATACTTCAAACATAAACAAAAAGACAAAAAAGTTTGAAAAAGAAAAGCACAAAATTGGAGAATTCTGAGGCAATACCAAACAATCTGATATGTCTGTAATTGCTGTTCTTGAAGTAGAACAGTAAAGGGTAATAAGAAATTCTTAAACATTTAGACAATATATAAGAATTTTCTAATATTAAAGGAGTAAAAAAACACAGATCAAAGAATCTCAGAAAGTCATTAGTAGAAAAAAATACTAATTAAAAACCAATATTAAACACACAATAAAACAAAAAAATAAGCCATGTCATTTTTTGATTGCTGAAAACCAAACATAAAGAGAAAATCTTGAAGTCAAAGAAAAAAAAGAAATATTTCATATAATGAAGTAAAGTTTCTTGTCAAAAAATATTAATATAATTAATATGTTGGTAAAAAGACATCTTTAAAGTACTCAAAGGAAAATATGTTATTTTAGAATTCTATGGCCTAAAAAACTATCTTTCAAAAATGAAAGCAAAATAAAGACATTAAAAAGGAAGAATAAGGATTCATTTCTAGCATTCTTACCCTAAAACAAATATTAATGGAAGCTCTTTAGGAATAAAGAATAGAATGGCAGATGGAAATTAGAATTTATAGAGAAAATGAAAAGCATGGAAAATAATAAAAATGTGGATGCATATAAACTGATTTTTTCTTATTTTAATGTCTTTAAATGATAACTTATTATCTAAGTCAAAAATAGTAGTAATATATTGTGGGTTTAAAATATACATAAAATAAAATATGTGGCAAAATAGCACAATGTATGGGAGGGAGAAAACAATAGTATACTGCTGTAGATTTCTTACTGTGTACATGAAGAGGTAGCATAATAATTGAAGCTAGAGTGTGATAAGTTACAGATATATGTTGTAACCCTAAATAAACATAAAATAATATTAAATGTATGGCTAACTAGTCAGTAATGAAGATAAAATAGAAGCATAAAAAAATTTCAAATAGGCCGGGCATGGTGGCTCACGCCTGTATTCCTAGCACTCTGGGAGGCTGAGGCGGGTGGATCGCCCAAGGTCAGGAGTTCGAGACGAGCCTGAGCAAGAGAGAGACCCCGTCTCTACTAAAAAAAGTTAGAAAAAAATTATATGGACAGCTAAAAATATATATAGAAAAAATTAGCCAGGCATGGTGGCGCATGCCTGTAGTCCCAGCTACTCAGGAGCCTGAGGTAGTAGGATCGCTTAAGCCCAGGAGTTTGAGGTTGCTGTGAGCTAGGCTGACGCCATGGCACTCACTCTAGCTCGGGCAACAGAGCAAGACTCTGTCTCAAAAAAAAAAAAAAAAAAAAAAAAAAAAAATTTCAAATAATTTAAGAATCCCAGGCAAGAGAGGAAAAAAATGCAGATGATAGATTGAAAATAAAACTATATCAATAATTGTATTAAATATTGATGGTATAGACATACCAATTAAAGATATAAATTGTAAGATTAGATTTTTAAAAATGTAAGACCCAACAGTATAATTCCTATAAGAAATTCCCTCCAACTGTAAAGAAATAAGAAACATAGAAAAATAAAAAAAGTTTTATCATGATAACATTAATTAACAGAAAGCTAGAATGAATCTTCTATTAATGTCATGCAATGATTTCAGAAGAAGCAATTTTATTAGGGATGAAGAAGGCCAGCTCAGAATGATAATGGATTCATCAAGAAGATATAACAATCCCACATGAGTATTCACTTAACAGAGCTTCAAAATGAATGAGAAAATAAAACCTGAAAGAATTGAAAGAAAGAAATAGACAAATCCAAAATTATAGCTTGAAATTTTGGCACTCTTCTTTTTTTAACTGATAGAACAAGTAGACCAAAAATCAGTACTGATGCAGAGGGCTGGAAGAACACTACTAGCTAACTTGACCTAATTGACATTTATAGAGATTTCAAATAAATGATAACTGGAACACATTTTTTCTTATGCAAATAAAACATTTATTGAAGGTGTAAAACTAACACCTTGCAGAATTTGAAAGAATCAAAATACTGTAAATCATATACTCTGACCTTGATGGATTTAAATTAGAAGTGAATATTAGAAAGACATATGGAAAATAATTAAATATTTGGAAATTAAAGAGCTCACCTGTAAATAATGTATAAATCATCATTGTGATGAAATCAATAGAGAAATTAGAAAATATTTTTGCTGAATAAAACTAAAAACACAAAATATCAAAATCGATATATTGAAACTATTATAAATCAATACTTAGAGAAAAGTCATAGTTTAAATGCTTATGATAGAAAAGAAGAAATGTCTCAAATCAGTGATCTAAGTTTTCAAATTAAGAAATGAGAAAAAGATGAGTAAACAATAAAAAGTCAGAAAAATGAGGGGAATAATTAAGATAAAACTGAAAATAATAAAATAGGAAACAGGAAAACAATAGAGAAAATCAATGAAAACAAATAATGCTTTTGGAAATAATCATTTCAAGTGATAAATTTCTGATCAGAACTTATCAAGAAATAAAGAGAAAATAAAAATTATCAATATCAGAAATAAGAAATGGGGCATTGCTACTAATTCTTCAGAAATTAAATGGATCATAGGAGAATATTATGAATAATTTAAACCAATAAATGTAAACAACACTTAGACGAAATAGAAAAAATCTTGAAAAATACATAGTTCATTCAGGAATAGATAAAAAGTGTATATTTTAAATTTCTACTTAAAATCTTCCCACCAATGAAAACCTCCAGGCCCAATAGTCTTTACTGGTAAATCCTACCATGCTTTAAATGAAAAAATACCAATTCTACACCATTTGTTCTGGGAAATAGAAGAGGGAGAAATATATTTCAAGTCATTTTATGGATTTCACACTACCTTAAGACAAAAACAAAATAATGTCATTATAATAAAAGATAAATATAGTTCAGTATATTTCATGATAATAGAAAAAAAAATCCTTAACAAAATGTTAGCAAATTGCAATCAGCAATAGGAAAATGATAATAAGTCATGAAGAGACAACAAGGGCTATGAAAGGGTTATGGCAAGAATTCAAGGTTGGTTCAAATTCAAAATCTTGTCAATGGAATTCACCATATCAACAAACAACAAAAAACAAAGAAAATCACATTATAAATTTAGTAGATACAAAAGTATAAAAATGTATTCAATTCATGAAAAAATAAAAACTTTCAGAAAACAAGGAATAAGAAAATATATTCTCTGACCTGATATACAACATCTAAGAGAAATGCCCAGCAACTATAATTAATGATGAAGATATGATAGAATATTTCTCCTTGAAGATTGGGAAAGTCAAGGATATCTCTTCTAGAAAACACTGTACTTGGTATACTGAGTTCTACAAGTGTAATCAGGTAAGAAAAATAAAAATCATACAACTGATAAGGAACAATTAAAAGTTTTATTTGCAGTCAACATGATAGTATGTATAAAAAATTCTAAGCAAGTTTTAAAATTCTACTATATCTACTAAATATGTAACCAAGATCACAGGATAAATGATCATTATGCCAAAATCAATTTTTCTGTATATTAGCAACAAAGAATTGGGAACTGAATTGGAAAAAAACTCTTTGTATAATGGAGTGAAAATATAATAAGAAATAATTAGAGATAATTTTAACAATGTGAATGAAACTAATATACTGGAAATTATAAAATATTGTTTACAAAACTTAAGGAATATCTATGTAAATGAAAAACATTTGTTATTTATGGTTCAGAAAATTTAATATTTTAAGATGTTAGTTCTTCCCTAATCCACTGAGTCAATAACATTTTAAATTCTTGCATTTTTTTGGTAGAACTTGAAAAGTTGATTCTAGAATACATATGAAAACTCTAAAGGACCAAACATAGCCAAAAAATTGTTTAAGATTAAAAGACTTATACTAACTGATTTCAAGACATTCTGGAGTTGTCAGAAGTATAGACTCATAGATCAATTGGACAGAATAGAGTCCAAAACTATACCCTTACATATATTGTTAAATGATTTTTGAGAAAGATATCAACAGGTCTTTTATCTATGTAAATATCAAACTATAGATAGACATAGTTATTCAATTATTTTGGAAATTCTGTAAATAATCAATTTTAGAAAAAATTTTGGAAATATAATTGATTCTCAATTATCACAAACCACATTTGAAATATTAACCAAAAATAGAAAATAGATCTTAATATATAAACTAAAACTATTACAATTTTATTTTAAAAAGACTTTGTAACATTGGATTTTGTTGTGCTCACCCTACAGAGAAAGGATGGACCCACCCACAAAAAATAATTAGTTTCAGATAATGTGGTTCACAGAATAATAATCTCTCAAGCATATTTATTAATATATACTAATCCCTAGAACATATAGATATGTTACGGTACATGATAAGGGAAATTAAGGTGTACATGGAATTAAGGGTGCTGATCACCTGGCTTTAAAATAGGGATATAATCCAGATTAGCTTCATAGAACCAATTTAATAATAATAATAATAGTTTTTAAAAGTAAAATAAGGAAGAAAAGGGATCAGAGTCAGAGAGAAATTTGAAGATGCCATAGTGCTGGTCAAAGATCGAGGAAGGAACTATGGTCTAAAGATTGCAGGGGATGTCCAAAAGTTGGAAAAGGCAAAGCAATCAATTCTTTCCCAAAGACTCCATAAAGTTTATTAGCCTTGCCAACACATTAATTGTAGCCTGGTGAAACTCCTAACACATAGAACTATAAGTTAAGAAGTTTATGTTATTTTAAGTCAGTAAGTGTGTAGTAATTTGTTACCGTAACAGCAGACAACTGGTACAGAAGTCAAGACTGACGTTGTCATACGCAGAAAGAGAACATGAATAGGTTTATTATTCACATATGAAGTTTTCTGGGAGATCAGCATAGCCTCCCAAGAAGGTTCAAATGTTGAGAGAGCAAGAAGTGGTTGGCTTTGGTGTTTTATTGTGGTTAGGAGGTAGAGCTAAAGATATCATGCAGGAGCTGGGGCATGCTTCTTTGAACATTTTGCCAACACCAAATGAGGGAGGAGAGCACCTGAAATTTCTTATGATCCTTCCTAGATATGGGGCAGAGGGCAAAGAGATATATGTGGGGCATGAAAGCTGTCAACAAACATCCAAAATGAAATCATACTTTCTATTACAATTTGCAGGTGTTGCCAAATTAGAAACTTCTGTTCTTCAACACACACTGTTAAGAAAATGTAAATATAAGCCATCGATTGGGAGAAAATACCTGAAAAAATATATATTTGGCAATAACACTGTGCTCAGAATATTAGAAAGTCCTCTTACAACTTAATAATAGTAAGGAAAACAATCAAATGTAAAATACAGACAAGACTTGAAATGGCATATCAATGAGGAATATATATTAATAGAAAATAAGTATCTGGAAAGATGTTCAACATTATTACTCAGCAGCAAAATGCAAGTTAAAACCACAATACAATATGAAATTGAAAACATTAGAATGGATAAAATTAAAAGATTTACAGTTTTAAGTCTTCGTGATGTGGATATTTGCTGGAAAGAATGCAAAATTTACAGTTTGGAAAACAGTTTGAAAGCTTCTTATAAAGTTATATATGCAATTATATGACCTTGTGATGTCACTCCTAGGTATTTACTCAAAAGAAATGAAAATATATGGACTACACAAAGAATTGTGAACAGAAATTTATAGCCATTTTGTTTATAATAGCTAAATGCTGAGGGAAAAAATCAAATGCAGAACTTTTAGTATATCCGTACAATAGGGTACTACTGAGCAATAAAACGGAATGAACTACTAATTTATGCAACAAATAGTCGAAAGCATTATGTTACATGAAAGACACCAAATAAAAAAGACCAGATATTGTCTTATTTCATTTATATTATACTCTGGAAATTCTATGATAAAACTACAGGGAAAGAAAGTAAATAAATGTTTCCCAGAGACTGAGGTGAGGCAAAGAGATGACTGAAAACGGACTTATGGAAAATCGTCAGGGTGACAGGAATATTCTAGGTCCTGATAATAATAGTGCTTGCATTACTATTTATACTTGTCAAAACTCATTAAACTCTTTATTTTTAAAGGTGACTTTTTAATGTAAATTATATCTCACTAGAAAGATGAAACAAATAGGACAAAATGCTAATAAATATTGAAAGTATTGTACATAGGTGTGCTCATTGTTTCATTCTTTCAATTTTTCCCTATTTGGGAATCTTTATGATATGTTTAATAATTAAGTAAAAATAGTGAATTATTTCAATTTGTATAAGAGATAAGATTTATTCCATATCAGATTTATTTCAAATTGTATCACAACACAGATTGTTTGAAGACTTTAATAAGATTTACAAAAGTATTTGTACATGTCTATGGTGAAAATGGAGAAGCACTAAACTATAATAAATGAGAATGGAGGGCCTTGGAAGAGAAAAGGCTTGCATTTAATTACTAACCAATTTAAATTAGTAAGTTCTTAAGCTATGAAGCATATTTACACTACTACTAAAGTAAGAAAAAATGCTTAACTAGTAGGGTTATGCAGATTAAATTAACCAACTTGTGTAAAGCACCTTTCATAGAACAGATGCCTAAGACATAAGCCACTAAATTTTCTGTAAAATTTTTCAGTGCCCTAAATCACTTAATGCGTGATGCCTTACTATCATAGAACATTAATAAATTGTCTCTCCTCGCGTAAGTAGTCTGTGGGATGTTTACACAGGTATTTTAGAAAGCTTTCTTGTATCTAAATATTCTATTCTCTGGTACCTGTGATGCAGCATTGTCATCATTCATTATTATAAATTAAATATTGAAGGGTCCTGTGAAAATACGTATGTATTACGTGATATACAGAAAACATTGACTTATGATAAAATAGTGTATAAATTAGTTGAAGACAAGGAGTAGAGCTCATGATTCTTTACATTTATTAGAATACTTGCACATAAAGTAGGTGCTCTAATACAAATCCATGTTAAATGCAAAAAGCCTGGAAAAGTTTACACTACTTTTTTTTAATCCTTATTTCATATCCAACCTCTTCTTTCACTCTACCCACTTTTTCATCCCAGATTTTATTTTATTTTATTTTAACATCACAGTTCAAATTGCAATCCCAGATCTCTTGATGTTAAAATTTTCTTTTTTCTTTACTATTCACTTCAAATGACACTTCTATCTTGAAATCTCTTCTAATCTTGGTCAATGATTCTGTTCTCTACACATTTCACCACCCTGACCACACATAATCACTTCCTTTGATGAATTTACACAACATTTTTTTTTTTACTTTCAAATCTCTAAATTCAGAATGTAAAATATTTGCATCATTTTCCTCACTCTACCAGATTTTACTCACATAGCATTCAGAAAGTTATGTAATGTATAAAGCCTCAATTTTCTCACTTGCAGATTGTGTATAAAATTGTTCTGTTGCTTAACAGAGTTGCTGAATAGAAAATGTGTGCGTGCATGTGTGTATAATCTAGTGGGATGTAATTTTCAAAATATTAAGTGAAGAATAATGCTAAACAGATGTTTGAGACTTTTTTTTTTTTTTTTTGAGACAGAGTCTCGCTTTTTTGCCCAGGCTAGAGTGAGTGCCATGGCGTCAGCCTAGCTCACAGCAACCTCAAACTCCTGGGCTTAAGCAATCCTTCTCCCTCAGCCTCCTGAGTAGCTGGGACTACAGGCATGTGCCACCATGCCTGGCTAATTTTTTCTATATATATATTTTTAGTTGGCCAGATAATTTCTTTCTATTTTTAGTAGAGACAGGGTCTCCTTTTGCTCAGGCTGGTCCCGAACTCCTGACCTTGAGCGATCCACCCGCCTCGGCCTCTCAGAGTGTTAGGATTGCAGGCGTGAGCCACTGTGCCCGATGTTTGAGATTTTTATGGTCAAAGATTTTAGAGTCAAAGATTGGACTCTTGAGTACCTGAGAGGGGAGAGCTTGATCCAAGGAAACACAGGATAAAGGGACCTCACAGCAGGCACCTGTGTGGACCATAGATTAAACTTTGGAATCAAATAATGACATATAAGGTCATGGCAGAAGAAAGAGATGAAGTTCCAGATTAAATGCCTAATCTTTTCTGCTACATACATGTATACCTCTTGAAATTTACTTGAGTTTAGAAACAAGCCTAGGAAAAAGAGAAAGACCATCTTGAATTGAAAGAGGCTGTATTCTCTAGTAAAATGAAGGTCTAAAATATAATTTGGATTGAATTTTAAAAATAAAATTACATAATAAATATATGTATTTTCTATATGCCATCTCGTGAATTAGGCACAATAAGACAATATAATGTGTTCAGTGGAAAGTAGGCTTTAATACTAGTTATATCTGGGTTCAAATTCCATTTTTTCTCATTTACTAAATATCATTTTGAGAAAATCATGTAACTTTCTTGATTTCAAGTTTTCCCATCTATAGATATGAGATACTATTAGGACCTAATTTGTTGAGTCATTTTGGAGATATAATGAGATAATGACTTAAAATGTTGAGCACCACTCTTGGAATAATGTGAGTATTCAATAAATGCATTATTATTGTTATTTAGAGTGATGGCTTTTACTCTGGTATAATGTGTTTTTCCTGTTCTATTAGATTATTTTTTAAAATATAACATCTGTTATAAACTTAATTTACCATCCCAATCAAACTTGAACTTTTGCTACCAGACAAGCTATCCAAGTGTTTATTGAATTAAGTCAATTGAATTTTTTGGTCACTAACATATTTCCATGACTTCTTGTCTTATAAAATTCCTTCCAAAGGGCCAAGTCCTCAGGGACTATAATATAAGGCAAAGGAGTCTTGATAAATAAAAGAGTAAAATTTCTTGTATGAGATGTTTTATAAAGTACAAGATTAAGTAGATGCTTTTAACAAGCTGCATTAAAGTAATGTGAGATCATGCCAGGAAAAAAAAAGTGAAATAAGAAGGAGACGGATGACACTTTTAAATTTTTGTGTACATTAGGAGTAAAAATCTTGGTTACATATACAGGTATACCTTACAGATATTGAGCTGTTCAGTTCCAGAGCACTGCAATAAAGTGAATGTCACAATAAAGCAAGTCATACAAATCAAACTTTTTGGTTTTCCAGTGTATATAAAAGTTATATTTATACTATTCTGTAGTCTATTAAGTGTGAAATGGCATTATGTCTTAAAAATGTACAAACCATAATTCAAAATTATTTATTACTAAAAAATGGTATAGATCATCTAAGCCTTCAGTAAGTCGTAATCTTTTTGCTGGTAGAGGGTCTTTCTTCCATGTTGGCTGATTAACCAGGGTGGTGGCTGATGAAGGTTGGGGTGGCTGCAACAAATTGTTAAAAGACAAAAATGAAGTTTGCCATATCGATTGAGTCTTCCCTTCATGAATGATTACCCCGTAGCATGTAATGCTGTTTGATAGCATTTTACCCACTGTAGAAATTCTTTCAAAATTGGATTCAATCCTTTCAAACCCTGCCACTGCTTTGTCAACTAAACTGCTTTGTCAACTAAATCCTTTGTTGTCAAGTCAACAATATTCACAACATTTCACCAGGGGTTGATTTCTGAGATGGGAAAAAAAAAAAAAAAAAACCCTAAAAAAGCTATCTTTGCTCATTCATTAGAAGCAACTCCTCATCCATTCAACTTTTGTCATGAAATTGCATTAATTCAGTTACATCTTTACATCTTCCGGCTCCAATTTTAATTCTGTTTCTCTTGCAATTTCTACCACATATGAAGTTACTTTCTCCACTAAAGCCTTCAACTCTCCAAAGTCATTCATGAGGGTTGGAATCAACTTCTTCCAAACTACTGTTAATGTTGATATTTTGACCTCTTCCCATACATTATGAATGTTCTTAATGCCATCTAGAATGATAAATTTTTTTCAGAAAGGTTTCAATTTACTTTGTCCAGATCCATCAGAAGAATCACTGTCTATGACAGATACAGCCTTACAAAATATATTTCCTGAATAATAAGACTTGAAAATTGAAATTACTCCTTAATCTATAAGCTGCAGAATGGATATTATGTTATAGGCATGAAAACAACATAAATCTCCTTGCACATGTTCATCAGAGTTCTTGGTTGACTATGTGCATGCTCAATAAGCAGTAATATTTTGAAAGAGATCTTTTTTCTGAGTAGTACTTCTTAACAGTGGGCTTAAAATAATCAGAAAACCATGCTGTAAACATATGTATTGTTATTCAGGATTTGTTGTTCCATTTATAGAGCATAGGCAGAGTAGATTTAGTATTATTCTTAAGGGCCCTAGGATTTTCAGAATGGTAAATAAGTATTGACTTCAAATTAAAGTTACCAGCTGCATTAGCCCCTAACAAAAGAGTCAGCTTGTCCTTTGAAACTTTGAAGCCAGAGATTGACTTTTCCTCTCTAGGTTTGAAAATTCCTAATGGCATCTTTTTCCAATAGAAGACAATTTAGTGTGCATTGAAAATCTGTTGTTTAATGTGTCCACCTTTATCAATTATCTCAGCTAGATCTTCTGGACAACTTGCTGTAGCTTCTAAAATAGCACTTTCTGCTTCATCTTGCACTTTTATGTTATGGAAATGGCTTCTTTCCTTATACCTAGTCTACCAACATCTGCTAGCTTCAAACTTTTCTTCTGTAGCTTTCTCATCTCTCTCAGCTATCATAGAATTAAAGAGAGTTAGGGGCTTACTTTGGCTTAAGGGAATGTTGTGGCCGGTTTCATCTTGTATCAAGACCATTAAAACTTTCCCCATATCAACAATGAAGTTTTTGCTTTTTTATCATTTGTGTATTCTCTGGAGTAGCACTTTTATAACCTTCAAGAACTTTTCTTTTGCATTCACAACTTGGCCGTTTGGTGCAAGAGGCCTATCTTTGCCTTTGACAAGCCTTCTTCACTAGGCTTGGCTCTTCCTTTCACTTGAACACTTACAGGCCATGCAGGATTATTAACTGGCCTAATCTTAATATTGTTACATCTCAGGGAATAGGGAGGCCTGAGCAGAGGAAGAGAGGCAGGGGGATGGCTGGTCAGTGGAGCAGTCAGAACACACACAACATTGATTGTTTAAGTTCACTGTCATATATGGGCACAATTTATGTTTCCCCAAAACAAGTTCAATAGTAACATCAAGATCACTGATTCTAGACAAACTTAACAGATATAATAATAATGAAAAAATTTAAAATATTGCAAGAATTACCAAAATGTGGCAAAAGACATGAAGTGAGCATATGCTGTTGGAAAAATGGCACCAATAGATTTGAATGATGCAGGTTTAGCAAAAACCTTCAATTTATACTGTATGTCTGTAAATATAACCTAAATTTCTCACCAAACCCCATTTCTTACTTCTCTTTTAACAAATAATAAACTAGGAGGTATCTAGTTTTTTTGTTTGTTTGTTTGTTTGTTTGTTTTAATGGGGCTTGCAATAATTCCCTACATAGTTTTCTTCTTCATTCTTTTCCAGACATTATGGAATCTTGATTCTTAGAAGATTCTTGATTTTTTAAAATTATGGTGACATACAAATAACGTAAAACTTTTCATTTTAACCATTTTAAAGTGTAAAATTCAATGCCATTAACTATATTGACAAATATTGTGCAACCATCATCACTATCTATTTCCAAAACTTTTTAATCACCTCAAGCAGAAAGCTTTTACCTATTTTTCAGTGATTTCTTGTTCTCCCACCTCAAAGTCCTTGGAAAGTATTACTCTTATTTCTGTCTCTACAGATTGTACTATTTTGGATGTTTCGTGTAAATATAATCATACAATATGTGTGGCCTTTGTGTCTGACTTCTTTCATTTAGCATAATGTTTTCAAGGGTCATCCACTCCATGTAGTACTACGTACCAGTATTTAATTTTGTTTTATGGCTGAATAATATGCCTTTGTATGTGTATGGTATGTTCTGTTTATGCATTCATTCATTGATAGGTATCTTGGTTGTTTACACCTCTTGGCTATTTTTAATAGTACTGCTATTAACATTTACCTAAAAGTTTTTGTTTGAACATGTTTTCAATTCTCTTGCATATATAGCTAGGAGTGGAATTAGTGGGTTCGTATGATAGGTCTAGTTTTAATTTGTTGAAAAACTGCCAAACTGTTTTCTATGTAGTAGATATGCAATTTTATATTCCCACTAGAAAGGTAGGAGGGTTCCAAATTGTCCACTTTCTTGCCAACACTTATTTTACTTTTTTTTATTATTATGGACAATCTAGTGTGTGTGAAGTTATATCTCGCTGTGGCATTGAACATTGCTCCCTGTGCTTATTAGCTATGAGTATATCTGTTTTCTTTTTTTAGAAATGTGTATTCAAGTCCTTTGCTCATCTTTAAATTGAATTGGGCATCTTATTGTTGAATTACAGTACTTAGATCCTTATCAGATAGATGATTTATAAATATTTTCTCCCATTCAATGAGTTGTCTTTTTACTGTCTTCATTGTCCTTTAAAGCCCCCCAAATTTGAATTTAAATGAAGTGCACTTTATTTATTTTTTATGTTTTTCTTGCACATTCTTAAATATTTTATATATACAAAATCATGGTATCTACAAATAGAAATGGTGTTACTTATTCCTTTTATATTTGGATGCTGTTTTTTTTTTTTTTTCTTTTTTATTCCTTGTCATATTTTGGCCAGTACTTCTTGTACTATATCACACACAAGTGGTGAAAGCAGGTATCTTATCTTGGTATCCAGATAATACTGGCCTCAATGAATGAATTAGCAAGTGTTCTCTACATTTTTATTTTTTGGAACAATTTGACATGGATTGATAGTAATCTTTTTAATGTTTCATAAAATTCACCAGTGAAACCATCTGGTCTTGGCATTTTGTTTGTTGAGAAATAGTCAATTATTGATTTAACCTCTTTACTTCTTCTATTCTGGTTTTCTATTTTTTTCTTCAGTCTGTTTTGGCAGTGCTCTACTGGAGATCATACTTAGGCCCAAGCTGAAGGCACAGCTGATATCTGAGGAAAGCTCTTCTCATGGCTGTGTTAGAAGCACAAAAGGAAAAGCCCATTGACTGTTTATTTCACACACACAAACACCCCAGTTAGCAAAGCAAATCACATGGCTAAACTCAAAAGCAAGATGTAGAAAAGTACACTCTGGCCTTGTGGGATGGACAACAATGTTACATGGCAAAGAGCTACAGGAAAGGATGAAGAGCTAGACACAAGAATTCAATTTCAAGATGAGGTGTTGATATTATCAATAAATTCACTATTCACTTGGTAAGCTTATCCCTTTTATTTGCAGGAAGAGTAAAAATTCAGCTATACTTTAAAATGTAAGCAAAAATAAAAATAATATTTCACATATTAATTTTTTATTTTACAATGGTAAAAATATTTCAATTCTTTCTAAAGTCCTATATATTATTTTGATAATTAACTGGGATTGTATGCTTAAAGACTATATCAAATATGGTTGACTTTTCTGCATTTTTTAATTATGTAGAAAGAGTAAAGCTGAACTGTGTATAAACTGCTTAATAGGTATTTTGATTCCATTGATAAGAAAATTACTGTAACTCAAAAAACAATCAAGATTCTTCTATTTCAATGATCTAAATGAAAATGATTACATGATATCAGCTGTATGTTTATCTCTTTTTCTGGCTCAATTTAAATATTTAGATAATTTTCTGTTTCTCTTAAAGTTTTTAGAAGAGTGGATAATCCAAACAAAAATTAAACAGGTGACAAGAGGAGAGAAAGAAAGAGAGAAGAAAAGGAATTAAAATAAATAAATATGCTAGATGTCTATAAATAACAATTAGAACTTAAATGACACAAGAAATATATGTATGAGTATGCATGTGTGTGTTTCTATGCATTGAAGATAATTTTTCTAATAAAGTGAATTATTTACATATATTGAAGACACTTTCACTCATCCTCTGGAGATACATGAAGTTTTTTATTTTGTTTTAAAGCTATAAATACATTGAAATCAATATTTTCTTAAAAAGTATCTTGGTTTTTGATTTTACCAACCCATGAAATAATAGAAACAGTCACTGCTCTGCTTTGCAAATAGAAATATCTAATGATAATTTAACTGGAAGGAAAACACCACCTATTTGAAAGATAGAGATGATTAGCAGTCAAACAATTCATCTCTAACAATTACTATTTTTTGAAAATCTTGAATGAAAGCAACAGAGTTGTTATTATTAATACCACAGGGAGCAGATGAGTTATTACTACTGCACACTTCACAGCAAAATTTAATGTACCTTTTTTTTCCCTTCTGCTACAACAGATCTGGGTGCTGTATATTTCTTTAGTTTTTTTTTTTATTTGTAGATTTATGTATATCTATAAAACCTGTGTGATGTTTTTGTCTATAAATAACAAAATCACATACAAAATTTAACCAAAGTGAAAATTTTTATTCTACTCTTGCAAGATAGGCAATGCACATATATTTATCCTAATGAAAATATTGTTTTTTTTTTACTGTAGGATCATACAAGGCATGTCACTTTGTGATCTAATGGTTATTACCTGTATTTTATCTTTAGTCACTCTGCAAAGTACCAGTATATTCCTGTGATAGATATCTCATAGATGTGGAATAAAATAACCTGAAGTATATTTAGTATAAAAAAAGATAAAATATGCTTTGTTTGTTGACTGATATCATTTCCCAAAAGAAATTCTTTTGGTTCCACCTTCAAAATATATGCAGGATCTGATTACTTTTCTCCACTTTCCTACTGATCCAAACCACCATCATCTCTTACCTACATTTTTTGTAATAGTTTTTTAATCCAGCAGTCAAAATGGGCTTTCATAAACAAGTCAAATCCCATTATAACTTTACCCAGAGCATGTTAATGGTTCTGTATTTGACTTAAAATAAAAATGAAAGTCCTTATTATAGATTTAAGATATTAAGGGATCTGCCCATCTCTCACTTCAGGCATCTATCCTAAACATTTTTTCTTTCTGACCTCTTCTATTTCTCCCTTACACTTTCCACATCAATAAATGACAAGTAGGAATTGGTAGTTAATCTAGGCCTGCAGGAAACAACATGAAAGGGACCTCTCTAGGAATATTAAATATGATTCTGGATAAAGACATTCTCATATGTATGAAGAGAATAAATGGAATAGACTCAGTGTTGAATGTATAAAATAGAACATGGATACTTTTTGAGATTACATCACATAAAAATAGTTTCATAATATGTCTGTCCTTGCCTATAAAGATAAAGAAAATGGCTACAAAGAAACAGACATAAATCAAACACATTCAAGGTAATATATGGTCCCAATAAACAGTGAAGTATAAAAACATAATAGCACATTAATAACTAAATGACTAATTTGATATTCAAAATAATGTATATTTTATTATAAAATATTTAAATTGCAAAAAATTATAGTGGTCCAGCACGGTGGCTCATGTCTGTAATCCCAGAGCTTTGGGAAGCTGAGGAGAGATGATTGCTTGAGGCCAGGCATTTGAAACCAGCTTAGCCTGTTGGGAGACCACATTGTTACAAAAAAGTAAGAAAAATTAGCCAGGGTGTGGTGGTGTGCACTTATAGTCCTAGCTACTTGGGGAGGCTGAAGCAGGAGGATGGCTTAAGCCCAGGAGTTCAAGGTTGTAGTGAGGTATGATCACACCACTGCACTCTAGCCTGGATGATAGAGCGAGACCCTGTCTCTAAAAAAAAAAAAAAAGAAAAGAATAAAAAGAAAAGGAAAAAGCAAAGTATTATATTAGTAAAATCACTTGTTTCTCCTTTGATTGCAGCAGCATGAATAATTCTTTACTCAAAATCCTAAATATCTTAAAACCTCTTGCAATTTATGAGTTCTTTTGTTGTTATATGTCATACAAGGATTTAAAAAAAGTTCAATTGTTAGATTGGTAAGTGTATTATATCTGATGTGTTAATTTCGTTAAACTTTCATGCTACTTTTGATGGCTTCACTCCATTCCTGTACTCACAATAAGACTAGAAATATTTGCTGAAAGAGTCCTGCTCATATGTCTAAAAATAAGTTATTTGAAAAAGTAAATATGCTTATGTTTAGGAAATATGGCATCCATAGTATAGAAGTCTCCATGACAGCACAAACTTTGCTTTACTTTTTAAAAACAAGCTGTGTTTATTAAATTCATGTCTAAAAAATAGTCATAAAATACATAATAAAACTCTACTATGTTCCAGGAAAGTACTGTCATAAACAAACAAACAAACAAACAAAAAAAAAAAACAAAAAGTAGACATAGTTTAAGCTTGTATGAAGCTTAAAGTTTATTTATTAGACAGACAATAAGCAACTAAAAAATATAGGATGGTAAGCTGTCATAAATTATGTGAAAGATTACAGTGCAGTGATAGAGGATAACAGGTTTCAAACGTAGAACCTATACTCAGAAACAGTGGGCAAGGACACTTTTCTTATAAAGTGACAAGCTAAAATCTGAAGAAAGGGAGGGAGATGTCAGCCATGCAAAGAATTAGAGACAGTTTGAAAGTGAAAAAGGAAAAGTTATGTGCAAAGACCCTGATATGTGAAATAACTTGCTGTATTTGAAGCAATGAAAGAGAGAAGTAGAGGGTAAATGCAGATTGATAACATAAGGAGGCCCAGAAAAGGGAGAAGCCACAGCAAGATAGGTTTTGTAGACCATAATAAGGAGATGTTAATTTATGCATAATTTTACAAAAGCCATTAAATGATTTTAAGGATGGGAGTGACATGACTTGATTTATCTTTTAAAAAGTTTACTCTCACTGCTGAATGGAGAAAGTGATGAGGAAACAAGGATGAATAAAAAAGCCCAAAAGGAGAAGATTAGCACTGTCTAGAATAGAAATATGGTAGCTTAAAATAGGTTAGGACAGTGGAGACAACTGATAGTCTTTGATTATAGGTTGGATTCAGGATGGGAATCAAGGGAAGTATCAATCACGAGTCCAAAATTTCTGGTATGATCACCAGGCTAGACACTAATTACATTTGCTGACAAGTAGAACACTCTTAGACAAATATGTTTGCATCAGAGTAATTAATAAAATCAAAATTTGTTCTTTGTACTTTGGAGATTTAATTTTTAATTACCTTTTAGATATTGAAGTAGAGTTGTCCAGGAAGCAGATGGATATTTGACCCCAGAGCTCAGAGGAATTATGTGGACTAGAGACATAAATTATGAAGTCCTGAATATATACACGGTGTTTAAGTCAGGAAATAGATGTGATAACCTAAAAAGAAAATTTAAGGAGAAAAAAAAAAGCAGCTCTATGTATAGAAGATAAGAAGTGACTAGAGGAAGGATGAAAACCAAATGGTGTCTTTTTACGGACATCATGACTAACTATGTCATATGCTCCTGAGAATTCATGTAAAATGAGGCAAAATAGTGGTAACCTTAAGGTAATGCATAGTGGACTCACCCACCAAAATCCTCACTTCAGCTCCTGAGAGTGTTGCTGGTTGAGAGCTCTCAGCTGACAGCCTTTTCCAGGTATGGCTGACAAGATCACACATTTTTCTTATAGTTATCCTAAAACCAATGTCACAGCTATTTGGAGTTGTATTTATCATATTCTTTCCTCCAACTGGAGATAAATCAGAAGAGTCATTCCAGTTTCAAAAGGCCTTGTGACTGCATTCAAGCTACATTCTGTTTTACTCAAATCCTCAAATTCTCTTCCCGCAATGCTATGCATTCCCCAATAAATTTCCTGTGTGCCAATTTCTATCTCCATGTTTGCTTTCCAGGTAACCAACAGAAAATAGTTATTAATATGTGGTAGTTGGCAGCGAGAGTAGACATCATGCTGAGATTTTAGAGCTGGACCA
>CM052436.1:39317196-39346564 GCA_028533085.1 Varecia variegata | reverse complement strand
GGGATTGTATTGAATCTCTATATCACTATGGATAGTATCAACATTTTAATATTATTAATTGTTCCAGTTCATGATCACTGGAAAATTTTCATTTATTTGAATCTTCTTCAATTTTTTCATTAGTGCCTTTTAGTTATCAGCATATAGATCTTTTACCTCCTTGGTTAAGTTTATCTCTAAGTATTTTATTTTATCTTTACAGCTACTGTAAATGGGATTGCTTTTTTGATTTTTTTTTAAATTTCAGCATATTACGGGGGTACACATGTTTAGGTTATGTATATTGCCCTTGCCTCCCTCCACCCCACCCCCGAGTCAGAGTTTCAAGTGTGTCCATCCCCCAGACGGTGCATATTGCACTCATTATATATCTATATACCCATCCTCGCCTCCCCTCTCCCATCTGTCTGACACCTGATTAATGTTATTCCTATATGTGCACTTAGGTGTTGATCAGTGAAGCCAATTTGGTGGTGAGTACATGTAGTGTTTATTTTTTCATGCTTGAGATACTTCACTTAGTAGAATGGGTTCCAGCTCTATCCAGGAAAATACAAGAGGTTATAATACCATTATTTCTTATAGCTGAGTATACTCCATGGTACACATATACCACATTTTATTAATCCATTCATGTATTGATAGGCACTTGGGTTGTTTCCACATCCTTGCAATTGTGAATTGTGCTCCTATAAACATTCAAGTGCAGATGTCTTTTTTATAGAATATCTTTTGTTCTTTTGGGTAGATGCCCAGTAATGGAATTTCTGGATCAAATGGTAGATCTACTTGCATCTCTTTAAGGTATCTCCATATTGCTTTCCAGAGAGGTTGCACTAGTTTACAGTCCACCAGCAGTGTATTAGTGTTCCTATCTCTCCACATACACACCAACATTTAATGTTTTGGGACTTTTTGATAAAGGCCATTCTCACTGGAGCTAGGTGATATCTCATTGTGGTTTTGATTTGCATTTCCCGGGTATTGCTTTTATGATTACTTCTTTTATTCCCGATTTTCAGTATAATGTTTGCTATGAGCTTCTCATATATTTGTATACCTAATTTGTTGAGTGTTTGTATAATAAAAGGATGTGGAATTTTGTCAAATTCTTTTCCCTGCATCTAGTGAGATAATGATATAATTTTTATCTTTCATTATATTAATGTGGAGTATTACTTTTATTTATTTGCATATGTCGGACCATCGCTGCATCCCCTGGGGTAAATCCCAATTGATCATGGTGTAGAATCTTTTTAACGTGCTGATGAATTTGGTTTGCTAGTATTTTGCTCATAATATTTGCATTTGCATTCATCAGGGATATTGACTTAAAAATTTCTTTTCTGGTAGTATCCTTGTCAGGCTTAAGTATCAAGGTAATTCTAGCCTTACAAAGTGAGTTTGGAAATATTCCCTCCTCTTCAATATTTAAGAAGAGTTTGAGAAGGTTTAACTTTAATTCTTAATTAAATATGTGGTAGAATTCAACAGTGAAACCATAAGGTTCTTCACCTTTTCTATTTTGGGAGGTTTTTTTAGTGCTGATTTAGTCTTGGTAGATTGCATATGCTTAGAATCTATTCATTTTTTTGTAGGCCATCCACTTTGATGGTGTATAAATGTTCAGAGTAGTCTCATGGTTCTTTATGTTTCTGTGGTATCACTTGTAATGTCTCCTCTTTCATTTATAATTCTATTTACTTGAGTCCTCTCTCTTTTTATCTTAGTTATTCTGCCTAAAATTTGTTAATTTTGTTTATCTTTTCAACAAACTAACTTACCTGCATGAATCTTTTCTATTGCTTTCTTTCTCTGTTGCTTCCTGGACTCCCACCATAACTTGATGGTGTCCCCTACATTTCTTAGGCTTTTTTCACTCCTTTTTATTTTTTTTTCTTTTTGTTGCTTTGGGTAATTTCAAGTGACCTGTCTTTGAGATCAGTTTTTCTTCTGCTTGATAAAGTCTATTGTTGAAGCTCTATGGAATTTTCAGTTTGGTTATTATGATTTTTAACTCCAGACTTTCTGTTTGGTAATTTTCATGGTTTCTATCTCGTTGAAGAACTTCTCTTTTGTTCATGTATTATTTTCCTAATTTCATGTATTTGTCTATTTGTGTTCTCTTTTACCCCATTGAACCTTCTTTAAGATTTTGAATTCTTTTCAAATGATTTGTAGTTCTTTTCCTTTTTTTAGGATCAGTTACTGGTGCTATCTTTTGTTCTTTTGATAGTATCATATTTCTCTGTTTATTTGTGATCCTTGTGGCTTTATATTTGTCTCTGAGAATTTGAAGAAATAGATACTACTGCCAATCTTTACATACTAGACTCAGTAGGCTAAATCCTTCATCAGCAAGTGTATCTAGAGTTTCTGCACAGGCTGTCTGAATATGTCTGTGAACAAGTTTGCTGATAAAGTCCTCAGGCTACCTAATCTGGTGCTTGAGTCTGTGGGCACATGGGCCTGGAGTCTGGGTACACAGGGACCAGATAAGTGTGCGGGTCTATGAGGTCCACCCTAGAGCTAGAGCAGTTTTGGAAGTTGGGTCTATGGGTGCTAGCCTGGTACTGGTATGGGCCTGGAGTCTGAATCCACAGAGGCCAATCTAGAGCCTGAGTTGGCTTGACACTGGGGAAGACATGGAGGATGGGTCCTCATGGGCAACACTGGAGCCTAGTTCTGTAAGGGATGGTCTGATTCTAGGGCTAACCCAAAGCCTGGGTCCTTAAGGACTGATCTGGAGCATGGGGTTGTGGGGGCTGCCCTGTTGCTCTGGTGAGTATGAAGAGAATGGGTATTCCAGTGACAAAGGTTCATATTGTGAGAGACCAAGGACATGGCACAGAGGGGATAAATACTATTTGGCAGTTCCTGGTCTGTTTTAGGTAAATTGTGTAAGTTTATTAACATCTCCATGCATCAGTATTCTCATTTATAAAATGAAAATATATACATATATATCTTTTAAGATTACTTTGCAGAATTAATAAGTGTACACTTAATACAGTTCAATTTGTAATAATTTTCATTTTGCAGATACAAAAATCCTCCATTCTTTCCCAGTGTTTCTTAATGGTATATTAGTTTTTATGCTCAGTAACAACCAGCCACAAATTTAGGATCTTAAAACAACATACACCTTTTATCTCACAGTTTGGCTGGATTAGGAGTCTGGACATGGCTTAACTGGGTCCTCTGCAAGGCCGGAGTCAAGATCTTGGCCAAGGCTCAGTTCTCATCAGGAGGCTTGACTGGCAATGGATCTACTTACAAGCTCACTAAGATTGTTGACTGAATTCATTTTCTTATGGTTGTATGACTAAATATTCTGGCTTCTTGCTGACTATCAGGAAAGGCATATTCTAAGTTTGTAGAGACCATTCACATTTACTTGCCATGTGGACCCTCCCATAGGCACTCTCACGAAATGGACACTTCAAAGCCAGAATGAGAGAAAAACAGTGAGTCTTTCAAGATGACATCTTATATAATGCAACACACTTACAAGTTTCACATCCCATCATCTCTGCCACATTTTACTAATAAGAAGCATTTCTCAGATCTTACCCACACGAAAGATGAGGATATAATACAAGAATGTGAACATCAGAATGAGAGGATTACAGAGCCACCTTAAAATCTGTCCACCACAAATCATGATAATAATTCCAGGTTTCCAAAATAAACTATGAGATACTCATGTGTGTTTCTCTCTTCTTAAAAAAGAAAATCTAAACCAGTAACTTCCCAATGATCATATATTTTCTTTGCCAAATACAGATCTTTCTCTGCCAAAGACACTATCTCCTAAGTTATTTTTTAGTACCCTTGGTGAACGTCCTTTAATCACAAACTATAATCTATAATCTGCTATTTTTCGTATTGCCACTGCCCTTCTAAAACTCATGGCAAAGAATTTTAATAAAAGGGATAATAAAGTATACTCTGTGGCTTTTTAAACATAAAATCACTTCCTTTCCTCCAATATTCTTAGGCTTTATTTTACTTCATATTTAACCAAAAATGTCAATCATTTTATTTTTTTCACAGTACAATCTTCCAAATTGCTCTACTGGTTCAGGAGTTATTCCTCTTAAAATTATCCTGCTATTTATAACATATGTATCACAATGCTAAGCTATTACCTTATTCAAATCTCCTTTAGAGTATCATGCACAAATAAGTCTTGGAGTTTAGTGACTAATTTGTCAAGTGACAAATTCCTCTTTCTACATTGTCCTCTTGCCCAGCCATGGCTGAGGATCATTGCCTCTACCTCATTTAATATGAACTTTATGTAGTTCTGTTTCCTCCAAGTACTACTCAGAAGAAAGCAGGCCATTTTTTCTAGAGAGAATCTCCCTAGTTCTTCAGGGAGATTTTATTTTCATGCATTTTATTTTTCATTTACAGAGCAGTGACTTTAGATCACATTATATAAAATAAGCACACCAAAGCTAGGGAGAAGAAAAGAAACCTATAACCACTAACAAGGTTTTCTACAAAATCTGCTTTAATTAATCTGTAGGCATGGAATCTGAATATGCTGTCTTCAAGCAACCCATTTAAATGGCAAAGAATCTCATAGGGTCAAGGTAAAGGGGTAGAAAAAATATTCCACCCAAATGGAAACCAAAACACAGCAATTATAGCCATTCTCATATCAGATAAAACTGATTTTAAATCAACAATGGTAAAAAAAGACAAAGATAGTCATTATATAATGATGAGGGAGCACTTCAACAAGAAAGCATAACAATTCTAAATATATATACACTTAACATAGGAGCACCCAGATTCATAAAACAAATTTTACTCCATCTAAGGAAAGAAATAAACAGCAATATAATAATAGCCGTGGACTTCAACATTCTAGTGACAGAACTAGACAGATTATCAAGGCAGAAAACCAATAAATACTGGACTTAAACAAGATGCTAGAACAAATGGACCTAGCATATATTTATAAAACATTCTACCCAAAAATGGCAGGTATACATTCTCCTCTTCAGCACATGAGACATTTTCCAAGATAGATCATATGCTATGTCACAAAACAAGTCTCATAAAATTTAGAAAAATCAAAGTCATACCATGTATCTTCTCAGACCACAGTGGAATAAAACTAGAAATTAATTCTGAGAAGAACTCTCAGAAATGCATAATTACATAGTAATTAAACAATCTGCTGCCAAACTATCCTGGAGTCAATGATGAAACAAGATGAAAAATTTTTAAAAATGTTAAAATTAAATAAGGAGCTGATATAAGCATCCAAAATTTCTAGGATACCTCTAAGAGAGAAGTTCATATCTTTAAATGTCCAGGTGAAAAAAACAGAAAGATCACAAATTAATAATCTAATGTCACACCTCATGTAATTAAAAAATAGAAAAAAAAGAAAAAAAAAACTCAAGCAGAGGAAATAATAAAGATTAGACCAGAAATAAATAAAAAGGATACCAAAACAACAGCAAACAAAAATAGGTATCACCACAATAAGATATCACCTAATACCAATGAGAATGGCTTTTATTAAAAGGTCCACAAACAACAGATACTGGTGTGGATGCAGAGAGAAAGGGACACTTATACACTGTTGGTGGGATTGCAACTAATACAACCTCTATGGAAAGTAGTATGGAAACACCTCAAAGAATTAAAAGTAGAACTACCATTTGATTCAGCAATCCCACTACTGGATATTAACCCAAAGGAAAAAAGACATTTTATGAAAAAAACACTTGAACTTGAATGTTTATAGCAGCACAATTCACAATTGCAAAGATGTGGAAACAGCCCAAGTGCTCATCAATACATGAGAGGATTAATAAAATATGGTATATGTATACTATGGAGTACTACTGAGCCATAAAAAATGGTGAATTAATATCCTTTGTAACAACCTGGATGGAACTGGAGACCATTTTTCTAAGTGAAGTATCACAAGAATGGAAAAACAAATGCCACATATACTCACTATTAAACTGGAACTAATCTATCAACACTCATGTGCATATATGTTAGTAAAACTCAGTGAAAACCAAGCAGGTGAGAGGAGGGAGTAGGGAAGGGTAAATTTACACCTAACAGGTACAATATGTTCTATATTGGTGATGGACAGACTTATAACTTTGACTCAAATGGCACAAAAGCAATTCATGTAATCAAAATGTTTATACCCCCATAATATTCTGAATTTAAAAAAAAAGAAATAAAATAGAGACATTGCAACTGATATGACATAAATACAAAATATCATCTGTGACTACTATGATAACCTCTACCACACAAACTAGAATATTTAGAGTAAATGTATAAATTTTTGGAATCACACAACCTTCCAAGATTGAATCAGGAAGAACTAGAATCCTTATTCTACTACTGCTTATGTAGTAGTAGTACCACATAAGCAGAATTAAGAAAAAAATCATGTGATCATCTCAATAGATGGTAGAAAAGACATTCTATAAAATCCAGCACTCCTTCATGATAAAAACTCTCAAGAAACTAGGCATAGAAGGAACATACCTCAAAATAATAAAAACCATATGTGACAAACCCACAGCCAACATCATACTCAATGGGGAAAAGCTGACAGCATTCCCCCTAAGCACTGGAATAAGACAAGGATGCCCACTATCACTTCTATTCAACACACTACTGGAGGTCATAGTTGAGCAATCAGGAAAGAGCAAGAAAGAAAGGATACCTAAGTTGGGAAAGAGGAGGTCACACTATCCCTGTTTGCTGACAATATGATCTTATATCTAGAAAACCTTAAAAACTCCACCAAAAGACTCCTAGAATTGATCAATAAATTCAGTAAAGTCTCAGGTTACAAAAGCAATGTACACAAATCAGTAGCATTTTTATGCATTAATAACAGTCAAGCTGAGAGTCAAAGCAAGAACTCAATACCATTTACAATAGCTGCAAAGAAAATAAAATACCTATGGATATGCTTACTCAAAGAGGTGAAAGATCTCCACAAGGAGAACTACAAAACACTGATGAAAGAAATCATAGATGACACAAACAAATGGATAAACAGTCCATGCTCATGGATTGGAAGAATCAACATCATTAAAATATCCATACTTCCCAAAGTGATTTACAGATTCAACACAATTCCCATCAAAATAGCAATGTCATTTTTTCACAGAATTAGATAAAACAATCCTAAACTTCATATGGAATGAAAAAACAGTCCAAATAGTCAAAGCAATCCTAAGAAAAAAGAACAAATCTGGATGCATCACATTACCTGACTCCAAATTATACTATAAGGCAATAGTAACCAAAACAGCATTGTACTGTTTTAAAGGTAGACACATAGACCAATGCAGCATAGAGAACTCAGAAATAAAGTCATATAGCTACAAACCAGAAACAAAGTCATACAACTATAACCCACTGATTTTTTGACAAAGCAAACAAAAACATACACTGGGGAAAGGATGCCATATTCAATAAACGGTGCAGGGAAAATTGGATAGCCACACACAAAAGAATGAAATTGGATTCCTATCTCTCACCATATAGAAAAATTTGCTCAAGATGCATTGAAGACTTAAATGAGAGGCTTGAAAACATAAAAATTCTAGAAGAAAATATAGGAAAAACTCTTCTAGACATAGGCCTAGGCAAAAAAATTAGGACTAAGCCCCAAAAGCAAATACAGCAACAACAAAAATAAATAAATGAGACTTAATTAAACTAAAAGGTTTCTGCTCAGCAAAGGAAATAATCAAGAGTAAATAAACAACCTACAGAATGGGATAAAACATTCACAACTATACATCTGACAAAGGACTAATATCCCAAACCTAAAAAGAACTCAGGTCAGCAAAAATTAAAAAAAAAAAAAAAAAAGTGGGTAAAATACATGAAAAGATTTTTTTTCAAAAGAAAATAGACATATGGACAACAAACGTATGAAAATATTCTCAACATCACTAATCATCAGGGAAATACAAATTAAAACTACAACAGATGTTGTCAGGATGTAGTGAAAAGGGAATGGTTATAAGTTGTTGGTGTGAATGTAAACTAGTACAACCTCTATAGAAAACAGTATGGAGATTCCTCAAAGAACTAAATGTAGACCTACCATTCTGTCCTGCAATTCCGCTACTGAGTATCAACCCCCCAAAAAAGAGGTCAGTTTACAAAAAAGACACCTGCACTGCATGTTTATCACAGCACAATTCACAATTGCGAAGACATGAAATCAACTTATGTGCTCATCACCTGATTAGTGGATAAAGTTGGCATGGTATGTATATACTATAGGGTACTACTAAGCCATAAAAAAGAATGAAATTATGTCTTTTGCAGCAACTTGGATTGAACTGGAGACCATTATCCTAAGTGAAGTATCTGAGGAATGAAAATACAAATACCACATGTTCTCACTTCTTAAGTGGGAACTAAATGAGAGGTATATATTTTCATAAAGTGGTACAATGGACATTAAAAACTAAGGAAAGGGGATGTGTGGGGGGGTGAAGGATAAAAATCTACCTGTCAGGTAAAATGTGCACTATTCTTGTGACAGGTCACTATGCCCTAACTTTAGCATTGTACAGTTCATCCAGGTAACAAAAAACACTATAGCCCCTACATTTATTGAAATAAAAAAGAAAAAAAATTAGATTATCTGAAATTGTTACAAGTGATCTTGTCATCACATCATGTTTGAAAATTAGTGGCTTTGTTCAGAACATTGGCTAAAGATTCTCAAAGTTCAGTAATTATTTAGATTCCCTTTGGTTTTACCACCTTCTTTAGTGCCTTGTATTTCTGGTTTACACAGTTATTGGGAAAACTCCCTGCCAGAACCAAGAGTTTCTCTGCATAAGTGGAGGAGAAGCTCAGACCAAATAAAGAGGCAGACCACTTCAGCTTTGTAGGTAGTCAAAGATTTATTCGGTGGGAACTTACGAAGAAAGACAAAGAGGCAATCCTGAGTAGTAGCAAGACAAGGTACATCTCTGTGCTTACAATGCATGCCTGTGCAGTCTTTTATACTATGAGAAGAAAAGGGAATGCGAAAGAAGAAAAAAAAATCATTGATGGTGTGTTAAGCTACCTGGTTGCTTTCTTAATCTATTTGCTCTCTGCTTAATGAGATTAACTGTTTGTGTTTCCTACAATCTGGTCAACATTCTTAATGTTGGGGTGGGGAATTATGGTCCAGGCAGCAGCAGTTACCTTGGTTCTTTGGTGGCTGCCTCCTACAACTAACTTGTTCACACATACTGAGCACACATTTTCACACAGTAATGTGAAATATTTTTACCAAATCTTTAGGAATCTTTGACTCAGTCTAATTCTGATGGTTTAAAGAGCTCTCCATAGCTGTCATATATGTAGAATGTTTCTGATGACTTAACAATTTTATAATTTAGGGGCTTAGTACTATAAAATAATTATTTTAAGGAATCTATTCCTAGCCAATCATGAGAATTGCTAGGAATGAAGGGACAGGCACTGTGACATTGCTTCAGTGGTAAACACATGAGATAGGAGATCCTTGTGTTAGAGGAACCTGTGATGTCTGGTAACAGTCACTAGAATTTTAAAGTATCTTGTGTAAGAACCAGAGGTTTCACAGAACATCCTACCTTGGAAAGAAAATAATCATTTAAAATAAAGTAAAATTTTCATTTCCATAAATTCATCCTCTTTAGTGTCCTAAGGTAACATTTAACAGTGTAACGGAAACATCCTCTAGAGCTGCGGTCCCCAACCCCCAGGCCACAGACTGGTACCAGTCATGGCCTGAATTGGGCCACACAACAGGAGGTAAGCAGTGGGCAATGGAGTGATGCTTCATCTGTATTTGCGGCTACTCTCCATTGTTCACATCACCGCATAAGCTCCACCTCTTGCCAGATCAGCAGTGGCATTGGATTCTCATAGGAGCACAACCCTACTGTAAACCGTGCATGTGAGGGATCTAGGTTGCATGCTTCTTATGAAAATCTAAAGCCTGATGATCTGAGGTGGAGCTGAGGTGGTGATGCTAGCACTGGGGAGTGGCTGAAAATACAGATTATCATCAGCAGAGAGGTTTGACTGCACAATAAATGTAATGTGCTTGAATCACCCTGAAACCATCCCCACCCTCCACCCTCCGCACCCCACCTGGTCCATGGAAAATTGTCTTCCATAAAACCGGTGCCTATTGCCAAAAAGGTTGGGGACCGCTGCTCTAGAGCCATTGAAATTGATGAGGAAGAAGCTTTTTTCACTTCCAATTTTTTAAACAATTTGTGTTTTCAAAGCTCTCTCTTTGTATTACCTATAGCTATTCACTGCAAGGATGGAAGCTAATATTGGTTGCACCTTGGTTACTTTACACTTGTTGGAAAATCTAATCATATCTTCTCCTTATGCATCATGTTGAAAAGTTTTGTGTGAGTCTTGTTTAATTAAGATGGGATCTCAGAAAAACTCTGTGTTGTTTCAGATACTTTGATCTTCTAATATTTGTTTTTTATGTTTGATGTTCTCAGGGTTTGTTTTTGATGTGGTGATAATATTAGGATCCAATTTTGATTCCTTAGTATTTTACTCTGCTACCCCTCAAATTATTCTTGTTTGTCTTATGTATTAAAAAATGTGTTTGCTCAAAAAGATCTACTCTCAATGGAGAGGATTTTAATTTTATTATTACAGAGTAGGGTTTCTCAATCTCAGAACTATTGACATTTTGGGCTGAATAACTCTTTGTTGTAGGGGTCTGTCTTGTGCACTATAGGATGTTTAGAAGCATCCTGCACTTATGTTCATTAGCTATTTGTAGAACACCCTCCACCCCCCAATTGTGACAACAAAAATATCTCCAGACATTGCCAAATGCCAATTGCATAATGCAGTGGTTCTTATCAAAGGCAATTTTGTCCTGTAGGGAACATTTCTAACAACTGAGAGAAGGCCTGTTACTAGCATGCACTGGGTAATTACCATAACAAACAATTGTCCTAACCAAAAATGTCAATAGTCCTAAAGTTGAAGAATCCATTTTCTAAATCTGTTATAGTTCATTATTTGCAGTTTGAATACAAGATTGACTTCTCTAAGATAAAAGTTTTCAGTAAAATTCAACTGTAGTTTAGAAGTGTGGAAGAAAGTAAAAAAAGTCATTGTTGCTTTGTGATTTTGAAGTCCTGTCTGCCAGCTTTCTAAACTCATGTCTATTTGTCAAGTTCTTCCATACTCCTACACTTAGCAATATTACACCTGCAATAAGGCAGGGATATTTCCCCTCTTCTTGCATTGCTTCACACTATGCATGCCCTTTCTTATGTTCCATGTGGAAACTTAAATCTTAGCTTTTCACAATTTTGCAGAACAAATGAAATATGATAGGGTCATTCATTTAAACTTCAATTTCCAAGTGAGTAACTATTTAAACTATCCATTGTGGAAGAGAATCTCTCTTGAGAAAAACTTTAATTTGAACTATTATAACTTCCTCCATGAAATTGAATTCTTGGAATATTGCTACATGGCTGTGTTCTCACACCCAGTGAAACCTGGAATATCTGAAATACAGGATCACAAATCTTTATGAAATTTAATGAGCCATAAAATACCAGTTTTCACCCAAAGTAGACACCAACTGTGCATCACAGTTTCTTGGGCCATCACAGCCTTTGCAAGGCTGAATCCTCTCACTAACTTGTGGAACCTTGCTGCCTTTGATTCAGATTTAACAATCCCTCTCTGTTCAGTATTCCAGGAAGTAAACTGACTCTAGATGTATCTAAAGCTGACTCTGGACAAGTTTTCATCAGTGTGTGTTCCATCTTCCTTTTCTGCCCACACAGCAGGCAATGGATCTTAGAAATAGGATGAAAATCCACTCCATTACATCCTGGAAGAGCAGCTATCTCTTCACCAACACCCGCCTATTGGCCTTGTGCTTATACTGTGATTTGCTATGATTGCTGCCTTTTGAGAATTTATGGGCCATGAAGTCATCACAGGCTCCTTAGCTTGCTCTCAACGTGTGGCTTTGTATCAAATACTCCTTCTAATCCTGCCAAGTGAAGGGAATGTATTTTTTCTCCTGAAAATTTACAGCTATCTCTAGCTCTTGCTTTTTAAAAAATAGCCTTTTCTATGCTGGTCAGAGAGCCATAGACAATTCTCATTAGGTTCCTTTTCCCAAGACATATTTTAATCTTTTCTCTACCCATCTTGCCTCCAATTTTACCTTTCACTATTATATATCCTATTATATTATTATGATCCAACTATTTTTGGAGTAGCTTTTTCATCTCTCATTTGAATGCTGTTGACAAAGCCACATATTAAGCTATAAGAGTAAGATTTTTTAAAATTCTTCTTTCATTGAGGACTTACTCATGGAGTATTTGTCTCATCCCCTTACCTCTTTATTTTCCCTATCCTTCACAGTTTGTAATTTAATTACACCATTTGTTTATTGGGTTCCTCTGTTACACAATCACCTAATATTCTACAATTGATGCTCTTTCATCAAATTTTGTGGTTTCAGTAACATTCTTGTAATGTTTACAATCAAGTTCATACATAGATAAGTTTCCAGATTTAGTTTCTTGGTTTTTAAGCACTTATATTATTCTAGATTAAGCTATTTGGGGATTCTACTTTTTGTCTCTGCTCATCTGTACTATTGTATATGGCAAGGAAGCAAATCTGCTCCAAATTCTAGCCCACATGTAACTCAGCCACATGGACCCAATTTCTGCCTATTACCTTAGAGAATGAAACAAAGTACCACTATCAAAGACTTTGCAAAATTTGCAACCTTTTGCAATACTTAGCCATTTCTACTATAATGAATAATTTAAAATTATTTATAAAGAACTTGTAACTTACTTGATTTGAAAGATATGGTAAGAGATGAAGATATTTTGACACAGGTCTTTGAAAACCTGACAACATAAATTTTCTTTTCAGAAAAAAGTAAGTTAAATTTCAAAGAGTTTGTTGACAGTGAAGACCTTCCATGTATTCCTCATGAGTCCAGGGACACAAAGTTAAGAACTCCCATGGTGACAACTTTAAATGGCAACTCTGTCTTATAGGGACCAAAATGGCACCAAGCAAATATAATGGTTAAAATTTCCAGGATTCAATAAGAACAAAATGATAATTAACAAGCAAAAATGTGCTTTAAGTTTTTCATTGTCATATGCCTATCGATGTGCTCCAATGTTAAAAAATTATAAGGAACTAGTCACAAATATGGGAAACAAATAGATTTTCAAATACAATCTACTGAAAGCATAACTTTGAGATTAGAATCCAAAATACAGAGTTATATGCAAAGAAGTGATCATAGAATAAATATCAAAACTAAATTCAATTGACTAGAGACTTATCATCCATTCAAAATTAAGGGTTATTGATATAGAGAGCAATTTTTCACCCAGCTGAACATTAGGAAAAATATAAAGAGAGAGCAGGACAATGAGAGCAAGAACAAGTACAAAGAACAAGAGAGTGCTATGGTTTGAGTGCATGCCCTCGCAAATTCATGTTGAAATTTAATCCCCATTGTGAAGTGGGCAAGTGATTAAGTCATGAAAGCTCTGCCCCCAGGAATGGACTGATGCATTGTAAAAAGCCAGGAGAAAACTAACTTAGGCCTTTTTTTTCTCTTCTGTCTTCCACCATATGAGGGTACAATAACAAGGCACAATCTTGGAAGCAAAGACTGAACCCTCACCAGACCCCAAACCTGCCAATGCCTTGATCTTGGACTTCTCAGCCTCTGGAAATATGATAAATAAATTTGTGTTGTTTATAAGTTACTCACTCTCAGGTATTTCACTATGCCAACATAAATAGACTGAAACAGAGATGGAGAGAAAAAGAGAAAGACAGAATGAGAGACAGATAAAGAAGGATAGAGAGAGAGAGAGAGAGAGAGAGGTTATATTTATTTAAGTTTTTTAAGATCTAACATTAGTTCTGCCCCATTCAGTTCTTCGTGATCCCATATGTATTGCTCTGATAATTTTCCTAATGCCACTAAATAAGTGAAGATAATGGAGATTTCATTTTCTACTGCCCATAACCTCCCCTTAAGTGGTTGTATATTGACCTGGAAGAAACAGTAGCAATACTGAAAGTCACATACTATCCAGGTATATCTGGTTCTTCAAATTTCTTAGAAAGTAATCTTCTAAATACCAATTTTTTAATGATTTATTATTTCAATTTAACAGTCCTTATTTTATTGCAAAACAACCCAGAATTTCTGTTTGATATTTCTCTCTCTGCTAGAATTTGTTCTTGACTTTACCAGGTAACTGTAAAACTGCTTAGAGAGTACTTAAAATAAATTTTCTTTGTGTTGTTTGCTGTTACTTTAATTGATATCACTTTGCACATATATAAATAAAGACCTTTGTATTTTTAAGTTTTGACAATTATGAATAGTGTTCGTATCAATACATTTATAATATTTTTTCCAAATGAGAAACCATCATTTTAAGTTGTTTAAATATTTTTTTTCAATTAATGCCAGGATATGTATAATTAGGATAGACACAACTGGGGAAAATTTCAAGAAATGGGGTGAGAGAATCTGACCAACTAGTATTGTCTCACTTTGTCGGAGTCTACCTCAATCCTCCTCTACATTTTCTGTTCTACTAAATTTTTGCTATGGCAACTTCAGAGTAATGCTCAGAGAAGAGGATTGTTCCAACCTAAACAGCGTGGAATTTGCTGTTTAGGTTGTTTGTACATCAGTTGATCTAGAAAATCAATCAAGACAAAGCCAATTGTTTTATACAAATCAATCTCTTTTCATATTTAGTGAGTTCTACTACTGAAGAGAAAAGAAAGTTCTACATGAAATCAATAAAGATATTTTGGAAGTATTTTGTCTTCTTGGAATGGAAGAAAAACACTCTAATACTTGTGAAACTTACTAATTGCTACTTCTTTTTGACAGTTTATAGGAAAAAGGTTAAAATTAGAAGAAAACCAGAGTGTATATCTAGTGATTTTGAATTATAATGTTAGAAGACATTTGGGAAATATAGGTTTTTTCCATGTAATCAATAATTTATATTGAAAAAAATATTTGTTAATTAAACAAATATATATTGAATATATACTGTGTTTCAATATATGGATGGAATACAAATTAATTTCAATCTGTGCTCTTGATTTTGAAAAAATACAAGGAGATAAAAAGTCAGGAAATGGAAATACAGGTATATCAAGGAATTTTAAGTTCTGTGGGATCATATTTTGAGCCCATGGTGTGGCTTATGAAGTTTGGGTGTGTCATATGACATATAAAGGCCATGCAACTCAGTATTTCAACTTCAACCTCAACTACCTCTGGGAGATTGATAAGGATACTAGAAAACTTATAATGACATCATTTTGAAGATGGGTACCACTTGCACATAGGATATGTTATAAAGAAACTTAGATGAGAAAAATGTTTGCATCTAATAAATTAAGTAATATCTGAAAGAAAAGTTTGTATTTCACAGATAGGTAAAACAAATGTAGATATATTTGAAACAAATAAATATGGGTGAAAACCAAATTTAATTTAAAAACCAGGAAAGAGATCTTTGATTCCAACCATGAAGAGATCATTAGCCTAGAAAAGTCCTCTAATTTAGGCCACTATAAAACAGGAAAAAGTATATAAAATAACAATTTTTGGCCATGGAAAAGAGAAAACACAGAAGTTGCAAAACCTGTAAACTAAAAACAACAACTTATCATAAGAGATAATATAGACTACCCACTTCAATGAAGATGCACACTGTGTTCATGGAATAAAAAACTGAAAATTGGTTAAGATGCCAATTCTCTGCAAGTTGATTCATAGAATTAATACAATTTCAGTCAAAGTCTTAGTAGATGTCTTCTTCCCAAAATTGATAAGCTAATTCAAAAATTAAAATGAATGGTCAAATTCAAATGAATAGTTAAATAAATCTTTAAAAGAACTAATCGAGTAATAATTCTACCAGATTTAAAAAGCTACTATAAAGCTACATTAATCAAGAGATTGTACTGTTAATCTAAGGATAAACAAAGTGATCAACAGAGCAGAATAGAGAGTCCAGAAATATACATGTATTTCTGGTCAATTGGTTTTTAAGAAAATTTCCAAAGCAATACTATGGGAAAAAAGAAATCTATTTTATTATTATTTTTTATTTCAGAATATTATGGGGATACAAATTTTTACATTACATATATTACCTTTGTCCCACCCGAGTCAGAGCTACATGTGTGCTGCCCATCTCCCAGACGGTAGGCACAGCACACATTAGGTGCTAATATACCCATTCCCTCCTCCCCCTCCCACCTCCCCAACACCCGATGAATGTTACTACCATATGTGCACATAAGTGTTGATCAGTTAAAACCAATCTGAGAGTGAGCACATGTGGTGCTTGTTTTTCCATTCTTGTGATACTTCACTTAGTAGAATGTGTTCCAGCTCTATTCAGGATAATAGAAGAGGCGCTAGATCACCATTGTTTTTCATGGCTGAGTAGAACTTCATGGTATACATATATCACATTTTATTAATCCACTCATGTATTGATGTGCACTTTAGTTGTTTACACATCTTTTCAATTGTGAATTGTGCTGCTATAAACATTTTAGTGCAGATGTAAGTAATTTATCAAAATAATACATGCTTTGATAAATTACTTACATCCAGAATATATAAACTACTCCTTAATGAATTTGATGGTAAAAAGATAAATAATACAATAAAAATGACCAAAATATTTTATAAAAGTCAATTCATGAAAAACATGTTTTACAAGAATTGTATACAAATGGCAATAAGCTCATGAGCCTTCCTATTCATTTTAATAACACAAATTAAAATCCAATGTGATAGCATTATATATACTTTTGAATTTGTAACATAATAAGACCAATTTTGGTGATAATTTGAAGGAACTAAAACTCTCATAATTTCTGGACATGCAAAATAAGAATGCAAAATGGTACAACTTTTGAAATAGTTTTGGCAATTTCTTATGCAATAACTACTTCATTTTCTAGGTATCTATCCAAGATAAATGAATATAAATGACAAAAATACTGTATCATAAATGTTTGTTGCACCTTCATTCACAGTAGACTCAAAACTGGAAACAAAAGATTCTCCTTTCTTAACAGGATAATGGATAAAGTATGGTACATTCCTACAAATTAATTCTATCCACCAATATACATGAGTTACTAATATGTTTAGTGGTATGAATAGATCTCAAAAATAGGCAGAGTGAAAGATGCCAGATTCAAAAGACTATGTCCTGTATTTTCTATTTATGTGAAATTCTACAGCACACAAAATTAATATTTGCTAAAGAAAAATGATTCACAACAATAGAAAGCACAGTAAAATATATCATCCATGTAAGGAAAAACTTTGCATGCTTGCTATAAGCCAGACACCCTTGTTGAGCTATAACAAGAAACACAAAACTCTTTCTTCTTGTGGTTCTTATGTTCTAGAATGACAGATGAGAAAGTTAAAAAGAAAGAAAAAATAATAAAATAAAATGCAGAGTATATCAAATCAATATGTGCTCAGTAGCATGACGAAAAGAACAGGAGGGCATATTGAGGTGGCCTTTTTGAGAACACTAACTTTGAGAGAGAAAAGGAAGATCAAAAAGCTATATTATAAAGGAGAAAGATATTGTACTCAAAGGAAAGAACAAGTAAGTGCAAAATCCCTGAGGAAAGTAAATAACTGGATTGTTGGAGGAACAGTAATGAAGCCAGTGTGACTGGAGTGGGCAGAACAAGAAGATAACGAGTTAACAAAACCAGAGAAGCAAGGCCTTGGGAGTATGTATGAGTCAGGGCCCTCTGGAGACACAGAAACGATAGGATATTGATAGATATAAGTAAGAGGAGAGTTATTACAGGAATTGGCTCACATGGTGATGGAGGCCAAGAAGTCCCATGACCTGTCATTTGTAACTGGAGAACATAGAAAGCCAGTTGTAAAATTCAGTCTGAATTTTAAGGTCTGAGAACTGAAGGACAGGGCAGTGATGGTGTAACTCCCAATCTAAAAACAAAATCTAGAGAACCAGGAACACAGGTGTCTGAGAGTAGGAACAGTTGTATGTCCCTATTCAAGCAGAGAGGGAGAATTTATCTTTCCTCTGCCTTTTTGTTCTATTCTGATTGTGGTCTGCCATGTTGCTCAGTATAACTCTTTAGAAGGTCTGGTCTTTGACCAGATGACAATATTACAATTATGGAGGAAAAAAAGTCAATGGAGATTTTCTAAATTTAAACATAAACCATTCATTTTATTAATTTACAAAGAACATAAGGTTCAATTATTAATTTTCCTGAAAATTATATTTTCTTTCTTGTCCATAGAAATTTAATAACAAAGTAATATTCTCATAAACAGTCTAAAGTATAAAATTATCATATTAACCTTTTTCTCAAGTATTTGTTCTACCTTATTTCACAATTTTACCTGTGTAGGTCAAAGAAATTCTGCAAGCATGTAGAGCTGTAGCTTCTTGAGCATCTGTGGTCTTGCTAGCTCACTGGAATGGGTTAGTTGGTTAGTTCCTACAGAAATTATAGATCACTGACAAGGGTCTTATATGCTTCATTTTTTAAAAAGTTAATAGTTAATAAGATAGGATAGATCATTTCAGCACTGCCATATCTTCCAATAAATTTAGAAAGTATGTCATATCTTGAGCACTAATGTAGTAAAATGTGGCAAAATTTTGTTTTTAGAAACCCATACAGAGTGTGCCAAAGACCATAGCACAAATTCAACAATATCTGAGAACAGGGCAACGAGGGAACATCTGAGTTTCAGCTTTACCACGTGTCAGTCATTTATGCAGGTGTCTAGAGCCCATGGTTTGTGAATGCAGGCTGGATAGGGAAAAATCTTACATACATAAAGAGGTTAATTATGCCACTATGTTTAGGATATCTGGGGGGAAATTCCATTATGCAAATCTTCCGTCATACAGAATAGCATTTGAGATATTGCTGCCTTCTGGCAAAGTTTAGAAATTTGCAATGGTGACAGTCTCAATCACCAGGTCCTATTTGACAAGCCTTTCTTTCTCATTCAGCATATTCAAACTCTTAATTTACAATTCCCCTTGGAGCTTCACATTTTTGGCAGGACAACACTACACGGAGATAGTCCCTGCTAGTGGCAGGGCCTTTACTATCTCTTGTGAGCAGTCCTCTCTATATTGTGCCACATGGCAGCTTAAGACTATGAACCCCCCATCTCACAGGCAAGTTTCTCCCAACCCTACATTTGTTTCACCTGAAAATTTATCCACAAGGGTTTTCTGAACTAAACCACTATTGATGTGTCTGTCATGTGCTTCTTATCACTCTGCCTTTCCTTTTGAATAATGAAGAATTTTGATAGCATTTTTTATGCTACATGTTTTCCTACAGTAAAAATTTTACTATAGTAGGATGTGTCTCTAGTATTTATTTCCCTTTTGGAAGGCTTAGTTGAAGTTATAATAGCTTAACCATTTGTAGTTTGACTCTTTCCTCACCTAATCAATGTACTTTTTGCTGGAATAAAATAACTTTTTAAATTTCCATTTCCATTTCCATTTGCTTCCTGTCTCAGATATTTTTCTAATATATCCTTTAAGGATTGAAATTGTGTGGTCTCCCATAATTCAAATAAGATTTTATAATCAATGCCTTTTGTAATTACCAAAATCATCTGCTATTCAAAAAAATGTATCTACATTCATTGAATACATACATTGAATAATTCCACTCAGAAGACTAACTCTAGCCCAGTCTATTATTATCTTATCTGGCCCATTCTTAAAAGTTTTTATTTTTTTGTCTTCCCTTAGAGTTTTATTTCCATATATTTTTAATTGTTTTTCCTCAGGACCCTCAGGAAATAATAGGATTCACAAAGACACAAATTGAGTTACCTTTAAATTTACCTAGCGAAACATAAACATTTTACATTGTCTCCCTGATCAATTCCACTTAAAACTTCCCAAATCTTATGTAAATACTTGTGTAACTATGTTTACTTTTTTTTTCCCCCTTATTTTCTGCCTGTAGCTTTAAGAAGCATCCACTTCATTGTTTTCTGGACCCAGGGCCTCTCTGAGAAAGCCATTCCATTTTGCTCTCTGAGAACTGATGCTTGTCTTCTGTTAGATTTCATAGGGTCCCAGTCACTGTTTCTGACCCAGTAAGGACTAAAGTATCTTTTTAGAAGAACAGAAGTATTTCTTTTTATATCAATGTATCCTGATTTTTAATGTTTCATCTTTTCTTGTTTTATTTGTACAGTCTGTCCTTGAGAGCTCATGCTTCCTCCTAAGGAAGCTTCTTTTCACATCCAGCATAATCAACTATCTTCCTTCATTTTTTTCATGTTCTCCACTGCTCCTGTGGTTTATCTTTGATTTCCAGAGTACTCCTAATTCCCAGGGACAATCTAGCTTGCTTAAGGCTGTAATTCTCAACTTCAACACAAATAAAAATCACCCAAAGTTTTCATAACATGCAAGTTCTAATTCATGGAGTGAGGTGTGAAAAATAGATCAGGATATGAGATTCTGGACGATGCCAGTGCTGCTAGGCCATCAACAAGACTTTTAGTAGCAAAGGTTAGAAAAACAGTTTTTAGGGATTTCATAGAGTTGTTCTTCTTCAATCCAAAATAATAAATTCTTACATAAAGGCTTCCTATTTTCATATGTACTTATTAATAAAATACATCCCCTCTTCTCTAGGTAAAGTCATAATTTGCATCTCAGAAAACTAATGCCATATCTATAGGTCTTGGAATGAACAGTAAACTTGGAAAAACTACATTAATTCAAAGATAGTCACTCCCAGAGTTTCTTCTGTAGGCCCTAAAGCCCATTTTAAGGAAAAAAAAAAAAAAATAGGTCAGCAGATCTATCACTGCTTACCATACCTAAGAATAATGATTTAACATTAGAACTTCATTAGAGTTCTATGGCACCAACAGAGTTCAGTTGCATTTCAGGTTAGCGGCATTGGTGGTTTTCCTCACTGAAATGTAAAGCTTTTCAACTTTGCCCCACTCTCATTAGCAAATCCGGCCAGGAATTCTGTTTAGCAAAAGTCAACCTGAAGCCAACTACAACCCCAAACCCTATCATTAGTCTGAGGCTGACTGTATGGCCCCTTCTTTTCTTGAGATCCCCATATAATTTTTAAAGTTTTTCAGATCCATTACCTTATTAAGACCTGCTCCTGCTAAAACCTATGGATCTTTTGCTGTACTGTGGCTTTCACATTAATTTTTTAAATGCATTTTTCTGTAAAAATACACACCAAAATATCAATCAGAATACCAAAATAGTGTATGACCTAATCCTCAATGCTTTTTTCCTCAAGAACCTGGGGAAGGATTTGCTATTTTACCCTACTTACAAGTAACAAATTAACCTACCATAGTTCCCTGAAAGCTGGAAGAAGAAATAAGATTCTTGGGTCAGAGACAGAGGACTTTATTACTTATGGCACAAGGAGCATCAGCTTTATGTTTTCATTGCCTCCTCTCTCACAATAGATTTGTGTCACAACTGAGGAAACACAAGCTTAGAATACCTTCAAATTTATAAGAAGACTATTAGCAAATATGCCCTATTTTTACTCAGAGGGAAACATTGTCTCTACTCTCCTAGACAGCAGACACATTTGCTCTCTTTCCTAGAGAGAGAAACTATCTTTGTACTCCAAGGCTATTTTCTATACAAACATATTTGAATAGATTCTCCAGAATAAGCTCTGTTAAAAGTTGTGCATAAATGTAAGAGATCCATAGATAATTGTTTATCAACATTTCTTAGGTCTCCACCACCAAAAGTCAACCACACAACTGTAAAAGCAATCCTGCTACACAAAAGAAGTAAGTCATCAAATTAAAAAAAATTCTGGTGTATTTTATTAAAACACCCCTAGAGTTTAAATCTACTCACTTTTACCACGTGAAATATTCCAATGTCTGCTTAAAATTTATTGTCCCAAATACTACAGTTTGATTTTTTTAATATTCCTAGGTCAAACCAAAATATTTGAACAGTGGCTTGATTTTAACTTTCTATCCAAAATTGTATCAAAAGTATATTGTGACCTGCATGTGGCCAGTTTTTCCTTTTAAACTCACCATTTGGGTTTGTTCAACACGTTTTCCTGAGGTTGAAAGAAGTATAGTTAAATAAGAAAATTTGTCCTTGTGGTAATCAGGAGTATAGGATGACAATAAATGGTAATTCACAAAAGAATTCTAAATAAGTAAATTTACATAAAATACATAACTTCATATTTTAATGATCTATAAATAACATTAACTTGCTTCTCTGAATGCCTGTGCAAATAAATGTGCCTATCAGTGTGTAGGAAAATGTCCTTTCCCCTCAATGTTGCCAATATCTAGCATTATCTTTTTTGTTTATTTCAGCATATTACAGGGGTACAAATGTTTAGGTTACGTATATTGCCTTTGCCCCACCCAGGTCAGAGCTTCAAGCATGTCCATCCCCGAGATGGTTTGCACTGCACACATTAGGTGTGAATATTCCCATCCCCTCCTCCCCTCTCCCATCTGCCCAACACCTGATGAATCTTACTACCATATGTGCACATAAGTGTTGATCAATTAATACCAGTTTGATGGTGAGTACATGTGGTGCTTGTTTTTCCATTCTTGTGATACTTCACTTAGTAGAATGGCCTCCAGCTCCATCAAGGACAATACAAGAGGTGCTAGATCACCATTGTTTTTTGTGGCTGAGTAGTACTCCATGGTATACATATACCACATTTATTTAATCCACTCATGTATTGATGGGCACTTGGGTTGTTTCCACATCTTTGCAATTGTGAATTGTACTGCTATAAAGATTCTATTGCAGATGTCTTTTTTATAGAATGTCTTTTTTTTTCTTTGGGTAGATGCCCAGTAATGAGATTGCTGGATCAAATGGTAGTTCAACTTTTAGCTCTTTGAGGTATCTCCTTGTTACTTTCACAGAGGTTGTACTAGTTTGTAGTCCCACCAGCAGTGTATGAATGTTCCTATCTCTCTGCATGCATGCCAACATTTTTTGTTTTGGGACTTTTTGATAAAAGCCATTCTCACTGGGAGGCCAAGGCAGGAGGATTGCTTGAGGCCAGGAGTTCCAGATGAACCCGAGTAAGATGGAGATCCAGTCTCTACAAAAAATAGAAAAATTAGCTGGGTGTGGTGGCACATGCCTATAGTCCCATTTAGTGGGGAGGCTGAGGCAGAAGTATCGCTTGAGTCCATGAGTTTGAAGTTGCAGTGAGCTGTGATGATGCCACTGCACTCTAGCCCAGGAGACTGAGCAAGACCCTGTCTCAACAAAACAAAACAAAACAAAACAAAACAAAACAACCCTACAAGGAGATACCACTTCTCGCATACTAAGGTGGCTAAAATTAAAAACAAAACAAAATAACATATAATCATAAGTGTTGGTGAGGATGTGAAGAAATTGGAACCTTCTTACACTGCTGGTGGCAGTGTAAAATGGTGTGTCCTCTATGGAAAATAGTTTGGCAACTCCTCAAGTGGTCAAACATAGAGTTACCATATTACCCAGCAATTCTCCTTCTAGTTATATACCAAAGAGAAGTAAAAGCATATGTTCACACAAAAACTTATACACAATTATTCATAGCATTATTCATAATAGCCTTAAAGTAGAAATAATCCAAATGTCTATCAATCAACTGATGAATGGACAAATAAAATGTGGTATATTCATACAGTGAAATGTTATTAGGCAATAAAAAATTTGATACACACTACAACATGAATGAAACTTGTAAACATCAAATTAAGTGAAAGAAGTAGTAACAAAGGACTCCACATTGTATAATTAACTACATTTTTATAGAAGTTATTTTAAACAGTCCTACATAATAGATAAATTTTTTCTATACATTTCTTCAACCCACTAATTATCTAATTATCTGTTCTATTTTAACTAGATTCAATTTTGTCAAAATCTATTTTTTTGTTATTTCACTGAATAAATTTTACATTTAGGATTCCTATTTGCCCTAGCCATCTGCCTTAGAGGATGTTTGCTATTTCTTTAGGTTTTAGTCCATTTTTAAAAGAATAACTTATTTATGTCTTTAAAATATACATATACATATTTGTATTGACTGTCATGTTATTTTCATTTTTTCTGAATTAAATTTGTTTTCTGATTTGATTTGTTGGCTTTCTTTCTTAGTGGCAACACTCTTTTTAATATTTTATTGTGGTTGTCATTTTTTAGTTGATGCAGAGTTGGCCTTGTTTTCTCTTTATATCTGAATTTTTCTATCTCTTACTTTATGTCCTTATTGTCTGGTTCCCCCCCATCTTCTTTCATTCATCATATCAAAACAACCTCTTACTTTGGAGACTCAGAAATCTTCAGAGGTGATATTAAGAATATCACATATACAGTCATATAGGCATCATATATTTTTATTAAAATTCTACTTAAGGACAGAGTCTATTCTATTCTGAATTTCTAAGTGCTCAAATTTATAAGCCATAGCACCAAAGATTGATATATTGTGTCCTTTGATTTGTTTTGTTTGTCAACATCTCACTAGGATTTTTTTTCCCCAATAAAGTTGTTTCTAGATCTCTGGCTGTCATTGAAAACTTTGACATTTGTCTTCTGTTATAACTTAAAATACGAACTCCTGGACATTTCTATCTATTTCTGGGCCTGGCACTCTGTCTACTGCTTTAGCTCTACTTTAGACTGAATTTTTCTACTATTGCTCATGATGTGCATTATATTGCTTATGCATATCATTCATTATTTTGCCTCTCATAATTGTGTCTGCAACAATTGGTGGCCATTGGAAAGGTGGGTATTCAAACATTAATTATATAGCACATTCTTTACAAGAAATGTACTGTGCCACATTGAATTTTACAAATTTCTCAAAAGCAAATGAATGAGGTATGTCTGTTATCAGCTGAGTCCCATATATTAGCCAACAAAGGCTTTACTGTCATGTTGTTGACACTAAATTATGGTTCTATGGAATTAGCTCTAAACAATCTCTTATTTCATAATATATTCTTTTCTTAGACAACTATGTTTAACCAGAGATATAGCCCTGAAATTAAATAGAAAAAATGCCTTCTATATCTGACTTCTAATTTTAATGTTTTCATCATTTGCAATAATTATTTGACTTATACAATATTTATTGAGAAACTATTGTGCCAGCCATTTTCTAGAGGAACTTAAACTGTTGATTAATTTTAGAAGTAAATATCATAATATTTATTGAACATCTATTATACATATCAAACATTGTACTAGCCAGGGTTTCTCAGAGCAAGAGAACCAATAGATCATATGTTCATATCTATATGGAGATTTATTATAAGAAATCAGCTCACAATTATGGAGGCAATCAAGTCCAAAATGTACAGAATGAACCCACAGACTGGAAACTCAGGAAAGCCAATGTTCCAGTAGAACAAGAAGAACTGATGATTCAGATAATCTTCAAAAGCAACATACTAGAGAATTGTTTTTTGCTTATGCAAGGCCAGTCTTTTTGTTTTATCCATTTATTAGATGACGGCCACCCACATTATGGACAACAGCCTAATTTAATCAAAGTCTACTAATATAAATGTTGACCTCATCCAAAATATAACAGAAATATCCAGAATAATGTTTGACCAACTATATGTGTACCAGTGGCACAGCCAAGTTGACATAAAATTAACATTATAAGCACCATGCAGACATAAAAGAAAATATCTTTATGTACATTTGTTTATATCTTAATGGAGAAGTTGAAGAAATAAACCAAAAATACTAAAAAATTTAGTAAATGTGATGATGAGATGCATAAGATTGGTATATGTCTTGATTACATGTCAAGTAAACTACTTGAGAAATTTTACTACCTCAAATTCTTACTATGTACCATTCATGTTGTAAACATATGCTAAAAATGGCTTAAGTAAGTTTTTGGCAAGTTATTGTGGCTGCTTAAGTTTTATAGAAATAGACACTGTGATAGAGTTTGAGTTACATGATATATATTAAGGCACAACAATTATGGAAGTGATGTAGAGGTAGCAGGATTGGTCTGAGATAGAAGTTTAACTGTGATAAAGGTCTAGCAAAGATTCATCCAATCTTGTGTGGCACACTAAAGCAAATGCCGACTGTCAGACTTATTCAGTGTTAGACTGAAATGAGGAGCTCATTTTAGCCTCATCTTGCTCAGTCAACAGGTGCAGGTCATCCTGGGAAGGTTGTGACTTTGAGTGAACTGGCTCTAGGCAGCTGAAATAGACAGTAAAGGAGTTGACTGCTGGAGGCTGTTGCTGACCACGCTCTCTGCACCGGGGCACAAGTCCTTTCCTGATGAAGATCTGGATATCATGTTTCTGTGCCCATCACACTTAATATTTGGTTTCCCAATCAGAAGATCATAAAATTTCCATACTCTGGAATTATTTGACCATTTCATATATGTTGTATTCAGTTAAAGGGTCAACATTTAGAGGGAAATCAACACAATAATGAGCATATAAGGAAGGATCATCAATATGTAGGTTAATTTGCTGTTTAACATTTTTCAGCTGCAGTTATTAAAATAGATAATTCAACTCAAATTCTCTTAAAACAAAAGCAAGTGTATCCACTCATATAAGAAAACACCTAGAGGTAAGTTGGGTTTTGGGAGTGGTTGGATAAGTCATTCACTCATATTTTCAAAGACCCACCTTTTTTTCTTTTTTTGCAACTTTGCTTTTTTTTGTCTTTTCTGACTGCTTCATTCTAAGATTAATTATCCTTATCATCAATACCTAGCTGTCAATAGCAACTGGGGCTATATCTTAATAACATATATCTCTTTATGTCTTATTGCCCACAGTTTGGTCATACAAATTTCTCAAATCAACCAGAGGAGATGAGATTACTAAGGTTATTTCTATCTTACTACTGAGACTAATATAGTAAACCTGTACTTGATTTGGGAGGAAGAGAATAAATATTGGAGAGTCTACCATAATGTCCTCTCAAATTTGAATTTTTTTCTTTTTAAAAATGATTGAGGAAACATCTTTCAGGAATTAAAGTAGATGAATGCCTAGTTTGGAAGAAAGCTGATACTAATTGACATTTAAGGCAAGGGAACTTCTGGATCTAGGATCTAAGATTATGTGATTATATACTGTGAAATAAATAAGATCGTCAGCACCCCTAGCTGACTGAACGGACCCCCTCTTGGCTAAGGGAAGACCAGAAATACCCTAAAGTTGAGTTGCTGGCCATGAAAAGGGAGGTCAGACACACCTCATCATGTCCCCTCCTCCCTTCTTAGAGATATCCTTTGTAACTCATTAAAGTCACAAGCTATACAAGACAAAGCTTAAACCACATCTGCAGACCATGAATTTACCCAACAGATCTCATGAGTCCATGTCTGGTGGCTTGTCTCTGATTAACAGACCTTCTTATCTTAACTTAAAACATTCCAAGCCTTTTTAGACAAAGCTTCATTTCTTTAATCAATCATGAATTAAATAATCTTTAAACCCACTATAACCTGTATGTCCCCAGCTTTGAGATGCCCTACCTTTTGGAGCCAAACCAATATATACTTTTCAGGCACTGATCTATGGCTTTATGTGTATTCCTGTCTCCCTGAAATGTATAAAACCAAACTGTAACCCAACCATGGCAAGACCACTTGCTCAAGGCTTCTGGTTCATGGTCCTCATACTTGGCACAGAATAAACCTCCTTAAATTATTTTTGAGAATTTGAGTTCTTTTCCATTGAAAATACTATTTTGTTGTTGTTCAGTTGAGACCTCATTTTTTAAATGTAAGTTAAGGAATATATATGACTACCAGTGTGAATGCTCATTTTAGTTAGCTGTCTGTTGCTCTTAGAGAGTCTTTCCCTTAGGTTATGTAACCTTTAATACAGAATTTTTCTTATCCTAAACATAATTCATTATGACTACAAAAAATTATTTTCATCTCAATATTTCAATAAACATTTGATGACTTGTTAATCAGGCAGAATTATCTGACCATTTTTTGATGCACAAAGCTTAAGTATTTGTAATAGTTACTTTATTTTAGCATTCTGAAGCCCTATCAAATAACATCTAAACTTGAATGCTTTTACAGTGACTGATACTTAGTGCTCATAATTTTTAAATTGTACTAAGTTGATCAAAACTACATGATAAATTCACAAGTTGGATCAAATTATTTATTCTACAAGGATATACATGTTATTTCAATAATTAAACAAGGCTAACTCCTTCATAGGAAAAGAATTCAGCTTGCCCTCACTTAAAATAACAAAAGGAAAAGACAGAAATACAAACAAAACCAGCAGATGAAAATGGAAAACCATGATCAACTCTCACCTAACATTTTCAAAGTCATTTTTTGTAAAACTTTTCTGGAAAAAAAAAAGTGATTCAATTACTGATCTTCTTTTAGAAGTATAATGGCCTAGATTTCACCCTTTTTTAAAATCAAATTCAATAGTTCACTAACCTCACAACTTCACAGAAGGTGTATTTAGTAGAAGAGTAGAACTGCTTATTATACTGTTAAGAATAATATAATTCATGGTTGGGGTTCCCAAAAGACAAACTTAACTTTTATTTGTTAACCAGAATGATGAAATTCACAGTTATTTGTAATGTTACTCGGTATTAACTTTGTCCTTATGTTCCATGTCTTAAAATTCTAGTTATAATTGGAATTTGTCTGGTTGTACTCCCAAAATGCTGCTCTGATGAAGAACAGTATTGTGAGCATCTAATTCAATCATTGCTTTCATAAGAAAGCCTAGCTGCTTTAACTTCCAAAGCTGAGTATCATACATTTGAAAATGAATAGAGGAGGGCTAGGTCAATGTAAATAAAGATACTTTATTTAATAATTACAGGATAATTTTCTGGTTATAACTTAATACTGATTAGTTATAAATGTGTAAGGTGTCATTTGGCCTTTGATAATGATCCCAGTAATTAATCTTTGATATAGAATCTAAAGTATTGAAAGTACTCTGACTGAATCAAGTATAAATAATATTAATATTATGTATATTCCGACAGTAGCTGCAGCCTTAGAAAGATGGCGGAGCAAGAGGAAAGGAAAAAAATCCCTTTGGTTCCAGAAAATCTCCTGAAAAAGAGGAAGGCTTACCAAGCCCTCAAAGCCACACAGGCAAAGCAAGCACTTTTGGCAAAGAAAGAGCAGAGGAAAGGAAAAGGACCCAGGTTTAAGC
>CM052436.1:39281824-39316696 GCA_028533085.1 Varecia variegata | reverse complement strand
TTCCTAGGTATTTTATTTTTTTTGTTGCTATTTTGAAGGGTATTGAGTCCTTAATTTGGTTCTCCGTTTGGCTGTTGTTGGTATATATGAATGCCTCTGATTTGTGTGTATTGATTTTGTATCCTGAGACTTTACTGAATTCATTGATCAGTTCCAGGAGTCGCTTGGTTGAATTCTTGGGGTTTTCCAGATATAACATCATATCAGCAAAGAGTGAGAGTTTGATCTCTTCTTTCCCTATTTGGACTCCCTTGATTCTGCTCTCTTGCCTGATAGCTCTCGCAAGGAAAAATAGGCATAGATGGGGCCTATCTAAAAATGATACTAGCCATATATGACAAACCCACAGCCAACATCATACTGAATGGGGAAAATTGAAAGCATTCCCACTTCGAACTGGAACCAGACAAGGCTGCCCGCTGTCTCTGATAGCTTTTAGAATTTTAAAAATATCTTTGATATTGAAAATGTTTTGTAACCTGAGACTTTGCTGAACTTGTTTATCAATTCCAGTAGTCTCATGGCAGAATCTTTGGGACATTTTAAATATAAGATCATATCATCAGCAAAGAGCAATAGCTTGAACTCTTCTGCCCCCATTTGGATGCCCTTGATTTCCTTCTCTTGTCTGATTTCTCTGGCTAGGACTTCCAGCACTGTGTTGAATAGAAGTGATGATAGAGGGCAACCTTGTCTAGTTCCAGTTCTAAGTGGGAATGTTTTCAATTTTTCCCTGTTCAGTATGATGTTGGCTGGGGTTTTGTCATATATGGCTTTTATCATTTTGAGGTAAGTCCTGTCTATGGCTATTTTGTTAAGTGTTCTTATCATAAAAGGGTGCTGAATTTTGTTGAATGCTTTTGCCGTGGATGCAGAGAGATGAGAACACACATACACTGCTGGTACAACCTCTATGGAAAGTAATACGAGATACCTCAAACAGCTAAAAGTAGAATGACCATTTGATCCAGCAATCTCATTACTGGGCATCTACCCAAAGGAAAAAAAAGACATTTAAAAAGATATCTGCACTAGAATGTTTATAGCAGTACAATTCACAATTGCACAGATGTGGAAACAACCCAAGTGCCCATCAATACATGAGTGGATTAATAAAATGCGGCATATGTATACCAGGGAGTACTACTCACCTATAAGAAACAATGGTGATATAGTACCTCTTGTATTTTCCTGGATAGAGCTGGAACCCATTCTACTAAGTGAAGTATCCCAAGAATGGAAAAATAAGCACCACATGTACTCACCATCAAATTGGTTTCACTGATCAACACCTAAGAGCATATATAGGAATAACATTAATGGGGTGTCACGCAGATGGGGTAGAGGGGATGGGGGTATACATTCATAATGAGTGTGATGCGCACCATCTGGGGGATGGGCACCCTTGAAGCTCTGACTTTGGGGGGGCAAGGGCAATATACGTAACCTAAACTTTTGTACCCCCATAATATGCTGAAAAAAAACTGTAATAACACATTGAAAGAAAATAAAAATCATACAGATGATTTTTGAAAGGAATAAATAAAAATGTATTTATTTGCATATTACATGATTATTTATGTTAGAAATTCCAAACAATCTGGGAGAAATTTCTTCCCATAGTTAGTAAGTAAAAGAAAGATTAACTCTATATACTGAGAATGAACATGTGGAAACTGAAAATAAGAGGACAAATTGATATTAAGAGCACAATACTATTTATAATGTGCCAAAGAAAATGAAATATTTAGGTATAAGCCACAAATATTTAGGTATGTACTTAGGTAAAATTTGTATTCTTAAAATTTAAAAATGCCAATCAAACCAATCAAAAAGATCTAAATAAATGGAGAGACAAACCATGTCCATGGATTGGAAGTCAGTATAATAAAGACTTAAGCTCTATTCAAAATACTAAATAGTTTTAATGCAGTTTTTATCAAAATACCAGATATTTTATGTAGATACAGTAGATACAGACAAGATTATTGCTAAATTTATATGGAAAGGCAAAGGAAGTAGTAAAGCTAAAATAATTTTGGAAAGGAAAATAAAGTGGAAGTAACCAGTCTACCTAAGTTCAAGACTTATCATTTAGCTACAGTAATCAAGACTATGTGACATTGGTGGAAACAGATAAATGGAACAGAATAAAGAAACCTGAAATCCACCCACACAAATATGCTCATCTAATATCTGACAAAGTTGCAAAAGCAACTCAATGGAGGAATGAACAAATGGTGCTAGAGCAATTGTACATTCTTAGGCAGAAAAAAAAATAAAGAATATTCAACTAAACCTGACACCTTATATTAATGCAACCTTAAAATGGATCACAGATTTAAAAGTAAAATGTAAAATTATAAAAAAATCTTTTAAAAATGCAGAAAATCTTCAGGACGTAGGACTAGACAAAGAATTCTAGGCTTAACACCAATGGTATAATCTGAGAAAGGAAAAATTAATTACTCAGACTTTAACACATTAAAAACTTTTGCTCTGAAAAAACCCTGTTAAAAGGATGAAGTGAAAAGTTCCAGACTGGGAGAACATATTAGCGAACCTCATATTCAACAAAGAACTAGTATCTAGAATGTATAGAAAACTCTCAGTACACAATAGTAAAAATAAATAAATACAATGGGCAAAATATTTGAACAAACACTTATCCAAAAAAGATTAAAAGATACATGCTTGTCAAATAAACACATAAAAAAATCTTCAACACTTTTAGCCCTCAGAAAAATGAAAATTAAAACCTCACCACATGCCTCTCAGAATGACTACATAATGAGTGACACAACTAAAGGCTGGCAAATATGTGAAGAAACTGAATCATTTACATTCCTGGTAGGAATGTAAAATAGTGCAACCATGTGGAAAACAATTTGGGGTTCTTGAACAAGCTATAGTACTTCCATATGACCCCACAATCCTACTCCTGGGTATATGCCCACAAGAAATGAAAGCAGTTATTCAAACAAATATTTGTACATGAATGTTTGTAACAGCACTAATCACAACAATAACCCAAAGGTAGAAACGATTCAAATATCCATCACAAAATAAATGTATAAACAAAATGTTGTAGTTTCACGTGATGGAGTATTATTCACCCTAAAAAGTAAAGGAGTATTGATATATGTTATGATATTGATGAACTTCAAAAACATTATGATAAGTGAAAAAACCAGACACAAAATATCATATATTTCATTATTCCATTTATATAAATTATGAAAAATAGTTAAGGCCATAGAGACAGAGAGCATATTAGTGGTTATCAGGACTGGGGGAAGGGAGGGATGGGGAGTTATTGCTTAATGGATATGGACTATCCTGTGGGGGTGATGAAATGCTTTGGAACTAGACAGAAGTAAGGGTTGCACAACATTGTGAATGCTCTAATGCCCCTGAATTGTACATTGTACAGTTTAATATGGTTAAATTTTATGGTATGGGACTTTTTCCTCAATGAAAAACAAAAGCAAAGGAAAAATAAGTAGAATTAAAATGAAACTACTATACAATTCAGATATTGCACACCAAAGCATTTTACCCCAGAAAAAGGAAAATATTATGTTCATACAAAGTCCTATATATCAACATATATCAGCTTTATTCATAATAGTCCTAATCTGGAAACTACCCAAATGTCCTTCACTGGGTGAATGGTTAAACAAACTGTTATATCTATGCCATGGGACACTACACTCCAATAAAAATGAATAACAATTGGTAGATGCAGCAACCTGAATGAATCTCCAGAGAATCATGCTGATTAAAAAAAAAAAAAAAAGCCAACTACAACTGCATGCTTTATAATTCCATTTATATACTATTCTTAAAAAATATTATAGAAATAGAAAACATATTAGTGGCATCCAGAGGTGGAAGCAGGAGTTGGGAAGGATGTGGTGTGTCTATAACATGACAACTCAGTGTACTGTTTTATTGATGAAATTGTTCTGTCTTGATTGTATCAATGTCAACATCCTAATTGTGATATTGTACGGTTTTAGGAGATATTGTCATTGTGGTGAACAGGGTAAAGGACACATGGGATCTCTTTTTTTATTTCTTACAACTCTGTGTGATTTTATAATTATCTCAAAATAATAAGCTTAATTTTAAAATGTAGACAAACTCTTAAATAATAAAAGGAGAATTTATCAATCTATTTTTATAAGGCTAGATTAACCACAAAAACAAATCCTGACAAGGATATCACAAGAAAGAATAATTACAGGCCATTATACATGAACATATATACAAAAATACTCCACAAAATAATAGCAAAGCAAATCCAAAAAATTTATATTTGTAGTTAAAATAGGAATACTTTTTGATTGGGTTAATTCCAGGATAGCAAACTTGGTTTAACATTAAAAAAATCAGGCATGTAATCTACCACAGTAACATAATAAAGGAGAAAATACATATGATCATTTAAATAATTGTAGGAATATCATTTAGTAAAGTTCAACATTTATTCATGCTTAAAAAACTTGTTTTATATATATATATTAATACATATATTTACATATATATAGAAAAACTTCCTCAATATAGCACAAGCACTTCAAAAAAATCAGCAACATCATACTTATGTTAAATTTCTTCTTTTGGAGATCAAGAAAAAAACAAGAATGGCTGCATTACCTATTTTATTTAATACTACACAATATTTTCTAGCCAGTGAAATAGTATTAAGTAAATAAAGTATAAACACCCAAAGAAAGAAATAATATAGTCATTATGTTGATATTATAAAATTCTGTATTTCAAATCCTAAAGAATGTACAGATATTTTATTACAATTATTAAGTACTTGACTTTGGGAGCTTCAGAATTATTCCAAGCCTGGTTATAGAAGTCATAAATGGCAATCTGGTCTGTGTGCTTTCTCCATTACTTCCCACAGGAGATGGGGAATCTCGTAATAATATGAAAGTCTTTCCCAGAAGGCTCTAGCTAACTTTCTGTTTTTGAAACTTTTTATTGTTTAATATAGCTTATATATACCAAAAATTACAAAGCAAAATGGACAGCTTGATTTATCTCAGAGTGAACTTCTGTGTAACAAATACTTAAGTAAAGAAATAAAACCTCTTGGAGCAAGATAGTGAAATAAGACATTCCAGCCTTTGTGCCCCCCAACAGAAACATCAATTCGAACAACTATTCATGCACAAAAAAAATATCTTGACAAGAGCTAAGAAAACTAGGTACGAAATTACAGTACTCCACTTTCAGCAATGGACAGATTATCCAGACAGAAAATCAATAAGGAAACATTTGGACTATACTTATGAACCTAACAGACATGTACAGAACATCCAACAGCAGCTTAATACACATTCTTCTCAAGCCCATATGAAACATTCTCCAGGAGAGATCCTATGTCAGGACACAAAACGAGTTTAAACAAATTTAAAAAATTGAAATAATATCACATGTCTTTTCTGACCACGGTGGTATATAATTACAAATCAATAATGAGAGTAAAGTTGAAATTCACAAGCATGTGGAAATTAAACATGCTTATAAACATACAGTGAGCCAAATAAGAAATTAAAATGGAAATTTAAAGATATCTTGAGACAAAAATGGATACATAATGCACCAAAACTTATGAGGAACACCAAAAGCAGCTTTAAGAGGGAAGTTTATAGCAATGAACGCGTAGGTCAAAAAAGAAGAAAGATCTCAAATAAACAAGCTAATGTTATACCTCAAGGAACTGGAAAAAAAAAATTTAGCCCTTTGTTAGTAGAAGGAAGGAAATAATAAAGATAAGAGCAGAAATAAATGAAATAGAGACTAGAAAAACAATAGAAAACATCACTAAATCTGAGTTGTTTTATTTAAAAAGATAAACAAAATCAATATACCTTTAACTAGACTAAGAAAAAAGACATAAAAAACAAATCTGGGATGAATGAAGGGACATACAACTGATATCACAGATATACAAAGGATCATAAGAGACTGCTATGAACAACTATATGTCAACAAATTGGTTAACCTAGAAGAAGTGGATATATTCCTAGACACATGCCACCCAAATCTAAACAGACCAATATTGAATAAGGAGATTAAATACATAATAAGAAGTATCCCATCAAAGAAAAGCCCAGGACCTGACTGTTTCAATGCAGAACTCTATCAAACATTTAAACAATAATTAACACCAAGTTGTCTCAAAGTCTTTCAAAACACTGAAGAGGAGGAAACACTTCCAAAACCATTTTACCTGCCCAGTATTATCCTGATACTAAACACAAACAAGGATACAATAAGAAACGAAAATTAAAGGACAATATTCCTAATAAACATAGATGCAAAACTCCTTAAGAAAATACTAGCAAACAGAATTCACCAGCACATTAAAGGTATCATTCATCATGATCAAGTGAGATCTATCCCAGGAACGCAAGGATGGCTCAACATACATAAATCTATAAATGTGTTACACCACATTAACAAAATGGACAAAAACCACATAATTACCTCAATAGGTACAGAAAAATCATTTGACAAAATTTGATATTCTTTCATGTAAAAACTCTCAACAAATCAGGATAGAAGGAATGTACCTCAACACAATAAGTCCATATATGACAAACTCACTACGATCGTCACACTCAATGGTGAAATGTTGGAGCTTTTCCTCTAAGATCAGGAAAAAGACAAGGATGGCCACTCTCATCACTTCTGTTCAACATAATGTTGGAGGTCCTAGCCAAAGCAATTAAGCAAGGGAAAGAAATAAAAGGAATCCAAGTTGGAAAGGACAAAATTAAAATGTTCCTATTTGCAAACAACATAATCTCATATATAGAAAACTCTAAAGTCTCTGCTAAATAAACTGTTGAAACAAATAAATGAATTCACTAAAGGTGCAGGATACAAAATCAACATATAAAAATCAATAGTGTTTCTGTATACTAAAAATGAACTCTTTGAAAAAGAAATCAAGAAAACAATTCCATTTATAATAGTTTCAAAAAAATAAAATATATAGGAATAAATTTAACCAAAGAGGTAAAAGATCAGTACACTGAAAACTATAATTCATTGATGAATATTATGCCTATAAATGACTTGTAACATCATAGACCAGTCATTTGAAAAATATTAGTTCATTGTATTATGTAGCTCTAAATGTTGTCATTTTTTCATTTTAAAATATCAAAAGAAAATTACATGTGTCAATATCACTAGTGATTTAATCTGAGACGTCTTTCAGAATAGAAATGCTGCTAAGCTCATGGTAACAAATACAAGTTTTCCAAAATTCTAATTTTCTTTTAATGGCTTAATTTTATCATAGTTACAAATACTGTCATTTTTTCCCTTGAAGTAGAATTCTCACTTTATTCAAAATGTGTGTCAAATGATGAAGTCTGAATAACTATAATTTGCTTCCCATTTTCTCACAAAAATATTTTTTAAAAGTCTGTATTTTTAGAAAAGGTATATTTGATTTTATTTAAGTAAATGAATGACTTTTACTGGCTTAAGTGAAACTTATGTTTTATTTTTCTGCAAGAGGCTACATGCTCTGATTTGTACCAGCACTTTCACCTACTACTGCTTTTGCACCATCAGTGCAAATGTCAAAGATGTGAAAAAGGCAAGTAACATCTGTTATTATGAAAATAGTTTTTATCTCAAGGATCTTCAGAAGTCCATAGACCAGATATTTTGAGAAACATTTCATAGTGTGGCCAGAAATAAAGCAAGAAATAATTTATAGTGAATTATTAGGTTTATGTACATATCAATTTAGATATATAACAATTTAGATATACCACTTTAGATATATAACACATTTCTTAATGTTCATTCCATTGATATTCTGTAGTTGGAAAGAAGATGGCCTACAAATCCTATAAATCTTTTTTTAGGTAAATAGAGTCAAATGATCATTATTTGAGAAAATTGGAGTTTTGGAGCTTCAATTTTTTTACTGAGAAATAGTTAACATTTCCGGAGTACAAAGAGAACAACAGTGAAGAAATAAAAGTAAGGAAGAAACTTGAATGCTAAAAGAGATATTCAACAATTATGTAGTTTACACTACTTATAAAAATAACATAACTGCTAAATAAAGCATTCTTAAAGCTTTGAATGTGTATTGTTCATGAATAAATATATAGTTCTACAGAAAATAAAGAGTAATGGAATTCATTATGAAAATATGATTATGATAGAAATGTTTATGGCCTTTATTCCTTTTTCCTTTGTCAAAAAGTATTCCTAGTGTGAAATCATATTTTTGTCACTGAAGTATTACTATGAAACCAGTGTTAAACATAGATAACCCTATGAAATGGGAAGAAATAAAAGATTGAGGTTTACAGGTCAGTGTTCATTTTTACAGCTTGTTTTTATTCACAAAGACATATAGATAGGTATTTTATTCACAAAGACACACAGATAGATACACAAAGTATACAGATAGGTATTTCAGAGTTATTGAAGGACCTTGAGGACTGCTGGTCTGAAATACTCATTTGTTAATGCAACTAAGAGAGTCTCAAGATGGTGATATGAAATATGCTCAAATCAGTAAGATATCCCTGGGGTCTGTCTAAAGAAAGAAATGAACTAGGTAAAAAGTCAGTAGCCATTAAAACTATTTCTATTCAAAATAATGGTGAACAATAAACAACAAAAGAACTATTTATGGTTTTTGAGGCATTTGCTGTTAATAAGAGGAAAAACATGGTATACTGAGAATGCATCCATGATTGAATAGGCTATAAGAACTTTGTTATTTTTCATAGTCACTATGTGAATTATGTTGATTATGATTAAATTAAAGCATAGGGACCTAAATCATTAATGTAAAATAATTATAAATTAATTATATTGTTTCAATTGAAAAAATAAACTTGAAGTCATCATTACCTTATAGATTAGTCTTTTGTAATGGGTACCCCTTTTAAAAATAAAATTGAGATAACTATATGTACACATTAGAATGACATATTTTTACTACATAATGTATATATGTACATATCTGAAATTGTACTATTCCCATAAAATATTTTTATCTACACATTATACTTTCAAATGAAATTTTTATCTAATTAACACTAAATTAAGGTATTGATATTCAAAAATTTTGGTAATTTCTCATAATTATAAAAACGGTGGTTGAAAAAAACCATTGAAGAAAAGTTATCCTATCTGTTACCATGTTATTTAATTTGCAAAAATATTATATTCATCATTGACATTTCACTTTCAGTCATTTTTTCTCCAATTTTTTTGATTTAAAAATATGTATTTTTATTATCATATTATGTTGATTGCCATTTTCATACCATTAATAAAAGATATCCTTATTTATCTGAGTATTGATCCTTACACTGGAAATGATGACTACTCAAGCTTTCAGACATTGTAGAACAAATTAGCACAAGCATAGTGATGTAAAACAATTTATTATCTTATTAAGGGTGGCAGAATATCCCACCCCAAAATATGCCATTTTGGCATAAGGAGGACTTTGAGCTAAAGGCACTGAAAAACAGAAGATGCTAGAAGGACATTTTAATCTTCCCCTGCAAACTGGAGATAAAAATTCCCATGTGAAAGATACCCTCCTGCATCAGGAGAAAAGAAACATTCTTTGATGGGGAATTATAGACAAGAGAATTTTATACAAACACACCTTGTTAAAATGATTCTTATCTTCCTTTAGCCTCGCCACATAATTTATTTGCTTTTCCATGACTGTCTCTATTTGCTGATCCTACTACAAAAAGCATCTAGGTTTTGCCACTTCCTTGAGTCTTCATTTCCTTAGGAGGACTCCCATGTCATGTAAAACTTACATTATATTTGTATGCTTTTCTCCTGTTAATCGATTTATGTCAATTTAAGCCCAGCTGGGGCCCTAAGAGGGTTGAGCAAAAGTTTTGCCTCCCCTACACTTACAGTACTGTAAGTTAGAAGAAGAACATAGGTTTTATTGGGCTAAAAGAAAGGTGCCATTAGGGCCTTATTCCCTTCTGGAGTCTTTAGGGTTTCTTTATCTTTTCCAGTGTCTAGAGCCTGCCAGTGTTCCCTGGCTGGTGGCCCTCTTCCTTCATTTTTAAAGCCAGCACATGAGGGTTGAGGTTTTTTCATATCTCAGCACTCTCATTTTGCTTTTGTGGTTACATCTTTCTCTCTGACTCTGATTCTTCTGGTTCCCTTGACTTTTGGGGATCTTTGTGATTACACTGGGCCCACCTAGATAAGGCAGGATAATTTCTCTATTTTAAGGTCAGCTGATTAGCCTCTTTAATTCCATCTGCAACCTTAATTCCCTTTGCCATATATAACCTAACATGTTTACAAATCTTGAGGATCAGGCCATGGGCATCCTGTCTACCATAGAGATACTACATTTCAAACAGACCAGTATTTGTATTTGCTTCCCTCTCTTTGCTCCCTCCTCATATTCATATATACTCCACCTTTTGCCGCTTTGTTCGTGCTCTTTCCAGACTATCAACAATGACCCCATTCCCTCTGTCTTCCCTAATCATACTAAGACTTCTGCATGAAATCTAACCATTTCTCCTCTGTGAGACCTCATCCTACTACTCAAGCTCCAACCATCTCTTTCTTTGCTAAAATTTCAGACCATTTTTAAACTTATGGAACAATAAAGTTTACATATATTGTTCTCCAGTTTTGTTTTATCATTTTTTTCCTTTAGTGTTGTTTCTTCTCCCTAGAGGGATTTGCATCTCTGTGGAGTAGAAACCACCTCATTATGTTACTCTTTGTGTATTCATTGTATTTAGCTATGTGTTGTTCACAAACTTTGATTAACTGTTTTTCCCTAACAAGATTCCATTTCATGGTTGAATAGAATAAAACAAAATCAAAGAAGCCCAGCTGTTGTCACTTACATTATGTAAATATTTTGGGTCAAGTAAAAACTTAATAAAGCAAAGAATAAAATGATAGAATTTTAATCCAATAAAACAGAACTTAATATCAATATTAATTTTTGCATTTTATAATTTTGAAAAATTAATCTTATTCGGAGTTTACATACAATACCAAAATTGAATTTCCATTGAGTAGATCTGAATTTCAATTAAATATTTAATCCCTTTATTTCTCTTGTTTTTATTTCGTGTATTTTCCTCATGGTGTCTGCTCTCTGAGCCACAATCCTTTCTGATCTTTTCAAGTAAGAAAAGGAATACGATTTTTTTCAGGTAAGAAAAAATATTATTTTCAAGTAAAAAAAATACATACACAATGTTAGTAACACATCCCCTTAGCTTTGAGGTTACTTTCATGAGAGTGATCCCAGATATTACTTTACCTCCCCAAAATGGTATTGACTAAAAGTAGCATAGGGCACCACTCCCTAATTACTTCTGCACCATGCAGAATGCTATTTCGCTTGCTGCACAGTAAATAATGCAGGCTTACCATAGCTATTTGGCAGGCTGCCATACCTCAGCTACCTAACTTGTTCTTTGTCTTTCTTCCCGTTGTAATTTTCCACCCTCTGATATAACAGAAAGTTTGGGATCTCTGTGGACTAAAGCAAATATATTTTTTATGCTCAACATCTGGGAGTTTCAAAAATATTTAGTTTCTTCTGCCATTCATTACTCATTAAATATGAATAATCCTGAGAAGCCTGAAAAGGCAAGTCATTGCTTCAGTATGTGTCAAGATAATGGTGTATAAGTAATACAAACTATCCATAATGGACAACAGAAATTTGTCTTGAAGAGAAGTAATTAAATACCAACAAAACATATTTTATATGTATTTATAGCACTGGTAGGTGGGAGTACTATGTGCAACAATGTGTTGGTGATTAATTTTAAACTGAAGGTGTCCCTCTTGAATTTTAAGTATGTAAGAAAATCTTGACTCTTTTTTATGCCCACATAAATATTAATTCTCTGTTTTGGTGACATGAGCATGATTTATTTGGGAAGAACAATCTAGTCTCAAGATGTAACACCAAGCACTGTTGAAATATAGTGTCTGCTTTCTAAGTGTAAAGAATACTCCGAACCTCAAATTTCTTACCACATATTTTCAATGAATAAAATGTTAAGTTTTATTTGCTTAAAAATAGTTACATTAAAATTATTTTTACCTACATGATGGATTTGTGCAAGTTCAAGTTGGCACCGGTCAGTGAAGTTATGGGGAAAATAATAACTACAATTATGGGAAAATGATTGCAATTATTTAGAGAAAAGGATAAATAAGAATCTCTTTACATAGTAATCTTGTTTGTGAATCATGGGAGCACCTCTCAACATAGCAGCAGCAGTAATGTCAATGGGGAAGTGGAAACTTTGACCCATTATCAGGTGGGCAGGTTCAAAAAAAAAAAAAAACAAATTTGGGGAAAAAAGAGAGAGAGAAAGTATATTGCTATTAAAAGAATGCATAGATTAAAAATAAAAGGAATAAAAAATTACACTAGAGATTGGCTATCCAGATCAAATTTGCTAAGGAATAAATGAAGTGCATAAGAAGAAGAAAAATTAGTCAAAGGACTCTTGTGGGTACAGCTAAAAAAGTGATCTTTATAATTTTTGTTTCAACCACCAAGCATAATTTTAAAAAATCAAAAGTTTAAGGAAATCTATTTAATTTACCTATGTTTCTGGTCTTACCATATTTTCTTTTTCCTTGATGTTCCAAGATTCCTTCTTTTATAATTTTCTTTTTCTTTAAACAAGTTGATAATATATTTTTGTTTTTCTTCACCTGGGTGTCTGTATGTAGAGTCCAGTCAAACTGTCTTTAATATTCTGTATTGCCAGTTCTTTCCTTTCAGTGCTTCAAAATTGGTGTGCCATTATTTTCGGGCTTCCATGGTTTTTGATAAGAAACTAGCTCCTTTTCAAATTGTTTTTCCACTAAATGTAATGCATTTTTCTCTCTAGCCACTTTCAAGATTTCATTGTCTTTAATTTTCAAAATTTTAACCATTATTGTACTTGGTTTGGATTTCTTTTGCTTTATGATTTTGCAGTTTTTTCAGCTTCTTGAATCTATTGTGGGGTTTTTTTTTTTTTTTACCAAGTTTTGGGAATTTTCAGTAATTATTTCTTTGAACAATTTTTCATTTCCAACCCCAGTTTAATCCTATTCAGGGGCTATAGTTATATCAATATTAGGTCTTTTCTATTGTAGTTACTTTCCTCATGTTTTAATTTTTCAGATTATTTTCTCACTGTTATTTAGATTTGGTAATTATTATTGCCAGATTTTTAAGTTCGCTGATTCATTCCTGTCTCCTCTCCAGTATGTTGTTGAGCCTATGTAGTCAGTTTAGTTTTCTTATTTTGTTTTAGTTTTAAAATTTCCTTTTATTTATTTTTTTATATCTTCTATTTCTTTGCTGAGAGTTTTTATTTATTTGTTTCAAGCATCTTTATAATTGTTCATTCTAGCATCTTTATGATAGATGTTTTATATCCTTATCAAACATTTCAGTCTTCTGTGTAATATTTATCTTGGCATCTGTTGATTGTGTTTTCTCATTCAATTTAAAGTCTTAGTCTTGGTATGAAGAGTGATTTTTTTTTTATTTCAGGAAATTATGGTGCTATAAACATTTTGGTTACATGTTATGACTTTGCCACCTCCCAACCGTGATTTGTGACGTGCCCTTCCCCTGCTACAATGCTCACTGCGTCCATTAGTTATGAGTTTACCCACCCCCAACCCCCCTTCCCCAAAGAATATTACTACTGTGTGAGCACTTTAGTGTTGATCTCCGTCAGTGCCAGTTTGATGGCGAGTACATGTGGTGTCTATTCTTCCATTCTTGTGATACTTCACTTTGGAAGATGGGTTCAAGCTCTATCCAGGAGAATATAAGAGGTGCTAGATCACTATCATTTTTTATAATTAAGTAGTATTCCATTGTATACATATACTGTATTTTATTAATCCACTCATGGATTGACGGGCACTTGGGTTGCTTCCATATCCTTGCTATAATGATTTGTGATATTGTTATAAGACTCTGGATCTTACTTAAAGATTGTGTTTTACCAGGCCTCTTCTTACCCTGTACTGGTTGGTGAAGGGGAAATGAAGTCCTGTTACTGGTAGGTGGGTTGGGACTCTAGATTCTCCACTAGGACTCCATTTACTTTGGGTGTGGGAGAGGAGATCCTTTTACTACATCGATGGAGTTGGAAATTCAAGCTTTCCTGCTAGGCCCCCCCAAATGCTACCGTGGCTGGGAAGATCACCTTGCTATACTGTTCCCAAGGTGTGGCCTTAACTGACACCATGGTTGGAAGGGTGAACTTTTAAAAACCTACTAATGGTGAAAGTCCTCAACTTTCAACTAAGTTGACTCTGACACTGACCCAACAAGGAGGGAGAAGAGTGCCTCATTACCACCAGGTGGGGATAAAATTCCAGGCCTCCCATTTGCTTTCCGCTGACACTAGGAGGCCTTGTTACTGTCCACTGGGTTTAAAGGTTCCAAATTCCTACTCAACCTTCTCTAATACCAACTCAACTGTGACTTGGGATGCCTCATTACAGTCCCGCAAGAAGGTAAGCCTAGGTTCTCCACTCAACATTGCTGGCACGTGTGTGTTGGTGTGGGAGGAAGTCTCATGATTTTTTTCTGTGGCATTTGGATAAAGCAGAATGATTATTGTCTGAAAGTTCCTGCATTGATAAGCTGCCACTTTCCTGGTCCTTAAGAAAAAGAAAGGAATCTTTTTTGGACATATTGTCTGTTCCTACTGGCATTTTCAGATTATCAGCTTCTCCAGTATTCGGACTGGAATACATGGGGCAAAAAAAAAAAAAAAAATCATATAATCTATTCCTTGGGTCCCAAGGTCTCTAGGAAGCCTTCTTTCTTCTCTCCATCTTTTGGAATCTTCTTATGGAATAGTTTTTACTTACACACACTGGTAGAGAAAGTACTTCTACCTCATTTTCCAAGAAGTGTTAAGTCCCAGTAATAATTTTTAGAACTATAAAAAAACAAACAAACAAAAGCATATATCTGTAGGAAATCTTGCTTTTTTTTTTTTTTTTTTGAGATTGTCCTTTTGGGTAACCCAATTCATATTATTTTGTTGATCACATACTTTCAAAAGAGTCAGTATTGCCCTGTCTAGGTTATTCTACAGGTAAGATTACAGGTGAAATCAGATTTGTGATTCCGTCTTTTTTTTCTTTCCATCTCTTTCTTTCTTTCTGTCTCTCAAAATGGTTCTTTCTCCACCCCTAATTCAAAGGAGGTTATTGGGTAACTTTTCTGGATATATCCACTTGTCTTATATTTCACATATATATATTACTGATGTAGTTATTGATGACTAGGGGTAAGCCGTCAACATACAAATTTTTTTTTTGGCAGGGACACAATTCAGTTGATAACATACAGGGAAAACAGAACAGAACAGAACAGAACAGAACAAAAACAAATAAATAAATGAAAACTTCTTTGTAAGATTACCTCCAACTTCTACCAGAACCCTAAACCACAAAGCAAACATTGTAAGTTTCTTTTTAATTTTGATGTGGAACCCAAAAAATCTCAGACATTTGTGATGGGGCTATCAATGAACAGCACTACTGATATTATCATCCTTCCATACAAATTAACAGAAAATAATCAGAGGGTGTTGGAAAAAAAATCAGTATTTCATAAAATAGTGAAATCAATATGAATAATCAGAGGAAATATTTCCTATATAAGTAACGTTCTTAAATGTGTTTATATAGATATTTTATTGAAATGAAAGCAAATATCACCTCAATGAAGGAGGAATAGGTGATTATATTAGCTGAAAATGTTTGAGTAAGATAATTTTTTTATCTAAGAGAATATTTATTTACATAATTTTAAGATGTGTTGGAAGTAGTAGCAATGGAACAAATTTCAAAAGAATCCAAACTATTTAATATGCATTTAAATTTAAGAATCTCAAAATTCAAAAAGAGCACATGATTGTCATGTCAGAAGAGACATAAAGTACATCACATTCAGGTACAAGAAAACTTTGAAATGAGCAACAAAGAAGATGGAGTAGAAGTAATAACAAAGTGAAAAATCATCTCCAGAAAATTATGTTGTGTGAAAAAAAGAAGACAATACTGAAAGATAACATACTATATGATTCCACTTATATTAATACAACATTTTTTAAATGAGGACATTTTAGAAATGGAGAATAAATTAGTTACAGTAAGAGATTAAGGATGAGAGTGGGGCTAAAGAGGAAGATTCCTATGGTTATAAAAGGACAACACAAGAGATCCCTGTGTGGATGGATCTGTGTTGTTTTTTGACTGTGGTGACAAAGACACAATCCTACACACACGACAAAATTGTATGAAACTAAATAGACACATGCACACACACACACACAAACACACACACTAAGTACAAATAAAACTGGAGAATCTCAATAATATTGATGGACTGTATCCCTGTTGATATTATGGTTGTGATATTGCACTATAGTTTTGTAAGACAGTACCATTGGGGGAAACGAGGTAAAGGATATGTGGGATGTCTCTGTATTATTTATTACAACTGCAGGTGAATCTATAATGATTTCTCAATAAAATATTTAATTAAAAATTCTCCTAAATAGAACAAAAGATTTAGTCTTCAAAAGAAAAGGAGTTCACAAGGAATCAGATTTTTTTATTATAGGGAAGTATACTGAGATACATTTGAATACATTCATGAATTCCAAAGATAAAGATGAAATCTCATAAATGAAATGGAAAGAAAACAGTAGTCCATTAAGAGTTTTTATATTTGATTTGTTTGTGATGAACAATTCTGGCATCAGAGTTGTTCTCCACACTATACATGTTATAAAATAATGTATAAATATAATTTTAAAAAGGTAGTATGCAAGGACTTCTTAGACAGTAAAATTATTTTATATATATGAGGGAAAGCTTTATTTTTATGATCTGCTGAGATACAAACTATCCATCTATGTGACCTTTCTAAAAAGCAATAATTGAAAAAATATTACAGTAGAATAATAAATAACACAAAGAATTCAAGAATCAAAATATTGTTCAAAATAAAATGTCATAAATATTGAAATAATTAAAAACCTAGAATTAAACCTGAATAATCTCTATTAATATGAAAATTAAACTCAAAGAAAGTATACAAATGCACTAAAATTAGAAGTAATACAATTTAAGAGTAAATTTGATAACATGGGAGATTGAGATGTACATAACATGTTTTAAACATCACACAAAGCTCAAGGAAAACAAAATATGGTTTAATTATTAATATTAATAGATAAAGTGGCTATATTTTTTAATTGAACTTAAGTCTTGAGGATAAAGTAACAACAAAAAACATTATACCTAGAATAAGAGAAAATGAAAATTGGTGTTGTATAAGAAAAAAATCAAGGGACTTTTAAAACTGCTAAGTACAGTAAAATATCTTTAAAAAATAATGAAAACATATTAGTCATGATAACAAACCACAATAATTTTCACTAGAATCAATAAAAGAACTGACAGTAAGCTGTCTGCCAATTATAGGAGAATCTCCAAAAGGTAAATAAAACAGTATTTCAAAATAAATTCATGTTAACTTCTGGGTTTGGTATTAGACTTACTGTCCTATTCTGAAAAATTCTAAAATTTGACAAACTATGTGGAGGGACTCTTTTTATGTATTAAAGAACAGAGAGCACAGGGCTCCCAACCTTGAAGAAGAGATGCCTCCAAGGTGAGCTCCGCCCACACCGTTGGCTGACTTTCTGTTTAAGACCACTCCCAAGCCTTAAGTACAGCCTGAACAGGCAGTGGCATTCCTGATGGGTAGAACAAACATATTAAATAGGTAATGAGGTGGTGGATGTTTTTGAGCAACAGCACCCAATAGGAGGGGCTTGCGGTGGAGATTCTGAAATCTGTGTAGTTGAGCTCTTGGACATCTGACAGAATCCTGAGCTATTCTTTTAAAGTCCAAGATTATGTAATCCTTAATACATAGTATCTGAGACATGAACAGAAATTTTTTAGGTACATTGCTGAGGAAATATTAGAGTTTTCATCAACCAGAAAAAAATGTATGAATAAGGACCATTACTCTATAAAAAAGAGTGGCACCCTAATTCTGAAAACCAAACTGAAATAGAGCCACCTCTCCAACCTAAAACTAAGTCTAAATGAGATCAAGGTGATCTAACAGTAACTTAACTTCCTTCCCGAAAAACTCGATACTCTATAATGGAAATTAATACAATCTAGTCTTTATAACGTATCATTTGTAACATCTATATACAATAAAAATAGCTACTTTGTTTTTTTAAGAGGCAAATGGAAATTTTAATCAAAAGAAAAAAAGATGCAGGTAAGTTAAATAAATTTATCAATGACACAGGTACTGAAATTAGCTGACAGGGATTTTAATATAATTAATGAATATTTTTAAATAGTTTGGAGGAAAATATAGGAAAGAAATGAGTGAACAGGTGGGGAAATTTGAGAAAGGAAAGGAGTCTCTAAATAAAAGATTCTAATATAAATTTTAAATGAGATAAATAAAATATCTGAACAAAGAATTTCATGGATGAAAATAATAGAAGACTAGATATAGCCAAACAAAATATGAATAAAATGAAATAAAGTGAATATAAATTGTATAAACTAGAGTACAAAGAGAGTAATAATAATAATAACAAAAGATTAGAGTATCTGAGACCTGTGAGACTACATTAAAATATCGAATCTAGGTATGACTGGCATTCCAGAAGGAGAGTAGAGAAAATATACAACAGAACATTTTCTAAAATTCATGAAAAATGTCAACTAACTGATTTAAGAACTTAATGAGCTTCAAGCAAGATAGAAGCAGAGAAAACCACCACTAAGTGCAATATAGTCAAGGTGATGAAATTCAAAAATAGAGGAACAAAATGTTAAATGAGGTCAGTAAAAATATACACAATGCATTCTGAGGGAAAAAAAAATAAGATAAGCCTTATGGCTGTCCTTTTTGTCAGAAATAGTGGAAAATAAAAGGCAATGTAACAAAACTTTTACAGTGCTGAAAGAAAATAAATCAAACTAGAATTCTATATCCCACATCTACTTTAAAATTGAGAGTGAAATAAAGATATTTCAAACAAACATAAGTTCAGAAATAATTTTGTGTTAAATAAAAAACAGGTAAAGGCACTAAAGAAATGTCTTTATTTTAAAGGAAAATAATTCAAGGTGGAAGCCTGGATCTATAGAAAAGAAGATCAATAGAAACCATAGATATGTGGATAGATACAAATGAGTATTTAAAATTTATTTAAAATATCATTGATTGTATAAAGCTAAATTAATAGTAGTGGATGGTGGGACTTATAATATGCACAATATGCACCATAGCAAAAATGTATGTAAAGGAATAAATGAAATTAATCAATTGCAAAGTGCTTACATTTTTGGTGAAGTAATGTAATATTTATTAATGGTGACAATGATAAATAGTTATTGCTAAAGCAACTTCTAAAAAATAATGCAAAGAGGTATAACAGAAAAGAATGCAAAAAAAAAAAAAATATATATATATATATATACAGATGCTCCTTGACTTATAATGGAATTATGTCACGATAAACACATTTTAAATTGAAAATACACTTAATACACCTAACCTACTGAGCAGCATTAACCTAGTCTACCTTAAACATACTCAGAACATTTACATTAGTCTACAGTTGAGCAAAATCATCTAACACAAAGCCTATTTTATAATGAAGTGTTGAATATCTTGTATAATTTATTGAACACTGCACTGAAGTAAAAAACAAAATGGTTGCATTGCTTTTGCACCATTGTAAAGTCAAATAATGGTAAGTTAAACCATTGTAAGTCAGGACCATCTGCACTTGATTATCTCAAAAGAAGGCAGGAAAGGAGGAAAAGGTCAGATGCATCAAATATTAAATAAAAATAAATCTTTAAATTGACTCATATTTTGCTTAAATAAATTTAGATTTTTGAATAGCATATCTATGAAGGTTCTTAATGGTACTTTTATGTTTTCAAATTAAAAAACAAAGCAAAACAAAACAAAAAACCTTAAAATTATCATATGTACTGCATTTTGGAAAGCAATGCTTTGTTTATAATGGGTTTCAAACATTAAAGAACCAAAGTCTAATATTTCAATCAGCCTTTCTCCTTTATGTGAAAACTATGAGTAAGATGTCTCTAAGAAGAAAAAGAAATACATAAGTTTACTAGACCTAAAATCTCATTGTTACGGTAGAAACTAACATATCTGAAGGCATTTGAAAAGTATTATAATCATTTTTAATTAGATAGATTTCCTTTTAGTTGAGCCAAATTCTGTGGTTTCCTTTATCCATAGTTTGATTTCTATAATTCACATACTTGTGATTATGAAATAAAATTGGTTCAAATTTTAAAACATACATGTATGATCTACTATTAGATTTAGTGAATACATTATACTATCTCATATTTCTGAATCAAAGCATGGAAAATATAGAAACTGAATGCATTCCAGTAACATTTTTCAAATATAAAACTCAATTTCCTCCTGAGACGAATGAAGAGCTCATGGTGAAGGCTTATGAAAAATGCTTCCAAAGTTATGTATTGGATTTTATTCTTTTTACAACAGTAGAAAGGCTTTCTAGTGAGAAAATGTGAAGTTAATAAACCTCGTTTTCAATACATCCTGTGTATCTGCAATTCTCTGTTCTTTTAGCCAACTTTCTTTCTAAATGAGAAGAAAATTGACTTTCCAGGCAAAAAAGCAAGCACACATTAGACAGATTGTAAGCATAGCTGTAGACAGAGCTAACTAGACTATTTGTATCATTTTTCTAAGAAATATGTAAATACACTACATGTGTTATCTTCTCAAAATCCATTTAGAAATCTTCGTTCTCTATTGTTTTTTACTCTTCTTGCTCATTAATATTCCACCTTCTCACACATAGGCAATGCCTACTGACTGCCTATTTTTTACAATTTTACGTTAGGGACTTTCAGGCATATTCTACCTAATATGGTAAGGCAGCAACAGGGTCATATGTGAAGTATTTGTTGAATGACCTGGAGATTTTTTATTACTTGCAAATTTACTCAACACCACATTTTTTTTTCCTATAGGAAGAAATAGCGGACCCTGTACTTTTTTTTTTTTTTTTCTTTGCAAGTAAAATTCTTTGTTGCCAGAACAGCAATATGTCTGGAGCACATGCTGCTCCCCTTGTTCTTCCAGTTTTGTACAATCTTTGCCCTACCAATAGTTTATTGCAGTCAGATAGGGGGTATGCTTCTGAAATCCATGAGCTCTGTGGCTTTGACCCAGCTGTCAAGTGGAACAGCTCTGTTGCACTATTCTCCTCCTCTTGGTTGTAACAACACATCCAGATGGGGCTATGAGTGATGATCCATAAAATCTCCAATGGCAGAGTTTGCTGAGCATCCAGAGTGAATTAGGTACTCCAGGAGTTACAAAAAAGATTAAACCTCATTCTTGATTTGAAAAATCTTAGAGAAGATGGGAAGAGTGAATTAAAACAAAGTATATTCTGAAGTATATAACATATGGTAATAAATTAAAACTGCCACAGACAACATCTCATTACAGAAGACAAGAGCATTTACTTTTACCTAGTGAAATTAGGGAGAAGAATTCTATTTATGTTTTTTTATTGGTGTGAATTTCTTGTAGCAAGTAGGAATAGGTGAAAATAACACCCAATCCTCCAAAGTTTCTCCGAGATTTATAATCTCTATTTTTTCTGACTTTATCTTCAGTGGCAAATCATTCCCATTTCTGTATTGAAGAGTGACCAGAGAAAGATGAAGCACAAGCATGTGAAGTGCTCAACAGAAATTTTATTTGTTAGAATGTCCTTGAATGGGATATTGTTAATTAGGTAGGTATGTTTCCATTCAAGAAGCAATATAGTTATTACATAGTTACCACCAGCTCAGTGAATATTAGCATAGAACGGGAGTCAGTTAGGAACTCAAATGAGCAATGTCTTCAGCCATTACCAATGTAATGAAATTTTGCTTGCCTAATGCTGAGGAGCACTTACTAACAAAATGATTAGTTATTCTTCTACAGCTTTGGTTATATAGCACTTTAGTATCTCCCTGAACCAGAGCCCTACACAAAGGGCAGCAGAACATTGTGCGTGTGTGTGGCTATGTATGAGTTTGATGTTACTGTTTCTCTTCTTATAGACACACATATTGTTTCACATAACACTCATATAAGGAATTATGACATCTGTAATTATTTCACTGTTCAAAGTGAACTTGTACCATGAAGCACTATAGGGGAGGCAAATTTTTGCTTTTACTTTCTTAGGATAACATAAAGAGCAACAGGAGACAGACATTGAAATGTATATATTACAAGTTTTATGTGACATGGGAGTCCTCCTAAGGAAATGAAGACCCAAAGACTTATATACTAAATTGGAGAAAGAATAGTAGGTAATGAAAATGTGATAAGGCAAAGGGACTTGGGCTAGGATGTTGAGTGGAGAAATGGCTGGGAAGATAAGGTTAGTGTAACAAGGTTTGTTTGCACAAATTTCCCTTAGTTTCAGCTTCTTGTCCTTAACCATAAAAACTATACTTTCCTTCTGGTCAGGAAGGAAAGGACATTTTTCACATAATAATTTCATGTCCTGATTTTAAGAAACAGCATGAAGTTCAAAGTGATCTTCTTGCACCTGCTGTTTTTCCAAGTGCTTTTAATTCAAAATAGTCAATATACCAGAGTGGCATATTTTGGGATGGCATATTCTTTACTCTTTCAGCACAAATGCATTTAGGAAAGGTCCACAAATGTTCATTGCAATTTCTATTTAAAGACATTAAATCTGCCATTGTCCTTCTGGGTTTCTTGATATGAGTGCATATCTTTGCATAAGAGCTTAATTCAAAATGAAAAAATTGAATGGGCTATTCAGGAGATACATATTTCAGTTACATTCAAAACCCATGAGACTTGTGATCACTCTTGGATTAATCTTAGTTTTATGCTGGAGTGAGCACTAGATTATGACTCACAAGACCAGAGTCTGAGTCCAAATGGAAGTATTAAGTAAATGAGACCATGAAAATAATCATGTGAGGTCATAGCCCAATCTAGTCCTGAGGTCTGGGATCTCTTCCCTGAAATTTCAGGGGCAGCTCTGTATTCTTATGCATTTCTTTTAGGTTCTCGCTAGTTCAAGTACATTTCTCTTACTTGTAGTTTTCATAGTGGAATTTCTCCAATTAGGTAAGTTATTTGAATCCATTGCTTACCATATAATGTCCATATAGTTACAGACAAATATACTGGTAATAATATATAGAGAGCAAATAAATGTCATTCTATTAATGATACTTAGAAACCTGACAAGAAGAAATCAGAGGAACATTTATAGGAACACAATTCAAATAGAAACCATACAAATATTAAAAGAAATGTACAAATTTTTATAATAAATAAAGAGAATGTGAAACATCATTAGTAGGCACATTATTTAATAATTAATTCCTCAAATTATTTTCAATAAAGGAAAATGTCTTTTCAATAATATAAAAAACTTTTAATGAATAATCATAATAAATAGCTGAAAAGAATCTATTTCAAAGTGTAGGGTGAAAGACTAATGGCAAACTCTTGACCTTTCACATCATGCTGTCATAAAGAAAGAGGAAATAATCTGAAACAGAGCTATGCTGCACAGCTACACAATAGCCCTATTGTGAGAGTCAAGAATCCTTGTCCTGTAACTGGGTGTGAGTCTCTGGATAGTGTCGGGACCTTTTAAATGTCAGAATTTTCTGGCTCTGGGCCCCTTCTGTCTGTTCTTCATGGAATATTGTGGCTGGATTGCAATAGATGGATAGCTGCTGTTTTAAAAGTTTCCTGAATTTTCCCTGATGATCATAGATGGCAATAGCCATATGAAAAAAAATTAAGAGAAGTTAGAAAGTACTGAAAAAAAGCTCAGTTGGAATTTTGGACTTCTATTAACCTAGTAGGGGAAATGTATTGAGGTCAAAACTCTGCAATAGACTTCAAGTAAATACTTGCATTTTCCTGGATGCCTTGGAGAATATAAACACCTTTAAAGACACATTTCTCCTTTTAAGTATATATTTGTTCAATATGTTTGATCCTTAGTGTTGGAAAATGATCATAACTAAAATTTAACAAATGTGATTAAAGACAGATCTTTGATTTCCTGGTGGAGTCTGTTAATCTCGCTCTCCTTTCCTTCTCTTTTTCTAAACAAATCTAATTCACACATATCCCTGTAGTGCTTATGGAATGTTGACCTTAAGATTCAGATAACATAAATATTCTTTTTATATCTAAGATTTGTAAGGGTGCAAAGTCCTTAGAAATTCTTCTTGAAAAATACGTTTGTTTTAAGATAGGAATATTCCTATTTTTCCATTAAAACTATTTTAATATACTCCAGTATTTCTCCAAGAATCAATAACTTTTAAGTAAGAGTCTCTCGTTGGGACATTATCTTTGTCTTATGAGAGCCTGGTGTTTAGAACCAAAGGTGAATAAGACATACTATTAAACAATCGATAAAAATATCTACTTTAAAATTGAACATAACTTTAAAAGAGACACTTTTAAGTAGATGAATTCTGTTCAATGAATTTGAGGCACACTGCAGTTCACTGGCACTCAGCATTGCTGTCAGTGGTGAGCAGAATTCCCTCAATGAAGTAAATATAAACATAGATCTAATCCCAATGAACATACCTGAAGCAGAGTGGAATAAGATGTCTTTGAAACTGAGACAAAATAAAAAAGGAAAAATGTTCCAAGTGCAAGATTTATATGACTATATCTCTGGCAAATTCTTTGCCCTAAAATTATCTTATTAGAATGTTGATGCATTTACTCTGATCTTATCATAATTTTTGTTTTGTTTTGTTTACAAGAAATTAAAAATGTGAGGGCAACATTTTTTAAGGTATTGCTGATAGGGGGATAAATTTGAAAATTTAGTTTAAAAAACCCAAAATGTTTTGAGACAAAAATGTTATTATTTTTCCAAATTTTACCTAGTTATCAAAAAATAAATGATGTTTATTGGTGATGCTAAATATGTCTTTATTTTGGGCTTAGGAATAATACATTACAGAAAAGAAAAGAGTGAACAATTACCTAATGCAAATTTTGGTTAAGCATCTGAAACAATCTTTTCCTTTAATAATCTTCCTTTATACATTCACTTGCAGAAAAATCTGACTGTATTTTAGCCAAGAAAATTGGTTCAAATTGCGTTAAATTTAAGCTAGAAATATTACTAATTTACTTTATGAGAATACAATTTGATGCCAAATTATTTATGCTTAAATATAAGCTGATTATTATTGGTGGTTTTATGTTTCTTTTCTTCTAAAAAGAAATGCTATTTTATAAGTTAATTTGAAATTCAGTATTTATATAAATATTACAAAATGATATTCTAAACTTTCTGAAGTTAAAGCAAAAAGTGTTTGCTCCTTGTTTAAGAAGAAAACATTAGTGGTGATTATCAAGGCCCAAACAGATTTTTTATATTTCTACTGAGAATCTTTCTTATGTATCATGGCCCTATACATAAACTGATAAAAATGACAATCAAATTAAGGCACCTAGATTGTTATAACAAGTACTTACAGACTCTAAATGTGGTTCTAAAAGTTACCATGAGACTGTAATAAAGTTTGTATGGCCTTTTAGTTCTTGCAAAGCACCAAATACATATTACCGTATATTACCTTATGCACTGTTTGTGACTATTTGCTTTTTTCTCCATTTTTGTACTTTCAGAAAGGTTGAGTTAATCATACTCCTTTTATTCATAGCACACAAATAAATTTATTCCACTTGTGAGCTTACTTATGTTTATAATAAAAAGTAGAAATCCAGCTTCATTATTTTTCACATAGTGTGAAATACCCTAATAGTATATATTAAAGTTATACATATTTCCCTGCCTTTATAATAGTCTCATATATACATAGATTTTTTTCTGTTTTCTCTATTTCATTAGTCTATTTGCTGTTTCTAAACTAGTTCCATATTGTTTTGATTACTAGGAATTTGTTGCATATACTATAGTATATGCTGTCATCTTGTTATTTGATAAAGTGAGACTTCTCTTTTCCTTTAAATTTTTTATAGGAATTAATTTATGTAATTTTGGATGTTTTCAGAATACCATTTCTCAATTTTAAATGTAACATTTTATTTTATCTTGTATATTTTGGAAAATAAACTATGTATTTAATTGCTGATCTTACCTTTACATCCTAATGCTTTCTCTTGGATTTATGTCTCTGATAATTAGAATATGTCCTTCAAGAATTTTTCAAAAATAATTCAACTTCAACAGTATTATCAACCTCAGAATATCTTTATTGTGCCCTCACATTTAGTAAATTATTTATCTTAAAATAAAAGTTTATGTTTCAAATTATTTTTCTTTAATACCTTGAAAACAGAATTTCATTTTCTTATTTATTCCAATTTATATTTTTCAAGTATGATGCCAATACATTTCTTATTCTTTTGTGGCTAATCCTTCACTTTTTGGACTATTTCAAATTAACTTCTATAATTCCTTGGTTTTATTTCATTGTAAAGTGTCTAGGTACAGATTTTCTTCATGTATCTAGTTAGTTCTCCATGCTTCTTTGTAATCTGAGATCCATTATTATTACTTTTTGCCAATTTGCAATGATTATGTTTTTCAAATATTTTCCCTCTACATTTACTTTTTTATTGCCTTAGAAATTTCGATTATGTTAAATGTTGTTATTGTGTTAATACATCGAATTCTGTTTCTTGTCTCATTTATTACATAGTTTTCATCCTACATTACCTTTCTGATGTTTTTATTTATTTATTCATATAGTAAGTTAGTTATTTTGGAGAATTCCTCAATTTAATACTCTACTATGTTATTCCTTCTCTGTATCTGTTTCTTTATTCATCTCAGCTTCAAATCTCTTTTTCTGTGTTCATTATTACATAAAATTCCTATCTCTCTGATGGTATCTATTGTATTTAATTATTTGATCCGTCTTCTATTAATTCTCATTGTACTTGTTGAGCAGTTATTAGGTTGGTGCAAAAGTAACTAGTCTCAAACACACCTTTATTAATCAAAATAGGAACCATTACAATCAACACATTTTTGCCAACAAGAAATAAGGTTGTTTATTTCTGTAGCATAAAAATCCGTACTTCCTGATTCCACGAACTCTTGGAAAGCATTTTCTGCATCCTGCTGGCTGTGGAAGCGTTTTCCCAGCAAAAAGTTGTCAAGATGCATGAAGAAGTGGTAGCTGGTTGGCAAGAGATCAGGTGAATATGGTGGATGAGCCAAAACGCCATAGCCCAATTCGTTTAACTTTTGAAGTGTTGTGTGACCTGCGGGAGGTCAGGCATTGGGTGCTTTCTGTTGACCACTGTCAGCTGCAGGTGTTGCCGTTTTCAGTGCGTCTCATTGATTTGCTGAGCGGACTTCTCAGATGTCATGGTTTTGCTGGGATTCAGAAAGCTGTAGTGGATTAGACGAGCAGCAGACCACCACACAGTGACCATGACCTGTTTTTGGTGCAAGTTTGGCTTTCAGAAGTGTTTTGGAGCTTCTTCTTGGTCCAACCACTGAGCTGGTTGTGGTCGGTTGTCATAAAAAATCCACTTTTCGTCGTGCATCATAATCCAATTGAGAAATGGTTCGTTGTGTACAAAAACAGAAGATGACACTTCAAAACGATGATTTTTTTGGTTTTCAGTCAGCTCATGAGGCATCCACTTATGGAGCTTTTACACCTTTCCAATTTGCTTCAAATGCTGAATGACTGTAAAATGGTCAACCTTTAGTTCTTCAACAACTCCTTGTGTAGTTGTAAGAAGACAAGCGTCAGTGATTGCTCTCGGTTGTTGTCAACTTCCAATGGCCAACCACTGTGCTCCTAATCTTCAAGGCTCTCGCCTTCTTTGCAGACTTGTTGAACCCACCAGTGCACTGTACATTGGTTAGCAGTTCCTGGGACAAATGCGTTGTTGATGTTGCAAGTTGTCTCTGCTGCTTTATGACCCATTTTGAACTTGAATAAGAAAATCACTGGAATTTGCTTTTTGCCTAACATCATTTCCATAGTCTAAAATAAATATAAAATAAACAGCAAGTAATAAGTCATTAGCAAAAAACAAAGCGAGAAATGTGCATTAAAATGTTGTATAACATAGCCACATTTATTTAAGAATGTATTCCGATATCAAACGGCAAATTTCAACAATGCTAAAACCACAATTACCTTTGCACCAACCTAATATTTATTTGTTTGTTTACATAATAATGGTTGTGATTATTTCCTGCCCGTGAACTTCTATTCCCCTGAGGCTATCAAGTACTTTGGTTGGAAATGCATACCGTATAACAATTTCAAAGCTTTGGGTCTACTTTTGTCCTTGCTGGTGAGTTTGTGTGTGTGTGTGTGTGTGTATGGGAGTTACTTAGAACAGAGAACCACTCTTATTGGCTGTTCTACTCCCCAATATCAATCCCATTACTTTTCCATGGTAACTCCTTGAACTTCCACTATAGATACTCCTCTTTTCCAAGAGCTGTTTATTATTATTATTTTTTTTAATATAATGGCCCCTTAGCATTGTGTGTAGGGGGCTGTGTATGGAAATGGAGGGGTGGTTAGCAATACCCTTTGTTATCTGATCCTCTCTCCATAGAGCTCTGGTTTCCTGGTTCTGCCCTGCTTAGCATAGTGGGGCAAGGAAAAAGATTAACTATAAAGCTACCCCAAACCATTTCCCTTACTGTGGCATTTGATCCCTTGTCCTGGTCTGAAGTTTTCTTCCTTCACCAAGTCACAAATGAAGTTTCTCTCTTCAGGAGTTTTTTACAATTAGATGTTTATTTTCCCCAAATCCATTCACTTTTCTCTCCTTTCTCTGGCTTCCTCAGGATTCCCATGTGGGAAGGAGACAGCAGCCCACATTGGAGAGTAATCCTTTTTTAAATACTTTTCTAATTTGTTTTAAAATATGTACCTTCCACATGAATTGTAAGCTCTGAAAAAGCAGGAAGCATATTTGATTGCTTCATTCAATATCCACTCCACTTAGTAAGTTCATGTGAACTTGGTAACTCATATGAAATGAATAAATTAATGCATAAATACATGTAGAAATGAAGAAATATAAATGCTTAAATATAGAGAAAGTGTCATATCTGAATATTGAATCCAAACTCTATGTTTCACCAATAAAATACATGTGTTTCTACATTATAATGAGATATAGGTATAAATCAGAATGGCACTGGGCTTCTTAATTCCTATAGAAATATCTGGTTTTCATGTTATCAGGCTCTGTGTTCTCTAAATCCTACTCAGCCTCATGTTCCTACATAAATTCATTCTCTCTCTTTCTCTCTTTTCGTTTTACTTAAAGTCAAATGAATGCTGTTCATGACTATATCTGGCTTTTGTTCTAAATATGTCCATAGACTATTATACCGGTGAAATTGGCTATTTGTAAAGGCTTCTTTTGTCTACACTAAAGTGAAATTTAAGGCATTTCCTTTCTTTTGACTTCCCTTTTTTCTCATCTAGTGCCTACTTGGTTTCTTAATATATCCTCTCCATAAGACGTGAGATTCAGCCTTCGGATTGTGTGGTGACAAAATGAGAAAGAAAACAGCAGCCTTGGAGTTCTAGGCACTGGCCTGGTGGTAGCAACAGCTGAGTCTGAGTCTCCGTGAGCTGGTCTGGCTCTCATAATTAGGCCTCCATGTTCTTGTATTGGACATAAACAATTTCACGAAACATTGATACCAGAAAAGGCTACTCTGTGACCATGATAGACCAAGACAAAGACAAGAAGACCACTTCATAACGTCTGTACACAGGCAAAACACAAGCACTGCCCAAATCATGTAAACTAAACATTCCTTTAACCTGGCTAACATGAGTCACTGCTACTTCTTTACCAATAATAATGTTAGAATTGTTCTCATTTCTCCTTCTAGATAGAACCCTGTCATAGAATCGTTTTCATTTCATAATATTACCCAATCCAGAGTGAGCCTCACTTCCTTGAATCCTCCTCAAGATCGGTAAAACAAGGATCAAATAGGCTAAGTCATTTCTAACACCCACTTACTGAGGTGCTTCACAGTTCCCCATGCTGTGCATCCTCCTTTGCTACAAAGAGGCATAAACCTGACTTGTTCAAATACAAGTGTGTTCTTTGTGCGCTTTAGTAGACGGCATTGAATAAAAGAGAAGAGAAACACAAAGCAACTCAGAAGGAACAACTCAAAATAATCACAAGGATATTCAAAATACTTGAGATTTTTGTTGTGTACCACCAAAATCTCTAAGTCCCAGGATGTGTCCCTGAAATTCAATTCCTTCGCGTCAGAATTTATTTTCCCAGATGGCGGATAGAGTACCTGGCCGATGCTGCTTTGGTGGAAGAGGGTTCTTCTCCAATACATCCCTAACTTTATGATCCGTTATAAAAGAAATAAAAGTTAATTAATTAAAGAGAATATTGACCTCTGAAAAAATTGCTTGCTCCTTCTTACAGATATTTATTTCAGAGCACAGGGAATCGTATTATGTGACCTTCCTGACTTTTTTGTTCCCCATGCGTAAATCTGTCAATAAGTAAGCTGCCTGCTTAGCTGGGATGGTCGATCTAGAAAATAAAGACAGGCAGATACCAATGCCAAGCTGCGGTTTATTTCTGAGAAATTTTTACTTCTGTTTTCATTTTGGTTCTTAGTAAGTTTGACAATACTAGGCATATCATTTTGCCTCTTTTCAAATTTCCCTGCTGAGATACAGGGAGAGCTGATCTGCCTGATGGAGGAAGTCTGAGGATGATTAATGTTTGGGAAAGATTGTGAGAAACAGTGCCACCCAAGTTTAATACATTATTATTTTACTAAATCACAATTTTCTTGGTGTTCATATCAGTGGCTTACCCTTTATGCAGCTATAATTGATTCAGATGTCATTTATAAAAAGGGAAAAAAAGAGCAAGAAGAAGGAAGAGAAAAATTCACAGCACAGCAAAGAGAAATTACTGCAATATGAACTCACACTGTAGCTTTCTTTCATGGTCTGGCACTTTTTAATCTTGAGTCATAGATGGAAAAATAAAGGAAAAATTTAAGGCACAACCATTATACAGTAGGCGAGGCAAGTGAGATTGCTCGGACTGATTACTCTGAACTCTAGAAAACAGCTACAGAATGTCTAGAATTCCCCAGACATGACTGTTATGACTCTGTGTTGTGGCTCAACAGCCTTCGTTTTCAGATACATTACTTTGGAGTACCAATTTTCTGTCTCAAAACCTTTATTTTGATCTTGGTTTGGAAATAACCTATAGCTATAGTATTTCTTTTGCGGCTCGAGAACTCATAGATGATTTTGTTTCTGATATCATAACAACTTTTAATTGGCAATTAAAAATATGAGAAAAACATGGAGTTATATTAGCTGATTCCTTTTCCCAATAATTCTACTTAGCTCATATAATTCAATCTAGTGTTTCTGTTTCTGCTTTCATTTTCCTTGTCTCTGATCGAGGTCCTGTGGGCACAGTCAATTAGAAAGAGTTTTAGAAAAAATAGCTGAAAAATAATGAAAAAATAGCTGAAATGATGAAATTAGGTATGTATTGTATCTTCACAATTTATTAAAAAGTATAATTTCTTTCCATGAAAGAGATGACTTTTTTAGAATAGCTGAAATTTATAAAAACATGCACACACTAAATGATATGTTCAGCTAATATTTCTAAGTGACTGTAGAAAGTTAATCTAAATTCTAAATGTGTGTAATATTTTTTAATCATCTGGAGGGCAGAAATTCTGGCATGGTTTTATAACAGCAATAAGGAGAGGCAGTTCAAAACCAGCTGTGTAAAGAAGGATTTCAGGACAACATTAATGGCATGATTTAATCAAGCATTTCTTATTGTGGAATTTCATATAGCCATTCAAAATTGTGCTTGTAACAAATATTTAAATGCCTTGAACAAATGGTCATAATATAAAACTAATTTTTCAAATGGCAAGCAAAATTGGATGCTGTATATGAAATATGATCTTAACTCTAAATAGATGGAAAGATGGTAAGCTAGATAGCTGATAGACCAGATGGTACATAAACAAGAATAAATAAGAAAGAGACAAAGAGTAAAAAAGACAAAAAAGAAGGCAGGAAGGAAACAAGGTAGAGAAAAGGGGGAGAGGGTGGGGAAGGAAAGGAAGGAAAAAAGAAAAGGAAAAGAATGAAGGAGAAAGTCAGGGGGAAAAAGGAGCTAGCTGGAAGCAAGTAAGTATATTAATCAATTTTATTTAATATTAGTAAAAATATTAATTAATGAAAGTGTTATGGATCTATGAGTGATCTAACCAGAAGTGATTTCTACTATACTGTTAGATACCCCAAATTTTTCTATATGGGGCATATATTTTCTATACCCTCAAAATTAAAATATTAGTTTCAAAAACAAAAATATTCTTGCCATCTAAATCCTTACCCCAATGGTCATAGTTGAATGTTAATATCACACACACAAAAGTTCTGTAGTAAAGTACTTATGTATATTTTTTCATTAATGTAATCAGAACAATTCCTGTTAGTACCTCACATCAGGATTTGTATGAACTTGTTTAAATGCCACATTGCTCATTAAGTGAAAAGTTCTTATAACTCAAGTCAAGGTAATTATTCTTTTCTTCCTTGTACAAATGTCATTTTGAATAAAGTATACTCATCATTAAAACTCGAGATACTATACCTGAGAAAGTATTTTGATTGATGTTTCTGATTGCTGAATGTTAACTTCTACTCAAAAATTGCCCACACATTGTGGAAAAGTTAATTCCAGTGACAGTGGCAATACTCAGTGCACAGATGAAGGGACAGACATTATTGTGTACACCAACATCTAACATTGTATCAGTGCTATGTCTGCCAATCTGAATCTATTATTAGCTTTTACTTTGGAATCTAAGTGAAACTGCACTACCAGTTATCTTAGTTCAGGAACAGGGTGGATCATAAAGACAATTGTGAAATCAGCATAGATCTTCAAAAATATTTAATTGCTTCCTTCAATATTCTTCTTGGAAATATTTTTTCTCTCCTAGTCACCAAACCTACAACCACTGACTTCATGAGAATTGTCCCTTGCTTCCTTTCTTGGTAGCCCCCCAAACTGTTGGTCTTGCAACATGTCCATAGATACACGTGTAATTTTAAAAGAAAAAGAATGAGGCTGACTTTGAATGAATAAATTTAGGTCCTAGCTAGCTGATAGTACCTTGTGAGATAATGTGTCTATAAAGAATATTTTTCACAAGTTATCCAAGGCTCTATTTAGGCATCCTGCTTCAATAGTTGTACAGATTAGCCTACAGACTTGGATAACAGAAAACTCATTTAAAATTATAAAAGTAACCTGTAACTTTAAAGAATGTAAAGAAGACACAGTGAAAATGAGAATATATAATATATCCATTAGCCAGAAATAACTGCTCCAGCCAGAGATAACTTTTATTATATTTTTATATATGGGTAAATACATAGATATTCTTACAGATTTCTGTGCCTTAGTTTTATATCAATTATTTTATTTTATAAAAGTTTAAATCTTTAATATTTTCTGCATATGAATTATGTTAGGGAATAATTTTCATAGTAAAATGCATATGATTTTAATTAACTTTGAATGTTACCTTAGATGTATGAAAATTTATTGAAGCAAATCATTTTTTATTTAAGTTCAGCTTACTGTTTTACAGTTTTCTTACTACCTATTTATTAATATGTAATTATTAAATAATATATTTAGTATAATTAACATTGACACTGAGATATATTTTTCACAAGTATTGTCTTTTGTATTTCAATTTTTTATTTTTTAATAAAAATTTGGAAATTGAATTTTTTATTCTTTTATAGAAATACTTTTAAACCCATGTTAAGCCCATTTTATGTTAATTGTTGAAAATTATTTTCCTGATGTTTGCCCCCATTTAATAATTAGACTTTCTACATACAGATTTTTTAAAAATTTTATATAGCTTGCTGACTTCTTTATTAAGAACATTATTTCCTCCCTTATGATTATGTAGTTATTTACATATATGGACTTCTTCAGAACATATACATATCATTTTCCTTATTATACATTTTATACAGATGATTTTTCTTTGGTATTAAATACAGGATAATTATCTGTCCTTTACCCACTGAAAAGAGATGCCATCTTTATAGTATATGCCTCAATATATTCCTAAATTTGAATTTAATATGCTTGTTTTATGCCATATAACTTGGTAATTGTATGTATTGATTTAATTACCATAAAATTATAAGCTATACTATTGTATGATAAATCAAGTGTTTCCATCACATTGCTTACATGAATTTCCACATTATATTTCTAGATGAACTTAGGAATCATTATGTTTCCAGTTCTAAAATCTAATAAAAATGTTCATCGTAAACCTAATAAATAGACTAATAGACTAATATGTCAATCTTAGACAATATTGAGCATTCTCATCTAGAAACTTGCTATCATTTAAAAAAGAATGAATGATATCCATTTCAATTGAATAAGGGCAGAATTTTGTCAGGTGATTTTTTAAGTGTATATTATAAAAGTAAATACCTTCTCCCCTTTCTGTTGATGTAATGCATTACATTTATAAATTATTTGATGTTACTACCCTGCATCCCTCAAATAAATGCTATTTTTATAGGGTATTTTAATAGCAATCA
>CM052436.1:39232974-39281324 GCA_028533085.1 Varecia variegata | reverse complement strand
TGATTGCTATTAAAATACCCTATAAAAATAGCATTTATTTGAGGGATGCAGGGTAGTAACATCAAATAATTTATAAATGTAATGCATTACATCAACAGAAAGGGGAGAAGGTATTTACTTTTATAATATACACTTAAAAAATCACCTGACAAAATTCTGCCCTTATTCAATTGAAATGGATATCATTCATTCTTTTTTATAACTTCATAAATTATATATTATAATTCTGCTACACTTTCTCCTACTCTAGCTTGTAATAATAAAATTTTAAGTAAAATAGGATTAGAAGCAAACTGTATAAATATGGCTAAATACTTAATAAAAGGCCATTGACAAATGCCTTATTAATGTAAAAATTCCTGAAGGTATTGTATAAAATTTCAGGAACAAGACAGGACACTTCTTTTTTTTTTTTTTTTTTTGAGATAGAGTCTTTGCTCTTCCCGGGCTAGAGTGTGGTGGCATCAGCCTAGCTCACAGCAACCTCAAATTCCTGGGCTCAAGCAATCCTCCTGCCTTAGCCTCCTGAGTAGCTGGGACTACAGGCATGCACCACCATGCCTGGCTAATTTTTCTATAAATTTTTAGTTGGCCAGATAATTTCTTTCTATTTTTAGTAGAGATGGGGGGGGGTCTCGCTCTTGCTCAGACTGGTCTTGAACTCCTGAGCTCAAACGATCCACCCGCCTTGACCTCCCAGAGTGCTAGGATTACAGGCGTGAGCCATCGCGCCCGGCCAAGGACACTTCTTATCAACATTATATTTCAACATTGCTTGACAGTTTTTAGGCAATAAAATTGGGCAAGAGAATAAAGTAATTAGCAAATATATCATAAAGAGGAGTTATAATTATTCATATTTGGAGATAATATGATAAACATAATAAAACATTATATTAATAAGTTAGTTGTAAGAAAATTTTTTCCTATACTAACCATTATAACTTAGAAATGAAAATGAAAAAAAAACAAAAAAAAACACTTACAATAGTGTCCCAAACTATAAAACACTTAGAAGTCTTTAATAAGAAAATGATAGCATTTATATGAGAAGTGGTATAAGATCTAAACCAATGGAAAGAGTTACCATAGTCCTTTGTAGCAAAATTATTAGATAAATTTTAACATGTTAAAATATATTGTCCAGCTTTTGAATGCAATCAATCAAGTCTATATGAATTGTCCTGGAGTTAATTTTCTATGTATAATAATTTATGGGGAAAAAGTGTTTTGGAGAAATGGTATTATTTCTGTAAAAGGCAACTATGTAAGATGCTATTAATACTCAAAAGCAAACACTGACCATTTTCATGAATAAATGAATGAAAAAATGAATCAATATGGTATCTTTAGGTTAATGGGAATTTGCACATATTTGCATAGGAGTGGTGAAAAGTATGGAAGAATAGACTACCAGCTATTAATCTTGGAGACATTTTTACCTCAAGAAGGAAGAGACAAAAAGGAAAGAAAATCATTAAAAAAAAACATTCAATGTTCCTAAGGAACATTTTTGTGGAATGTGTTTTCAAGTTTACCTAAGGTTGTAATTCTTTTTTTTTATTTTCTTTCTTGTTAGCATTATCATTTAATCAAACTTGTTCACTTTTGCATAACATGCTAGTGCATTTTGGTCTAATTTCTTCCTATGAGGAATAGCATCATTGAAAATAATTCTCAATTTCCCTGGCTCAATTTGTCAAAGTTCAAGTTTTACTTGCATGCAGTTTTCTGCTTCAATTGCACAGAAACAATCATCTCTATTGCTATTACTATAGCTATTTCTGTTACAATTTGCTGTTCCATGAATGTGTGAAATACGAAAGAAAACTAGAGTTATTACTGATCTCTTTTGAGAATAAACTCTACAAAATATTTTGTGATTATAATTCCCATTCCATAAAGCAAAATTCTAAAACAAATAAAAACCCAAGAATGCAATATATTATGTTTCTCAGGCAGAGGTAGTGTTTTTTTGTTTCCTATATTCTGGAGGTGAAGTTCATGAATAGTAAAAGTTTAAGCATTTAACGACATTATCTGCATCTATTTTTCCAGCTGGATATTAGGAACTATCTTAGCTGATATTGTTGAGGTCTCAGGATTTTCAACTTCTCTTACTGTGCCCTCAGCTTTGGGAACTTGGAAATTAATCCCAGTCTTAATACCTCACCTAATTTTTACTGCTATCCTTTGGAATTATCTTCAGTGCAACTTCAGCACTATTATATTAAATATTTGGAAACTACAGGTGCTAGAAACATGCATTTATACATCTTTCTTTATTTCTCAATTGTATCAAAATTTCAAGTAGCTCTTTTATTTTCTCCTAGAGTTCCTTTCCTTATTTTCTGATCTTTAATTTTTGATTTAATAGCAAGATTGTTTTATTACCAATCATTTTCTTTTCATTTTATTATTTAAGCTTTTTCACTTTTATTGAAGTATAATTGACAAATTTTAATATATATTTTCAGTGTACAACAAGTTTTGATATGTGCATACATGTGAAATGGTTGCCACACTCAAGCTAATTAACACGTCCATCACCACATACAGTTACCATTTTTACATGTGTGGTGAGAAAACTCAAGATCTATTCTCTTAACAAATTTCAAGTATGCATAAGCATTATTAACTATAGTCTTACTACAGTCTCTAGTAAGAGACTACAGCATTATTAACTATAGTCTTACTATAGTCTTTAGTAAGAGAACTAGAATTAAAAGGAAAGCCTGAAGATGTGACTGAATTGTTGTAATTTCATGATAAAACTTGAACACATGAGGAGTTGCTTTTTCTGGATGATTAAAGAAAGTGGGTTTTTGAGATGGAATCTACCCCTGGTGAAGATGCTGTGAACATTGTTGAAATGACAACAAAGTATTTAGAATATTACATAAACTCAGTTGACAAAGCAGTAACAGGATTTGAGAAGATCGAATCCAATTTTAACAGAAGTTCTACTGTGGATAAAATGCTACCAAAGAGCATTATATGCTGCATAGAAATCATTTGTGAAAGAAACATCCAATTGATGTGGCAAACTTCATTGTTGTCTTTTTTTAGAAAACACCATCCTGCTCAGTCAACAGCCATTAACATGGAGGCAAGATCCTCAATCAGCAAAAAGATTACAACTCAATGAAGGCTCAAATGAGTGATTGTTAGGATGTTTTAACAATAACGTGATTTTAAATTAAGATGCGTATGCTATTTTTTAGACATAATGCAATTGCATACTTAATACACTAAATTATAGTGTAAAAATAACTTTTATATGCCCTGGAAAACCAAAAAATTTGTGTGACTCACTATTTGTGATGTTCACTGTATTGCAGGGGTCTAGAACCCAGCCAGCAATATCTCCTGTATATACAAATGCCTATATATAGATATAGATATATGCTATATGATACATATATGTATATATTATATCACATTTCTTTACCCATTCATATGTCAATGAATGTTTAGATTAGATTTTTTTCATATCTAGACAACTCTGAATAATGCTGTAGTGAAAATGAGAGTGTAGAAATTTCTTCAAATTACTGATTTTATTTCCTTTGGATATATGGCCAGTAGTGGGATTGCTGGATCATATATCCATTCTATTTTTAATTGTTTGAGAAACCTATATACTATTTTTCATGTTTGTACCAATGTACATTCTCATCAACAGTAGACAAAGGTTCTTTTTTCTCCATATTCTTGCCAAAAATTTTCATCTTTTGTCTTTTTAATATCATTCATTCTAAAAGGAGTGAGGTAATATCTTATTGTGGTTTTGATTTGTATTTCCCTAATGATTACTGATATCTAGCCCCTTTTAATATATCTGTTGGCCATTTGTGTGTATGTGTTCATTTGAGAAATGCCTATTCAGTTTCTTTTACTCATTTTAAACTTTTTGTTTGCTATTGGATTTTTTATTTTTAGTTTCTTACATATTTTGTATGGTTTACAAACATTTTCTTCTATCCTATAGGTTGTTCCTTGACTTGATTGATTATTTCCTTTGCTGTGCAAAAGCTTTTTAGTTTTATGCAACTCAACTTATATGTTTGTACTTTTATTGCCTGTGCTTTTTGGGGTCATATCCAAAAATCATGGACATGATTTTTCTGTTTTGAGTAGTCAATTTCTTTTCTTAATGTTTTATAATTTTTAAAGTGTAGTTATTTCAACTTTTTAGTTAAATTTATTTCAAAATATTTTATTCAATTTATTGCTATTGGAAATGGGATTTTTTTTTTTTAATTTATTTTCCAGACAGTTTGCTGTTAATGGAAAGAAACACAACTGATTTGGGCATATTGATTTTGTATCCTGCAACTTCACTGAATTTGTTTATTAGTTTCAATAGTTTTTATGATGGAGTCTTTAGGGTTTTCTATACATAAGATCATATTATCTGCAAACAGATATAATTTTATATTTTTCTTTCCAATTTTGATGTCTTTAATTTCCATTTCTTGACTAATTGTTCTGGCTAGAACTTCCAGTACTATATTGAATAATATATTGTCAAGACTAGGCATCCTTATTTTGTGACTGATCTTAGAGAAAAAGCTTTCAGCTTTCACCATTGAATATGATTTTGACATATATGCCATTTACAATGCTTAAGCACATTCATTCTATATCTAATTTGTTGAGAATTTTCATCATGAAAAGATGCTGCATTTTATCAAATGCTTTTTATGCATGTATTGAGATGATCATGTGGTTTTTATCCCTTATTCTGCTACTATGGCCTATCGCATTTATTGATTTGTTTATGTCGAATAGCCTTGCACACGAGGGGTAAACCCCAGTTCATCATAATGAATGGTTCTTTTATTGTGCTATTAAATTTTGTTTGCTAATAATTTATTGAGGATTTTTATATATACATATATTAGGAATATTGGCCTATAATTTTCTTTTCATGTAGTATCCTTGTCTAGCTTTGGTATCAGGGAAATGCCAGCCTTGCAAAATGAGTTTGAAGTATTATCTTCTCTTCAATATTTTGGGACAGTTTGAAAAGGGTTGATGTTACTTCTTCTTTAAATGTTTAATAGAGTTCAACAGTGAAGCCATCTGAACCTGAACTTTTCTTTAATGGGAGACTTTTTATTACCAATTTGATTTCCTTATGTGATATTGGTCCGTTCATATTTTCTATTTCTTCATGATATAGTCTAGGTAGGTTGTATGATTCTAGAAATTTATGCATTTAAGTTATCCAACTTTTTGGGGTATAATTGCTTGTAGCAATCTCTATAATCCTTCATATTTCTGTAGTATCAGTTATAATGTCTCCTTTTCCTTTCTGATTTTCTTTGAGTCTTCCCTTTTGTTTTCTTAAATGCATTAAAGGCTTGTCAATTTTCTCTATTTTTTAAAAACCTATCTCTTAGTTGTATTGATCTTTTCTATTATTATTCTATTAACAGTTCCTACTCCCTTCATTTCTGCTCTGATCTTTTGATTTTCTTCTACTAATTTTCAGCTTAGTTTGTTCTTTTTCCAGTTTCCTGAGGTGAAACATTAGGTTGTTTATTTGAGATCTTTCTTTTCTCTTTATGTAGCTATTTAGGGCTATAAGTTTCCTATTCTAATTTTTTTTTCTGCTCATAAGTTTTGATGCATTTTCATTTTCATCAAAATATTTTTTCATTTTCCTTTCAATTCCTTTTTTGGCCCATAGTTTGTCCAGCATTGTGTTGTTTAATTTCCATGTTTGTGAATTTTCTAATTTTACTCTTATTACTAATTTCTAGTTACATATTCTTTTGGTTGGAAAAGACAGTTGATGCAATTTCTTACTTCTTAAATTTGTTAAGACTTGTTTTGTGGCCTAACACGTGATCTGTCTTGAAAAATGTCATTGTGTGCTTGAGAATATGTATTCTGCTGCTGTTAGGTGGAATCTTCTGCATATGTCTGTTATATTTGTTCTGTAATGTTGCTCAGGTCTACTGTTGCCTTATTGATTTTCTACGTAGATGACCTATCCATTGCCAAAGTGAGGTATTGAAGTCCTCTGCTATTATTGTTTTTTGTTTATTTTTTCATTCAATTTTGTTAACATTTGCTTTATATATTCAGGTGCTCCAATATTAGGTGCACATATGTTTATATTAATATTGTATGTCCTCTTAATGAATTGATCCCTTCATCATTATATAATGATCTTATGACAATTTTTCACTTAAAATCTATTTTATCTGCTAGAAGTATAACCACTCCTGCCTTTTTTGGTTACAATTTGCATCCCTTAACTTTAAAGTTATTTGTGTCCTTAAAGTTAAAGTGAGTCTCTTGTCGGCAACATATAGTTGGATCTTGTTGTTGTTGTTCTTTAGTCCATTCAACCATTCTAAGTCTTTTGATTGGAAAATTTAATCCATTTAAACTAATTATTAATAGATATGGACTCACTATTATCATTTTGTTAATTGCTTTATAACTGTTTCATGGTGCCTTTTTCTCCTTCCTTGCCCTTTTTCTGCCTTCCTTGTGTTTTGATGATTTTTTTGGTAATGTTATCCTTTGATATCTTTCTGTTTATTGTTTGTGTATCTATTATATGTTTTATTTTTGTGATTATCATGAGGCTTACATAAAACATCTTGTACTTATAGTCTATTTTAAGGATAAAACTACTTAAACTTAATAGTATACAAAAACTTAAGGCATGAAACTATAAGAAGAAAATGTTGGAAAAACTCCTATAGACATTGGTCTAGGCAAAGAATTTATGAAGATCCCCAAAAGAAATCACAGCAACAACAAAAATAAATAAATAGGACCTGATCAAATTAAAAAGCTTCTGCACAGCCAAGGAAACTATCACAAGAGCAAGCACATAACTTACAAAATGGGAGAAAATTTTAGCATGTTACACATCCGAGAAAGGGCTGATAACTAGAATCTATATAGAACTCAGAAAAATCAGCAAGAAAAAAATCAAACAACACCATCAAAAACTGGGCAAAGGACATGAACAGAAACTTTCAAAAGAAGATAGACTAATGGCCAACAAACATATAAAAAAAAGGTCAACATCCCCAATTATCAGGGAAATGCAAATCAAAACCACAGTGAGATTTTACTTATCTCCAGTAAGAACAGCGTTTATCAAAAAGTCCCAAACCAATAAATGTTGGCATGGATGCTGAGAAATAGGAACATTCATACACTGTTGTTGGAACTGCAAACTAGTACAACCTCTGCGGAAAGTAGTATGGAGATATCTCAAAGAGATACAAGTAGAACTACCATTTGATCCAGCAATCCCATTACTGGGGATCTCCCCAAAAGAACAAAAGGCATTCCGTAAAAAGGACTTCTGCACTCTAATGTTTATAGCAGCACAACTCGCAATTGCAAAGATGTGGAAACAACCCAAGTGCCCATCAATACATAAAGGGATTAATAAAATGTGGTATATGTATACCATGGAGTTCTACGCAGCCACAAAAAACAATGGTGATCTAGCACCTCTTGTATTATCCTGGATAGAGCAGGAACCCATTCTACTAAGTTATGTATCCCAAGAGTGAAAAAACAAGCACCACATGTACTTACCATCAAATTGGTATTAACTGATCAACACTTAAGTGCACCTATAGTAATAACATTCATCAGGTGTCAGGCAGATGGGAGGGGGTATGAGGGGATGGGTATATCCACACCTAATGGGTGCAGTGCACACTGTCTGGTGGATGGACACACTTAAAGCTCTGACACTGGTGGGGCAAAGGCAATATATGTAACCTAAACGTTTGTACCCTTGAAATATGCTGAAATAAAAAAAAATAAGAAAAAAATAAAAAAGATATTATATAAAAACTATACTATTACTATTTTCCTTAAAAGTTATGTTATTGATGCAATAACTACATCTTTTTCTATTGTGTAGCTATTAATAAATTATTGTTTATACTTGTCTTTTAACTTTTGCACTAAATTTAAAAGTGATATATGTACCACCCTTATGATATTGATACATTCTGGACTTTAATCTTTATAATATTTGACTATATACTTACCTTTACCAGTGAGTTTTATACTTATTTGAATAAGCTTTTTGTCCCTTTCTCTTTCTTGGCTCCTTCTGCAATTTTCATATGTGTATTTTGATTTACATCATGTGCCTTAAGTCAGGTAGGCTTTCTTCCTCATTTTTATTACTTTTTCCCCTTTTTGTTCTTGTAACTGAATAATTTCAAATGATCTTCCTTTCAGTTGGCTGATTTTTTCTTCTCTATAATTGAGTTTGCTATTGAAGCTCTCTACTGAATTTTTCAGTTCAGTCATTACGTTCTTCAGTTTCTGAATTTCTATTTGGTTCTTTTGATGTTTTCTATTTTTTAAACTTCTAATTTTGTTCATGCATTATTCTCTTGTAGCTCATTGAGCTTATTTAAAATGCTTATTTTAAATTTTTTGCTAAGTAGTTCATGGATCTCCATGTCTTTACAGTTAGTTATTGGAGCATTTTTAGTTTCCTTTCTTGTCAGATTTGCCTGACTCATTGTGGTCTGTGTACCTTTGCATTTGTGTCTGTTCATTTGAAAGAGCAAGCATCTCTTTCAATCTTGACAGACTTGATTTTTCAGGTAAAGACTTCTCCTAGCTGATGAGACTTTCTCCAGGGTCACAGATAAGTTGAAATGGAGCCAGATGCCGTGGCTGTGATGGCTCTGACATTGAGTCCATTGTTGGCAGTCTGGTTGCTAGAGCCCATGTGGTGGTGGCTCCCACCATGTTTGTGGGCAGACAGGAGAGCCTCCAGACCAAGTTAGAGCAGGGCTGGAGCTGGGTCATGGAACAGTTTCATGGGCCACAGTTTGGTCCAAGCTATTCAAACCATTACCAGGGGCACACACAGGCATGGCTCCTGCTAAGTTGTTTGCTGAAAGTGGATGATGGCAGCACCATTGACAAGTGAGGCCCTAGTTAAGTCCACAGGGGACAGTACTACTTTCAGTCCATAGCCAGGACCATTATTGGTTGACCTGCCAGCTGTGAGTGGGCCTGCCTTCTCAAAAAGAAACTCCTCAGCCTTGGGCCTACCCAGTATTTTATAACCAGTTACTTGGATCCCAAAACTCTAACAAAGACAGCTTTGTCCATAAATATTGCTAAATGTTTGGTTTTATGGGATGATGCAATCTTGAGACCTCCTATTATGCCATCATGATAGTGTGACTCCTGTTATTTTCTCTTAAAATTTTCATTCTGTTCAATCTATGTTTACTTTGTTAACCTCAATTTTTAATTTTTTTTCTTTGCATCCCTTGCCCTTTTTACTATTTTCAATGTATCAGTTTTGATTTCCTAACCCATCTTCTGTGAGATAATTATATTTGAATCTATAATATATCCATGACCTTTGAATTAGACTCTTAATTACTTGACTCTTACTCAACTTCAGGTCTTAAATTGACAATACAATCATGAGTTGTCCGAATGCAATTCTATAGCAGATGTGGTAGATGATAATACTCTTCAAATATTCACCGTTCCCTACTTTGTCAGACAATTAAAATTCCTGCTCCACTGATATCAAACTTGGCCATGGGACTTACTTTATTCTATAAAATGTGAATAAAAGTAACTTGTTTCACTTAATGGACAAATCTTTAAGAGTCATATTTTCTTTCACTCTGCTACTTTAGTGTAGACCTGTAAGGGACATGCAATAAGATCAAGAAATAAAACATTGCTTTATTGTGAGACTCTGAGTTTTGTGAGCTGTTTGCTACTGTAGCAAACCTGAACTGAAATGGTAACCTTATTAGCCAAAAATTATTTTGATATTTATTACAATCTTGAATTTGAAAATCATCCGGATCTTTCAGCATACTTTTATTTTAATAGGATTCAAGAATTGCATAAATCAATGATCAAAGCTAGACTGAGTATAACAGACCATCATTTCTGAAGAATCATATGAATGATTCATGAGTGAAAATGTAACTTTTGATAGAATGAGGGTTTAGTATTTTAGAGTCCCTCATTAAATAAACTAATAAGCTTCTTACCTCAATTTTTTTTCTTCTTTGTAATCTTGGTAAATGGCTTGTCCCATGAATTCCTTATGGGTTTCTGATTTTTTTCTGCCACTACTATTTGTTAGATATAGGGAGACAAAGTAAATACTGTACCTATACACTGAAATTAATGTGCTCTATCTGACCAAATAATTTATTCCAAGATACATCTAATATATTTCAGGTTATGTTTGTGACATTATGAATAAAAACTAATCATTTTGTGTGTATACAAGTGTTCCAAACACTGGCTAAGAAATTCAAATGCATTATCTCGTCTTATTTTTATAGCAACTATATTAGGTCATTTGGAATTATTTTTTGACTATTACTACTTCTCAGTTCGAAATGCAAACTGCCTGTCCAGATTCCTTCATTTATAGCTTTCTATTAGGTTCTGAAAATAGGAGACACTAAAAGAATATTGAAAAACAATAAAAAGAGACAAGAGAATTTCATCAATATGTTGGCTTGTTCTTCCTATTCATAATGTCTTAATAGTGGCAGTTCATTTCAGCCTCCAGATTCTTTCAACACTCAGAGAAACAGCCTCATTGCACCATCCAAGTGGTTTTATCAACATCTGGGTAGTGTGCCCTAGTAAGAAATCTGAATCACTGTCCACTCATCCTGGTACTTTCCAGATTCTCATAATCCCAAGGTCTTTCATTTTCTTCCTCTTTTATTAGACTATAACATACAGAAAAATGGCATAATGTACATAGTAAATGAGCTTGGAGCTCATTGAATTTTAAAAATGTGAATACTTGTATAACCAGCATCAAAATAAAAAGATACAACCTTACTAATGATCTGGAATGTCCCTATTCTCTTCCTGTTACTACATTCTACCAAGGGTAACCACTATCCTGACATTTAACAGCATAGATTGGTTCTGTTCATTTTTGTACTTTATAAAAATGAATCACTGTATCAGTCTAGATACATTTTGTTTCAAGCAGAGAAACAAAACCAGTAGTACATGTGTATGTATGTTTGTGTGTTTGTCTGTGTGTGTATATGTAATTTATTGCAAGAAATTTGCTTACATGATTGTGCAGCCTGGCTGGGCATGTGTAAAATCCTTAGGGGAAGATGTTCTAAATATAAAAGGCAAACTGGAACTCAGGTATAAGCTGAAACTTCAGTCCATAGGCAGAGTTTCTTCTTCTTCAGGGAAGCCTCAGTTCTGTTCTTGAGCACACTGCACTGATTGAATCAGGCCCATCCAGATTATCTAGGAAACTTTCCCTTACTTAAAGTCAACTAATTATGGACTTTAATCACATCTATAAAACACCTTCACAATAGCACCTCTATTACTGTTTGATTGAGTGCGGGGGACTATAGCCTAGCTAAATTGACACATAAAACTGATCATCACACTCTTGTTCTGGCTTCTTTTGCTCAACATCATATTTGTATAATTTATTTCTTTTACCATGTTTTCTTATGCTTCATTTAACCTCATAACTATAAAATATTTTATTGTGTGAATATAGCACAATTTATTCTTCTATCCTATTGTCATTGGGCATTCGGGTAGGTTCCAGTTTAAAAATGCCATGAATTCTGCTGTTAGGAAAAATTTATCGCATGCTTTGTGATAAACAACTTATATGACTATCTGTTGGAATGCACCTAGGAGTGTAGTTACTAAGACACAGGTTCTGTAAATGTTCAACTGTTTTACAAAGTGCTTGTGTCAATTTACATTCCCCAAAACAGTGTATTAAAATTCTGACGTTTTCATATTGTCATCAACGTTTCGTATTTTACACACATTCTTATATCCATCTGGGGTGTGTGTGTGTTTGTATGCCTCCTTTTAGTTACAATTTGCAATTCCCTGATCACTGATGAAGTTAGTGATATTTTGGCAATTTGCATATTCTATTTTTAAAGTGTCTGTGAGAGTCCTTTGCCTATTTTTTCTGTTGGGCTTACTGGTTGTTTTTCTTTAAGAGTAGTAGTTTTTTGTACTTTCTGGATATGAGATTTTTGTCAGACATATGTCCATCTAACTAGTTACATATCATCTATCCATCTATCTATCTTCTATCATCTATCTGTCCATCTACCTATAGTAAACATATTTCTTCTTTCTATGGATTACATTTTTACTTTCTGTTAAGGAAAGAGAGGTCCATAATTTCAATATAAATCAATGTATTACTTTGTCTTTTATTGTTAGTGACTTTTGTGTCACGTTTAAGAATTTTTTGTCTGCATCAAGGTCATAAAGATGTTCTCTTCTAAAAAAAACTTTATTGTTTAAATTTCACATTTAGGTACAATCCATCAGAAATGAATTTTTATGAATGATGTGAAACAATGCCAGATAATATTAGTCATATTTTTGTTTATATAGATATCTAATTATTCAAATGCTAGTTATTAAAAAACAAACATTTGTTTCCTGGTGTGCTGTTTTCGCAAGAATATTTCCTATTTCAAACTAAAAACAGGTTTAGTTTGCCATTTTCCTATCCTGTACAAGTACCACAGTGTCTTAATTATGATAGGTTTATATTGGTTTCAGTATTCTGATAAACTATTAAAAGTCTTTTCTTTCTCGTGATTGTAATAGTTATTTTTTGCTTATGTATTTACATAGAATCAGCATGTCATTTTCTTTCAAAAATGAAAGCCATATGGGATGTAATTATTATGTTTCAGCATCTATGAATATATATTTTTGCATGTTGTTGGATTAAATATTCTAATAGTTTGTAAATAAATTTTGCAACTATATTCATGACAGATTGTTCTGCAATTTTCTTTGTTGTTAGTTTCCTTGTGAAGTACTGGTATGGAAGTGATGCTGGCCTACTAAAAAAGGAGGTACAAAATATTCGTCATTATGATATTCTCTGGAAGCATTTTATAGAAGATTGGTGTTATTTCTTCCTTAAACATTTGAAAGAAATACTGAAGCTATTAATTGTCCATTTTGATGTTCTTCATTTTCTCCTACATTTCCATATTTCTATTTGTGCTTTTAAAACTTGAATGTGGTAAAAACATTTCCTGAGTTCTTAAATTTTAGATATTTTTTTTTTATTTTCAGGATGTTCGTTTGATCTTTTATAGAGGATTTCAATTTTCGTTGGGAATCTCTATCCTTTCATCTATTTTGCCTTTCTTTCTTCTTTTCAATCCCAGAACCAAACACTTTTCTGACAGGTTTGTTTCTCTGTTGCCGAAATTCATGTAAATGGAACAGTATAAGTTCTACTTTTTAAAATTTGATTGTTTTTTACACAACAAAATCTTGTTCAGATACATTCATGTACTAACCAGTATCAGTATTTTATCCTTTTTTAATTGCTTATGCTATATTCTATTTTTCCTCCCTTTTTTTGGTCCTCCTTTTAATGGATATTAGATTTTTTAAATTTTGTTATTTTGAATAACATTTCCATTAGCATTCTTGAATAACATTCTTCAATTTCAAGCACACACTAGACTTTTAGTAAATATGCTTATATTTTTCTTGAATAAACTCCTACAGAGGAATTGTTGGATGATACAATTATTGAATACTCAGTTTTATTATGACACCAGCAGTATATGAGAATTCTGATTGCTTTGTACCCTCTGCTATCTGTGATATTGCTGATCTTCTGTTTTAGTAATTCTACAAACTGTATAATTATATGACACTGATTTTTAATTTATCTTGATGATTAAAAATTCTGAGCATCTTTTCTTTCTATAGGTTTATTTTGAAATAAGTTCGTTGCTCACTTGAAAAAATATGTAATCATCAGTTGGTAAGAACAGTATTTTAATACATCTGTTAGGTGAAGTTAGTACTGTTTTTTAATTCTATGTCCTTATGTCTTTTTGTATATTTATTACTTCATCTACTAAGAGATATATTTCAAAATCTCCAACTAGAATTAAGGAGCTACTTTCTTTCTGAATGTTTATCAATTTTTGGTTTATATATTTTGAAGTTATATAATTTATTGCATATATATTTATTATGTTTAAGTATTACTTAAAAATGCAGTTTTTATTTATATTAAATATCTCTCTTATCTGTACTAGTATTCCTTGCCTTAAAGTCTATTCTGATGTAAACACACTATTTTTCTTTTGATTAATATTTGTGGGAAGGGAAATATTAAACTGTAAGTTTGTAATCCATTCTTTCTTCATAAAGGAGAATGTTCATGGAAAATAAAACAGCCAAACAACACAGGTTAATCTTTTAAACATGCTAACAACAGACCATTGGAAAACAAAAGAACATATTTGATAACGAAAATATCCTCATCTATGGAATACTTTTAGGAGGATATGAGTAGTTGCCTAGACTTGCTTATGGTAAAAAATCCTGGAATCTATGGATTGCTAAGATATAATTCCCTGTAAACTATAATAAAATTTACATAATTATCCCATATAAAATGAAGTTGTTTTATCACTGCAATTGTTCTCTTCTGTACAAGTGATAGGAATCCCTGACATCAGTTAGAGACTTTGTATGCTAAACTAAGTCAGGAGTACATCTAATATGGTAAGAAAAGACTGAGAGAGCTATATTGCTAGAACTGGACCTGTTTCACTTGTTGTTATCCTTGTATCACTTACATCCTTAAAAAATATTATTAAAGATCTATCTTGACTAGTAAAGTAATTCTGTTTCATGCGTCTGTTTTGACAATAAAATCTTTTGGGTAACTTCAGTTTGCAATAATATACTTTTTTCAATTCTTGCACCTTCCTATCACAAATTTCTTTTTAATTTAAAATAGTTTCTTATAAACAAAACCCCCCTTATATATGTTTATATATATATATATTCTCTGTAGTCCATCTATCCTCTGTTTCTTCATCATTCTTTCACTGCTATCTGTGGGTAGGTATTATTTTTGTTATTCCATTTTACTTCTTCTATTAACTTTTATTATATCTTCAGAGGTTACCCTAGACATTTATAGGATGCATTCTTGACTTATTATAATCTTCTTTAAATTAATATTTTTGCTCTATCACAGGGAATACAAAAAACATATAATATTTTTAACTCTATTAACCTATGTTTGCTCTTTGAGCTATTTTTGCTACATGTTATATACCTATAAATGTTATAATCCTCATATGACATAGTTACATATACTTCCCCTAAATGTTTTGCACCATTTTGTATAGTTTCATTTTTCAGTTATAATATTCCTTCATTCTGAGGAAAATCCAATACCTTAAACATCTCTTGTTTACTCTGGATTTTCCTATGTAACCATAAGCTAAGTGGTCATACTAAATGGGAAATCAAAATACCATATATTTTTAATCAGGTTTTCTATATTCTTGAAACAGTGCTCTTTAATCTACTGAGTGAAGATGTAACTAGGATCATGGCATGAGTTAAGTTGTTTCCTCACTCCTAAACTCTTTCACCAGAGAATTACCAGCAAGCACGCACCTAGTGCATTCAAGGCAAGAGAAGAGAGTAAAAGCAAAGGATAACCCAATATGGCCAAACAGACATGATCCAAACAAGGTGACTCTCACCCTATCTTTTCAGGGGAAATTTGAATTTTAAATGAAGTCACTCAAGAATGCTAGAAGATAAATCATCATGATGGAAATGCCTTAGGTCTAGAGATATAATTGATGTCTTCTTTCCTATCCTTCCTGTATCTCACTGTTAGGTTCTTCCTTTTTTATTTTGGCCACCGTTGCCCTTTCAAAAATTAATTTCTTCTCTTCTACTTAATTAAACTGGTCCATTTATACTGGTTATAACTATCCAATTTGATAAATTAGAATAGGATTTAAGCATTCCTAGTTTATTGTGCTGAATGGAATGTTGAAGCATCTTATTCTACACTTAATTTCATTTAAAAATTATGTAACCAGCAAATCATCTTTGATTCCTAATATTTTGAAGGTAGAGCTTCTTTTCCCTGGAGACAGTATGAATGTTTCAAATGTACCTTGCTCCATATTATACTGATGAGATCTTGTTCTCAGATAGAAATTCCTGCTATATATCACACCCTGAAAAGTATGTTAGGTCTAGAAATAATTTGTTTCTTGAAAACTTGATAGAAATTATTCATGTACCATCCTGGCATGTAGATTTTTGAGAAGCTAGTGTTACCTCCCAAGCAGTTTAATTGCCTGCTGATCAAGAGCAAGCCAATACACTGAGACAGCAGGTGTTACAGTGGAAAAGAGTTTAATATCACAAGATGTGGGGATACGTGCTGTTGGACAGGGAGAGAGAGGAATGGGAACATAATGCACATAGATTTATTTGGAACTACAGAGGATCTCATGGCTAGAGTTATGAAAAAAAATCTAGTGAAACTATGTGTGCTTGTGTACGTGTTTAGATATGTTTTGTGTATGTACACGTATTATATGTCTATGTTTTACCAAAATTGACTTACAAATAAAAGGAGCCCTCATAAATTAAATAAATAAACCCAAAGGTAAAGTTCACATGAATTTAGTAATCTTTGTATATAAGCTAGTTTTTAAAAATAATTGATAAAATAGCAATAAAAATGCTATTTTTGGTGTATATATTAACTTCAAAGTCTTCAACGTTTTCAGTATAAATTTTGCTTGGATTTGCGGGTCATTTTCATATTTGAAGGTGTCAAGTTTTGACACAAATGTTATAAAACTCAAAACCTAGCGAAAACAAAATAACCGGTGTTTGTATGATTTTTTGATAAGTAAGACCAATTAAATATTATTGGTTTAATAAAAAAACTAAATCTTTTGCTTGATTGGCAAAAATATCCATGTGTTTAAGGTTCTTACTCAGTGAAAATGTAGACATGCCTACACAAAAATAAATGTCAGTAAGTTAGAATAAATAAAACATCAAGTAAATAAGAACACAAAACCAAAAACTTATGGTCAAAGGTTTATGAAGATTGTTTTGGTCTCTTTGGAAAGGTACACACAAAATCTGTTTCTAATTCACTCTTTCTATCTTCTGATATTAACAGTACTATTAGGTATCTGAAGCTGCCCCAGGAACTGTAGTTACAAGAGCTTAAATCAAATTGGAAGCTTCAGTTGTCTCTTTGGTCTGGCTCACTCTTGAGTTGTACTGAATACTGGTTGCAAGCTAGCCTGTTATGTGTACATTGTGTGGCCATAGAAAAGGTCTTTGCCCAGAAAATTTTTTTTAAAAATCCTTGAACTGTTAATTTTTGTATAGTAATTTATTTGAAAATGAACAAAAGAATGGTTATTCTTAGAATCCAAAGAGAATCTCAAAACAATCTTATTCTTTGGAAGTATTACATGTAACTGAATTTACACTTAAATAGAAAAATGTTTTGAGACCAATTAGATTAGTCTCATAGCTTGATCTTGATCTTTATGTAACAAATATGTTACGACTTTGTGTAATTATTTGAGATGGTAAGGATTGATGTTAGAGGTTTATGTGATGTACAGTCAAATGATGTCATGTCAATAAATTTTATTTTTGGATGTTGGTATTACAGAAAGATCAAATTATTTAAAATCTTTAAGCAGGATGTGTTCTAAAACTTCTACTGAATTTATATAACTTAAAGATACTACATTATTCAGAATAGCAAGTCTTACTAGAGTACTTATATTTTTATCTTGGCAGTTTTTTTTTTTTTAAGTTTAATGGTAATAGTTAAAACTATATTTTGTGGTTGTTTCTTGGTCTATCTTTTAAAATTCTTTCTTTCTCTTTTCCCCAAATTTTGTTTATGAAAATATGTTTAGACATTAAATTTGTTTAGACATTGAATGACTGTGTTGAGAGCACAATTAATCACAATTGTTTGTATATGCAATATTCACAGGCTATACAAATGGTTAACAGGAAAGTAATTTAAAATGATAATTAGAATCTAAGTAAACTGATAAAACAAATTAGCAAATAAATTAGTAAATGTAAATGAGAAATGAGAAATGCTTTTGATAGACAATTGAAGATATCTTGCTTCCTAGGTTTTCACTAAAGTTTGGGTTTCTGGAGCTGAAATTTCTGGTTAATGTATGTGATACTCTATATAAAAGTGAGGCAAAAATAAATATATAAGATATGTTTTCACAGAAAAATTATACAAGGGACATAAAATTCTGCTCTTTATTAAAAAGAAAAATTTTGTTTAATTTCGAGGTTATTTAAAGGTTTTTTAAAAACAAGATAAAAAACAGTAAATAGGAGAGATGTGAAGAAAGTTATAAATATATATTTTGATAAGGTTAAATAGGAAAAAAGTATAACTTCATATGAAAAATATTATATGCTAAATTTTTGGTCTTCAGGTAAAATGTTTGTTTAGGACAAATTAAGAGCAAAAGAAAATGTTCAAGCATATCATAGATAGTCTATGCAAGTTATAAAATTTATAAAGGAAGTTTGCATGTGATCAAGTTGGCTATAATTAAAAGAAAAGGTTTTAGGTTAAAACAACAAAGTTCTCTTAAAATATTAGTTTGTTCTTAATAAAATTACAAGAAGTTTTAATTCTGATTCTTTAATCTGCTTCTTTTGAAAACTCTCTCATTTACATCTCAGAAGTTCAGCTTTTGTTGTGTCCTACTGCTTTTAGTTTTTCCTTCCCTTGAGAAGACCTGAGCTGGTAAGCCTCTCTTTCAACCTTTTCGTTGGCCCCTGTAACTCTATTTCCCCCTCTTTTTCTAAGTCTGCTGTTAAAGTCCAACACTAAAATGTTTACCTTAAGAATGTTAAAAGCAATGTTTTTTCTCTTAGTTTCTTGATATGTCTGAATTGTTCAATATTCTCAAAAAATTCTCAATGTTGTTACTAAGAGTTGTGTATTCCCTTTCTCAAGGCATTAGTTTTCTAGTTTCTTGTTTCCTTTATAATATAATGTTTGCTCATGATCCTGGATACAGTCTTCTTATGTCTAATAAATTCTGGTACCCTTTTCATGAGGTTTAACTTCAAAGTTCTTATGGGTTTCCCATAAGAAAAAACAATTGCACTAAAGAAGGTTTTTCTTTCCCCTTGGTAACTGGCCTAAAAAAGTAAAGATTTTATGTTTTATCAAGGTAATTCCTATGTTGTCTTATTAGGTTTTTGATTATTTGGGAAAACTGAGCTTTATAAAGTTAAGTTGATTCTCACTCTTGGTTAAGCAGATTGGTATTATTTTACAATAGCCTGTGATTCTGATTTGATCAAGCATTCTGAGCTTTTTAACATCTTTAACAGAAGTCTTCAAAATCTAGATAATTTAAATGTTTAGCTACCTGTAAGCTCCCTTTTTCCTATCATTGTCAGAACTAGGCAGGACTTATAATCCTTTTGGCTAAAATGCTGTTAATTCTTTAAAGAAACTACAAAAAATAATTCTGATACAAGAGTCTCTAAATCTTTAGCTCAAATGGTTTGACCAAAAGGTTTATGTTTTGTATAGCAAATTCCCACGAGTATGACAGTAACTCAGTTCATATAGATAAGTTAATTTTGTAATTTTGCTTTTAGTGTTTGGTTTTTTTGCTCCTTAAATTGCTTAAAAGGTTTTAAAAGTCGATAAAGTGCATGCCTACCTCCATTCCTGTCTGGCTTGGAACATTCAACTGGCTATAAGCCTTTTCACTTTAAATCCCTTGGAACTGAGGCTGGTAGCCACACCATCTTGGCAAAAATGGGACCCAAAAAAATTGGCCATTAATGCTGCCTCTGGAAAATATTGGCCAAAGTGAAGGGAATGTAAACTAAACTAAAATCCTAGGCAATTTCCCCCCACTGACTAAATGGATACGCTCTTGGCTAAGGTGACCCCACCAATAACAACCTTTAAAATAGAGTTCCTGGCCATAAGAGGAAGGAAGATCAGACACACCTCATTATACTCGCATTCTGCCAGTCAAAAAAAAAGAAACCTGGAATCCAGCAATATTGGTTTATTCAAGATGTAAGGGCAATAAGTCAAATAGTGAAGGATATTCTTCCTGTGGTACCTAATTCTTACACCTTCCATACCACTTTATCTGGAAATTCTGCCTAGTTTTCAGTAATAGGTTTACAAAGATGCTTTATTTTGCATTCCTCTTGCTTCTAAATTCCAAGCACCATTTACTTTTGAATGGGAAGACTTAAAGTCCAAAGACAAATTCCAGTACCACTGGAATCTTTGGAAAAGGACTCTAAAAATCGTTGGAAAATTTTTGATCAGAGATTTGAGGGAAATAATTCGGGGTGAGTGAAAGATTCTGCACTATATAGATGATATCTTGATAGCCAGTGAGATAGAAGCTAAATCGAGGCAACATGCAGTAATTGTATTAAGTTTCCTGGCTGAAAAAGGACATAAAGTGTGTCAGCAAAAGCTCAGATCTCACTTCCCACTGTCAAATACTTGAAATTTGAATTGTCTCTTGGAACTTGGAACCTCCTTCCAGATTGGAGAGAGGCTGTAAATCGAACAGTAAGCAAGCAGTCCTTACTGTCGGGTTTCAGTCTGAAATGTCACTACTTGCTGTGCTTATGGCTGAAAACTATCAGACGCACCAAAATAAGGCAAGCATGAAAATTAGGTTTATTGAGGAGAGAAACATAGGATTATAGAGTAAGTGCAACATATAGGTTTACAGAGCAAGATACATACACCACAGATGATGACTGGAACCATTGTCTCACAAAGAAAGAGAGAGCAAAAAAGGGCTTGGTTATGGTCTCGGTCCTGTTTTATCATGTCCAGATTGGGCATGATATGGGCAAGATATCATGATAAGGGCCTGGGGCCCACCTTTGTCCTTCTTCCCAGGTGGGACAATTGCACCAAGGCAACAGCACCCACTTTCATCCCTAGGAGACCAAGAATTCATCACTATCTACCTAACATTACCACCTACAAACAGTTGGGAGGATTCTTGTGTGTGGCCGGGTTTTTTGATGGATTTAGATTCCTAACTTCTGGCTAATAGCAAAACCCATAAAGCTTTAAAACAGGAAGAAAAAGAACCCATTATTTGGACTAGGGAATGCCACAAGTCTTTCTTGACTATTAAAGAAAAATTAATGACTGTCCCCACAATGGGCCCCCCAGACTAAGGTAAACCTTTTGATTTGTTCATTCAAGAAAGACAAGAAATTGGACCAGGGTACTGACACAAACTTTTGGAGATCATAAGCAACCTATACCTTATTTCTGTAAGCAAATGGATGTGGTAACAAAAGGATGGCCAATTTGTTTGAGAGTGGTGGCTGTTACTTGTGATATTTTACAGGAAGCTGAGAAGTTTACCCTCAGCCACCAGTGACTATTCACACCATGCATTATGTGTCACTCCTACTAGAACAAAAGGGAGGCTTTTGGTTAACAGCTGACCAGGTGGGTAAATATCAGGTTACTTTGTTAGGTAATCCTAATAAAACTCTGAAGGTAGCGTCCACCTTAAGTCCAGCCACCTCAGTGCCTACGGATTCTTATTCACTAGTCCATCATTACATTTGAATTATTGACCAGATGTATTCTAGCCACCCAGATTCACCTGATCAGCCCCTGTTGGACCCAGTTGAGGAGCTCTTTATGGATGGAAACAGCTTTATGAAACAGGAACAACACAAAGCTGGATATGCTGTGGTTACTGGCCAACAGGTAATAGAGACACAAGCCCTACCTCCTGGGACATCTGCCCAGAAAGATAAATTAATTGTATTAACTAGACTGAATCTAAGGATGTCTCTATGGTGGCACATATTTATAAAGCTATTTGGAAGAAACAAGGGTACCTTACCTCTGAAAACAAGAAAATTAATTATAGAACACAAATTCTTGAGTTATTAAAAGCTATTTTACTGCCCAGGGAGGTAGCCATCACGTACCATCAGGAACATCAGAGAACTGTCTATAGTGGACTTGAGGGCCAAAAGAGCAGCCAGGCAACTGTCCAACCAATTGGCCTTAATCCCCTCCCACCAACTGGACAGCCAGCAGACCCCTATTTTTACAATAGTATGTCAGCAAATGATGCTTCCCCAAGGTCTAGGGAAACTGATAACATACCAGCTTCCAGAGGGCAGGCAAATAGGAGCAGGTACTGTGGTGCCCCTCTGAGTATATTTTTGTCTGTAGGGTCAGTGGAGAAAAAGCCCCTTGAGCCTATGATTATCTAAACAGCTGGACAATGGGAGACATTTGCTTGTTGGAAATTCTTATCACCCACCTTTCAGTCCATAACAGTACAAATGTTGCCCGTTAAACTAGCTCCCTAAAACTATCTTCATGAATGACTAGGGAAACTTTGGGTGGAAATTCCATATGGGGAACATTGGGCCAATATTTCCCTGGAAGGATCCTGGAGGGAGATGGATGCTTCTTTTGATATACTTTGCTACTTTGGTAGGGAGAGGGTGGCAACACAACAGCACATACTAAAAAGTTTTGGTTACAAGTCCAACACTTTCATTCTTCCTCATACCCCAACTACATTCCATTTCAGGAGGAAGCAGCCATATAGATCTATGTCCTGATTCCCCAAGATTGAGGAAAAAACTAAAAAGAACTTACTCTATGAAAAAATTTCAATGACCCCCCCCTTTTTTTTATAATCCTCTCCCTTAACTAACTACTTGACCTTTTGAGATATTTCCCAGAAATGGTGGATTTTCTGCAAGACAAAAAAAAAATTGAGATTCTTAAGACCCCTGGGCAGACTTCTTGATGCTAAGTCTTACCTGCCCTCAATGCACATAACCCCTTATTAATTACACCACAACCTGTCCTGAGGCATGTGGCCCCTCCTTAAAAAGCCCATGATCTCTGTTAGTGGAGCAGAAGGATTTGAGGCAGCTTCTCTAGGTCCAGCTTCTAGCATTGGACCTAGACCAATATCCCCTTACAGTTTCAATAACACTCCCACCTTAAGTCCTTTTATTTTATAAAGGGTGGTTTCACTAGTGGCTGTTTGTATATTTGTGTAGGAGTGTGTGTGTGTGTGTGTGTGTGTGTGTGTGAGAGAGAGAGAGAAATGCACACACACACACACAGACTGCTAAGATATTTTACCTTCTGTAATATTAATTTTGCTAATGGGCATATTTACAGAAAATCATCCCTATGCCTGAGAAAAATTATGAATTGAGTGACAAAGGTAATTATTCTCAAATTTTCTATAAGCAGGCTTTGTTGTACTAGTTGGCATACAAATGGGCAGGACAGAGACATATTCTAGAACTATTATTATTTTAGTTGAAATATGATAACTTTTAGAAAATAACTGTGGATTTTAAAAATATGGCATTTTGCCAACCTCAGTAGAAAAATATATGTTTAATAGTATTCTGGAGCCAATCTCTCTTATATTTTAATATAATTTCTGAAGTACCTGTGCTGTGCTTATGAAAGAAATCTAAATATTTTAACTCAAAATATATTTCTTTGACATATTTTGAGAAAACCAGAAAACAGAAATAACCCTACAAAGTTAGTTGTCTTTTGTTGGGGAAATTTTCATCTGCAGAGATTCTGAATTGATGCAGCCAGGCTTTCCCTTGTCTGGATCTAGGAAAAAATTAACTGAGAGTCTAACATTTTTAAAGGTCTGAAGAAACATTTATCATCTATTTTCTCTGAGAGCTGCTACTCCAGAGGTTTCATTTACATAAAAAGACCACCTTTGCTAACCCAGCCTCTTCCTTTCCTCACCTGATAACCTGTCTTGCCACTATAACTTGTTTTGGGCCATGCTCTAAGCCTCCATTCTTTCAGTAACCTCAAGAGTGTATATAAGCCTCTGTACCCCTTTGAAGGGTTGGGGTGATCATTCTGATTCACCCTATGTACATGTTAATAAATTTGTATGCATATTCTCCAATATATCTGAATTCTGTGAGTTGATTTTTCAGCGAATCTTTAAAAGGGTGAAGGGAGTTTTTCCCTTGGCCCTTACACTTGCAAATGAAAAATTAAAATATCAACAGTAATTTTTATCATTGTCTAAGGGTAATGATAACATCTAATAAAATTATTCTGAAATTTTTTGAATAAACCCTATATACTTAAAATATAAAGATATTAAAGAAATATTAATTATATTTAATATCTGAAATTAAAGGAAATTAGAATATTTTACCTTAAAATGTATTTCTTTGACATATTTTGAGATTACTGCCACAGGTCCAGCTGATTAAGTAATGCTTAAAGCTGTCTTTTGTGGGGGGATATTTGCATCTGTAGAGAATGTCCATTAATACAGCCAGATCTTTCCTTATTCAATCCAGGAAAAATTAGCTGAGAGTATAACACCTTTAATGGTCTGAAAAACACATTTACCATCTATTTCCTCTGAGTGCTGCTACCTGTGAGGCTTCATCTACATAACAATACCTTCTTTGCTAGCTGACTTTCTTCCTTTTCTCCCTCCCACACCCTGTCTTGGCATTAAAACCTGTTTTGCCACAATCTAAGCCCCCATTCTTTATAAACTTCTATACGTCATTGGAGGTTCCGTGTTCATTCTGAAGACTCCCATGTATACATGTTAAATAAATTTGTATGCCCTTTTCTCTATTTGTCAATCTGTCTCATGTCAATGGTTTTTAAGCAAACTTTTAGGGGGCCAAGGGCCTTGATTCCTACAAAAATGAAATATATAATATTTATAATTTATTCCTGTTCTGTGAATTTATTGAACGCTCACTACATTCAAGTCACATTAAGCAATGCAGGGGCTTTATTAATGGGAAGGAAAGTTGGTAAAGAACAAGTGAGCATGTATTCATTATATTCTCTATGCCCTTGTATTCTGAGGCAGTGTGTAGTAGCTATGTTTTAGAGTTGAATAAATTGACATTCAAACAGGAAAAATAGCTTTCAGTTTTAAAACTTAAAAGTAATAGGGCTAGAATTTGAATTTAGCTATATTTAATTCCAAAGTCTGTGTTCCCTCCATTACATTATATTGATTAAAAAAATAATTAAGACTTTATCCTCAAGGAATTGATATTCTAGGGAAGAAGTAAGAATGGCACAGGAAAAGTAAAGTATGACTGTATTGCAATAGTTCAGAGAAAAGGAGAGAAGGGAATAATATTTCCAAGGTGGAAAAATCACATCTTGGAGTTTATTCCACAGAGAGGTGCTTTGAAAAAGGAAAACTTCCCCTCTACCCTCAGAAGATTCACTGAAAAATCAACTCACAATAAAGCAGATTAATAAGAGACAAGCTTATTTATTTTAATGTATATACACGGTAGCCTTCAGAATGAAAACTCAAAGATACAGAAGAAATTGACCACTTTTATGCATAGGTTCAACAAAACATGGACAGCATGTAAAAATATGATGGGACACAAAGGATATGATCTAATGCTACCAGACTGAGTGGGGGAACCCAGCAAGGCCTATCTGTCTATATTTTTCCTGGCCTTTCTGAGCATGCATTCCTTCCTTTTGGGCATGGGTCAGGGCCCTCTCTGGAATGGGGGTCTTATGGCCTACAGTAACAAGGTAGGTCAGATAATTACTTTATGGTCAGTTTTAACAGGGAATAATGTTCAGTTTTTATGACTGGTTTTCAGGAAAAGGGATTCTGGCTTTTATGGCCTACCTTGTGGAAGAGTGATTCTAGTTTCTTATGGCCAGCCTCAGGGAAGAAAGGGACTGAGTGGCAGGAGGACAAGGGAAGGTCAGAGAAGAACTTTTGCTTCTGAGGCCTTCATTTTAGGGCATTGTTTTTGAGCACCATCAAAGAGAGAATAAAAGTCTGATGTGACTGCAACAGCAATGTCAAAAATAGGCAAGATTTTAGGATTAAAAGAGAAGGGTGATCGATGATATTAGAAAAGTAAATTTGTGTGATTTATAAAAATATCAGAATGTGTAATTTGACCCTTCCCATTTATAAATCAACTGAAATTAGAATATTAATCCCAAAGCACCATGTGGGAGAAAGAGGAAGACAAATCCTCTTGGAAGATTGGAATGGCAGATATTATAAAATAAACAAACAAAAACCTCATAAAGCAAAATGAAAAAAAAGAAAATTCTGATATTATTATATAGGGTAGCCTGGGAATAAGCATGACCTAAACTATGATAGCAGTGATACCTACTAGGTTGTTAAATTCTCTATAGAGTCTGTAAGTTAACAGTGTACATTAGAGAACCATCTGCAAAGTAATGGATGTTGATGTCATATCAGTGAATGAGGTCTACCTGGAGGGTATTAGAGAAGTATTTGTGAGCTTGAGATGGAATCTGAAAGAAAAATGTCAAATATTTAATGACAAAATTAAAGTGGTAAAAGGAGTCATTGAGGAAATGTTCAACACAGTTTTGCAGACACTTAACAGATCCATGTGATTGCAGAAAAGATGCTGAGATCATCAGGGAAAAAGTAAAAGTTTGTTCAGATGTTTCAGTGATACCATGGTGAGGGAAGATTTTAATGAAGACTAAGCAAAACTTTTGACTTTAGGAAAAAAGTTAGGCTAGAAAGAAAACTATTTACTGAGCATCTAATATGTATCAGTCACTCTCCCATGTATCTTTTTATTTTTTTTTCATTTAATCCAAAGAGAAATGCATTTAATAGATGTGGAAACCGAAGTACAAAGTAGTTAAACAGTTCACAGAGTCACAGAGTTGGTAACTTCCAGAGCTGAGATTTAATCCTAATCCAATTTCATTCAAATGTCCTGTTCTTCTCATTATTCCATGCTATTTTTTAAAATTCTTGCAGTGAAATTCAGAAAAACAATTTCTAGCTACTAGATGTGGTAAAAATCAGCTTTCATGGAAAGAGTGTGATTGGGTGTAATAAAGTAGAATGAGAAGTCTTAAAAATGTGGAGGTAAAGTGAAAGAGAGTATCTGTGGGTAATATCAGGACTCAATGTAATGGGTTTTTGACGTTGTGTTGAATTTAGGATTATAAAAACTTGAGCCATAATCTTCTAATTTGATTTGGCTCAAAGATGCAAACAATTCTAAACAAATCAAAATAGGTTTTTGCTTAAAATAATAATAGCTAGCATTTATTGAGCATTTGTTCTGTATCACAACCTGATCAAAGAATTATATATATATTTGTTACTCTTTTAAATAATTCTATAAAATGGGTTCTATTTTTGCTTCAATTTAACAATTAAGAAAATCAACACAACAAGATGAAGTGATATTTAGAGAATCATAAACTGGCAAAACAATATTTGAATGTAAATATTCTGACTCCAGAGTCAAGAGAATTGACCACTCTAATGCCTGACACTCTCTGCTACAGAGATATGAAACTCAGATTATCTGACAGGACACAAGTAGAGACAACTTCTAAAATAGCAGTGTCTCTAAATACCTTGCATTTTTTCCTTTAGGAAAAATCTTAGTAAATTTTCCCTAGGGGCCTAGGGCCTTGAACTATACTAAAGGAATAGAAGACCATTCTATTCTGTTTTTCCATGGCCTCATATTTTCCCTAGGTATTGTGGGTCCTTTTCTAATAAGTACTTTAATGTTTAATCCAACAAATTGGGAATTGGAATTTGACATTCCACATATACTACAGTTCATCAACTTCATCTATAAATCATGTTCTGAATAGTAATATATGCCACAGTTCATACTGTGCTATTATGAAAGCTGCCAGATTCAAAATGGAGTTACTTGTGTCAAACCCTGACAGAATGGACCTAGGGAAGGCCATGCAGGAAGGGCCCTCATGCATGTTTGTCTGATAACAAGAACTATTACAGGAGACTCTGCCAGAACAATAGCCTTACACAGAGGCCACTGCAACCTTGTGCACATACGCACTCACGCACACGTGCATACACACACATACACACAAAACTTCTGCTAGGACATCTGCCCAACTACTGCTTATTCAACCCTGGGCTGATGCCATTCTTCTTATTGATCTTTGTAGCCAAGGATGATAATCTTAAAATGATTTATGTAATCCTTCTCATTTTACCTTTAAAAGCCCTTGTCTTCCTCTGCCTTCCTAAATGTGCCATGGAATATGTATTCTGAATTGCAATGTCCTGATATGCCCAAGTAAATTCAATATTTTTAGATAGCCTTCCTCTGTTTGTTATTTAAGTTTGCATAATTTGGTGTCAGAAGTGGGACCTTAAGTGAGGTTACCTCAGAGGGATCAGGAGCTCCTGGAATTTCATGCAATACCCACTGGAGCATTTTTGAGCTGTATGTTTCCACAGCTTGCCTTTTCTGCCCTGGAGAGTCTTCCTCTCAGGTTGAGCCAAGCTCCTTCTTTGTGGCAGCAGAACATTGCATCCTTCCTGAGACTATGAAAGACATTTCGTCTTTTCTGGCAAGTCTTCTCTGGTGTAAGGACATTGTCTTTTGATGAATATTCTGGTTTCTATAGAATTTATATTTTTTCTGTGAACACTTTGTGTCTCATCTGGTGCATTCACTCTTGGATTTTTTGTTTGTTTGGTTGGTTTTTTCTGTGTGCCTGGTTTAATATTTTATTTGATTTGTATGGCTGGTTTAAAATTTTGGTGATTACTTTTCTTTGAGTTTCGTTTCTGGTTGTTTATGCATGTCTACAAATGATTTGGCTCTTTTACTTTATTTTCCAATTGTTCCTATACATCTTTTAGGAGAAAAATAAACATACTAACGGTGAGCATGAGCTGTCCAATTAAAAGCTTTTAAGGTAGTCACCACCATCTATGAGGGAGGATGCTCTTCAAAGAACAAAGTCTCTCACATGAGGATAAAGTAGGTCATAGATAGGCAAGATTCACTTGCCAATTTCAAGAAAATTTCCATGCAACTGGGAAAACATGATCACAGGTCAGAGAACTAGGGAAAAGGCTATCCACAAGTAGTTAAAAAGAAATTGTGTGCCATGGGCACTTGTCAAAACAAAATACTTTCCCCAAACCCTTAAATTTTCCTGTCAGTACTTATAGGATATTCTTTTGTTCTTGAGAGATGAATAAGAAATTGAATGGAATTCTCAAATATTAAGGCTTATTGGGCTTTTAGGAACTTCAGCCGGTTATATGTTCAAACATTAAGGTCCATTCTTCTGCATATTTTTAAATCAATAGACACATTACATCAAGTATAATTTAAAGCTAATGGCCATTATGAGGATCATTTGAGCTCCCCAAGCATGTTCCTTCTAGAGCTGAATTTTTTAAAAATAACATAACTATAGGGTTAAATAGCCTGACTGGAACACCAGCATGTAGACGCTCCTCACCTCTCTCCCTATTTTCCTCTCTGCCTACTCTGAATCTGATTATTTTTTCACTTGTATTAAGAAAAAACTCACTGCTGCATTGTCTGTTGTCCTTGTCTTACAAATTGAAACAAAAAAAGGTTGTTACTGATTTCAAAGCCCACTTGAAGATTATTTTTATGGCAACCCACTGAATTGCAAACATCCAAGGAATTAACCCCTATGTTCATTTGAAACTAAAAAGAGGGAAAAAAAGTTTTTATTTTTTTTAAACAAAAAAAGCTTTTTATTTTAAAACCAAACTGCTATGGAAACTGCTTTACCCAAAATTTGGTCCACAGTCTTTATAAGATTACCTATTAAGGGCAAATAAAAGTCTTAAAGTTTAACCATCTTTTCAGGTAACCTTAACTTGATCTATTTTATCAGAAGCATAATTTAAATCCAAATGTTCTTTTACAAACCAATAAGTTTAGATTACTGTATTTTACTGTTTCATAACTAAAATTTTAAATGAAAAACATAAAATCTTTGTGTTGTCCATATGTTTTTATGTCTTTATATGGATATGACATTTTTTCTACCAAAATATGTTTTTAAAAAGCTCTATTTAATTCTCTTAAATGGGAAAAAAAGCACTTAAATTAAGTAATTTATCAGAAAAAAGAGTAACTAACCCAAATGCTTTTCAAGTTTACACAACTTAAGTAAAAAATTGGTAATGTAATATTGTTTTTTTTAATTAAAGTGGGTATATCTTTAAAGTGTCAGCATTAAATATGATGAAGATAGACCACTTTATTTTTGTTAGATGTCTAAGATCATAAAGGTATGAGTTTGAGCTCAGACCAAAAGTATAGATGAAATTGCAATGCCTGTCTGTTGCTTTTTGGTATATCAAACACAGCAGTAGAATAAAAAAAACAATTTAAATTTTATGGATTTTCTTTAACAGAGAAATAGCTTGATATGATGACTAGCTCTGTCAAATATCTCAGTTTTCATAAATAATCTAGGCATAATTGTTAAAATTAATAAATGAGGTAAATGTAAATAAGATAAACATAAATAAACCTCATTTTGAAATCGTAAAATAATATTAAATTAAGTAATAGATATTCATAAAATCTCTCGTCATTTTTATGTAAGTTAAGATATGGAAATATTAATTATTAAACATTGGTTCAAGTTTATTTTTGGCTTCTTAAATCTTATAGAAAGACAAATATTTGGAGCTATATCTAAACAATTATCAAATGTGTATTCATAAAACATTGGTATGTGGAAAACAGTTCAAAATTACTTCCTAGGTTTTTACTGGAAATTAAGGTTACTAAAAGTTAGAAATTCTAATTAATATGCATAATACTATATGGAAAGTATATAAGAAAGATGTGTGTTTTATGAGAAAAATTATAAGACAGACACAAAAATGATAAAAATGTATGTGTTCTTATGTTGAGAAAAAGAATAATTTTGTCTAGATTGAAGGTTAAAGATTTTTGTTCAAAATGTGAATTTAAAAAAGAAACAAAGTAAAGCAGGAAGAGACCAGTAAGTAGGACACGGATGCAAAGAAAGTTATGAGGATGGATTTTTGGTAAAAAAAGGTAAAAAGAGAAAGAATTTTTTTTTTCCTATGAGAAAGATTTTTGTGTGTTTAAAATGATAAGGAAGAAAGGAATATAAATTTTTGTCCTAAGGTAGCATGATTAGATTCAAGGATAAGAAAGAGAAAAATATGGGCATAAATGAAGATTTAATCAAGTTATAAAAAGTCTGAAAAGTTAAGCAAGTTATAAAAGGTTTATGAAGGATGAATCTTACAAATCAGAATTTAGATGTGATTAAGTTGACTAAAATTAAAAGATAATTATTTATAAGTCTTTTAAAAATTAAGCATTAATATCAAAGATACACTGGTACAAAAAACAGAATTTGCTTACCTATGGTAAACAACAGGATTTTCCTGAAGCATTGATTTGCTCTTAAAAATAAAACAATTCCAGGTGGTTTTGATTTTTAATTCTGAAATCTGTTTCTTTAAATGTTCAACCATCTTCCAAATTGTGGCTTTTTCCTGTTTTACAGTTTTCATTTAATTTCCCTAATTACAGGTTACACTTGCTATCTTCTTCATTTAAAGTAGTAATTTAATTTCTCAAAATGGAGTTTTCCTCTTGAAGCTTTACAGTTTCATTATCTCAGAAGTTCAGTTTTTTGCTGCATCTCATTGCATGAGATTTGCAGGTCATACCTCTTTGCCTTTGGTTCTCTTTCTCTTTTCGAGAAGGTACATCTCTCCTTTCAACTTGTTAGTCAGCTCCTAGCCTTTTTTTCCTCTATCTTTCAAGTTCTAACTTTGCTATTATAGCCTCATGCTGAAGGCCATAAAAGCAAAGGCCTCGAAGATCAATGATTTTCTTCAATATAACTTCTGTACTCTTGGCTTTCTTTCTTTTTTTTCTTTTGATGCATCTGAATTGTCCCATGTAACCAAGCAATTTTAAATGCTTTTACTTTTTCTGAGAGCCATGTATTATCCTACTCATGATACTAGTTTTCTTGTTTATGTTCCTCTGTAATATGGTATACACTCATAACCCTCGATACAAACCATTACATCATCTGATTCAATTCAAGTGCCTTTTTATCAAGCTCAACTTCTACCTTATCTAAACTGTCTTCCTATAAGGAGAAGCAATCACACTGCAGGAGGTTTCATTTACCTTTTAGAAATTGGTGTAGGAAAATAAAGACTTGTATCTTATCAAGATAATTTTCTGTGCTCCATGTTGGTTTTGTCAGGGCTTTTGATTAACTGGGGAAACTGAGTTTTCTCTGTTAAAGGTATAAAGTTTTTGTTTTTGTTTTTTCCCCAACTATGTCACTTTCTGTATTTCCTTTTGAAGGCTTTTAACTATCACTCTAGTTAAATGAATATTATTTCACAGTGAACTGTGATCCATTTTGATTAAATATTTTAAACTTTTTGATATATTTGACAAATTTCCTTAAGATTAAATTCTGAAAAGTATCTTTTCGACCTTCAGAGGGACCTGAAACATCTCAAAGGATCAATAAAAGAGAGATACTAATTAGGCTGATTTGATAAATGGAATCAGTTGGGAAGCATTGACAAATAGTAAATGGCGCTACATCTAAGTTACATTTATAAGTATTATATTGACAAAAAGGTTCACAAATTATATAACATTTCTAGTCATTTAATATGTCATCAGTTATAATTCTTGTTATCATGTTAAAATGTTATATGCCACAGGAATAACTGCATTTCTTTGTCAATTTTTGGTTATGGTGAACCCTTATCATATTTTTTTTTTTTTTTTGAGACAGAGCCTCACTCCGTTGCCCAGGCTAGAGTGAGTGCCGTGGTGTCAGCTTAGCTCACAGCAACCTCAAACTCCTGGGCTTAAGCGATCCTCCTGCCTCAGCCTCCCGAGTAGCTGGGACTACAGGCATGCGCCACCATGACCGGCTAATTTTTCTATATATATTTTTAGCTGTCCATATAATTTCTTTCTATTTTTAGTAGAGACGGGGTCTCTCTCTTGCTCAGGCTGGTCTCGAACTCCTGAGCTCAAACAATCCGCCCGCCTCGGCCTCCCAGAGCTTATCAGATTTTTAATCACTGCTATTCTAGTCTTTGTCATCCAAAGTTATTGCTTTGATTCTTCTGCAATCAGATTTATGAAAAAAAACTCTAATATGTACTCTTGAATACAGGCTTATGATAACCATAAGACCAATGAACTAGTGTGCTTCTGGGAGACAAAGACCTAAAACACCATAACCTGCAGCCAGGAGATTTGGTCCACTAAAAAAGCACATTTACATTTCCTCCAACCTGGCTGGAAAGACTCATACCAGATCTTGTTGGTCAACTCCTGAGTGGACCTGCACTCCTGTCTATGAATTAAAACTAAAAATTTCTAGGATTTAAAGCAGACAACATCTTAGTAGACAGCCTTTTCCTAAGATAACTGGACTAAGACTGTGTGTCTTTTTCTTATTTTTAATTTTTACTTCTTTTTTCTCTTCCTCTTTTCCCTGGAAAGACAGTGCCCTTCTTCACATTTCCCAGTCTGTTGCCACAGATTACTGATCGTTAGATCTGTCAGCAAAAACGTCAATCTTTCCATGACTTTAGTGATCTCTTAGTTCAACCTGTAATGAAATTTCCTAACATTCCAAGTCCATGTACCTGTACAAAATGTATTCTTGGACTCTCCCATAGGGCTAAGCTTCCTCGTATACTTTCAAATCCTGTTCCTTGCCTTACCTATTCTCATCAATGATCTGCTAGTAGGATCCTAGAAATATTCATTGGGTCATCCCCTCTTAAACCATTCCTCAGATGTCTCTAACATATGTAAAAAAATCATATTGGGATCAATTTCAAGAAGAAGGACTATCAATGCTATGATTTAATTCTACTATATACAGAAAATTCACAGATGAAAGAATATTCTGTGCTCCTTTCAGGAATATTTACTGTTGTGGGGATGATGCCTCCATATGGGCCTCAAAATGCTTATACACATGCATAATAGGAGACCAATGTGGAGTAAGATATTCGAAAACTTTGTTGTTGGTACTTAATCTGAAACCGATCAGTAGAACAATCATTGGTCCATCCCCTTCACACTACATCAAAGAGTCAAACGTGAGTTACCAGCTGGTGGGGTGTGGAATTCTAGATTTGCTTTTTATGTGGGGGCCCTTGTATCCAAGTATGGCAGAGCTACTAATGAACATTGTTAAGTCTATCCATTACCATAGGAATTCTCACAGATTAGTGCACAAGCTATTACTGTTCAAATAACACTCACCAACTTCTCCTTCCAAGGTAGTCCTAGATAACAGAATCGTTCTTGATTATCTATTAGTCAAACAAGGTGGTGTCTGTGCTATGGCTGATATCACATGCTGGACCTAGATAAATTCCTTTGGGGAAGTTAAGATCCAAATACACAAAATAAGAAAGCAGGCCCCATGATTAGAACAGGTGTCACCTAGTTCCCTATGATCATTTGATTTATTCAGTTGATTGACTTCAAGTCTAGGGTCATGGTTCAAAAATACTATGCAAATTTGAACTGTCATATTACTACTCTATAGTATCTTTTTAAAATTTTGTGCCTGTTGCCTGTCAAAATTCTACAGAAATACAACTAACAGAATAATGCTGGCCCAGTACTTTGAGATGATAGCCAATTCCTACATAACAAGCCAAATTGAACTCCGTGTATATAGACTTAGCCTGAAAGCCACTCCTTGTTGCTCACATGTGACTAAGAGTGTTTTAACAGTTTTTCCTGGTCACTAATCACTTCCCTTGATGTGGGACCAGACCAGGACTGAACTGGTCCAATCTGGCATCAAGAGATAATCAAACGTAACCACAGGATTATTGATCATCAGTAATTTTGAGAAGAATCTTGAAAAAAAGGGGGAACTGTGAAAGCTGTCAGATCCAAAATGGAGTCACTTGTGTCAAACCCTGAGTTTGGAGTCAAGTAAGGCCATGAAGGGAGGACGCTCACACATAGATGCCTGATCACAAGAACATCACAGGAGACTCTGCCAGAACCACAGTCTTGAACAAAGGCCACTGCCAGCTTGCACAAAAAAGTACTTCTCTGAGGACATCAGCACAGCAACTGCCAGTTCAACCTCGGTCTGATGCCACTCTTGTTATTAACCCTGTACCCAAGGATTATGACTATTTTAAAACAATTTATGTAATCCTCATCATTTTGCCTTTAAAAACCCTGTCTTTCTTTGCCTCCCTGAGCATGCCCATGTTGCTATGGCATGAATATTTACATTGTCGTGCCCTGCTATTTCTGATTAAACTCAATATTTTTAGAGAATCTCTCTCTATTTGTTATTCAGGTTGGCATTAGAAAGTTATAAATAATAAAAAGCCAGTTTAATTGTGATTCCTTCAAATGCGCCATATGAAATAAACATTTTTCAAATTTTCTTTATCTTCTTCTCATTATACCTCTGGGTAGATAATCTTGTTCTTCACTTTATCCAGCTTTCTACACATGTAGGACTTACTCTTAGGTAGTTTATTATCAGAAAACAAATGGCCTTTTAGAAGCATTAAAATACATTTATAACTACAGGTGGAGGAAAGGTGGGGGAGGATAGTTAATTTAATGGCAATCAGAAGCAGCACAAATTTTCAGGACACAGAAATGACCACAAGTATTATAAATCAGTCAGAACAGCAATGCACACTATTACTCTGATTTTTCTTTCCTTTTTGGTACAGTAACAGAACTTCATTTTTCTTTGGAGTTTCTAAACATACATATGCATATCTGAACACTAAATATCACAATTCTTTTTAAGACTTAAAAGTAGAATTTGGCCTCAAGTATAATAGGTTAAACTTCTGAAATTATTCTTTTGAAGTTAAATTTCCAAGAAAACAAACTTTTATTGTGTAGATATTTCTGTCATTTAATGTTTCCTAAACTTATGTCTACATTTAGTCATATAACATGTTTCACTTGTAGCAGTTTGCTGAAACCAGCTGAACTTCCTTGTTTTTATTGGCACTCCTATTAATATATTTATTTATTTATTTTATGTGACATATTATCATAGACTCTATAATGAAAAGGTTCATGTTTTAACATAAAAAAATTTGAACAGACATACAGGTATCTTTCATATTGACATAAGAGAAGTTAAGCTGTGCAATAGCAATGTAATAGAGAATTGTAAAAAATAGGTGAAAAATCATTAATGAATCTAATCACTTAAATATAATCAAGAATAAGTCTTAAATATGTACCTGTGTGTAGTTGGAAAATAGTGAGCAGAAATTAGATTAAATGTGATAATAAAATAAAAATTAAGAAAAAATGATGTTTTTGTTTAAAAAGTAATCAATGTGCATATTCATAGGAAATTGAAGGCAAATAAAGACAGTATAAAAATTGTATTAAAGGAAAAGTTAGAGGGGGTTATGTTAGAACAAATATAAATAGTCTCAAAATCATGATTTGTCTCTAAATAGGATAACTAGTCCCAGGCTTGTGAAGGACACAACCCCCAATGAAAAATATCCTTTCTCCCAGTTTCTGCTCTAATAAAACAAAAGGGTTATTGTCTGAAAGATACAGAAGCCTTTAAGTCATGATCCGAGGTTGACTTGAGAAGGTCACTCTTGTAGAGCCTGTTATATATCTTTCTAGCTGTATCCACAGGCTCCAACAGCCAGAGGGGTGAGGAAGGGAGCACAGTAGATTCACACAAACTGTATTTTCTCTCAATTGAGTTTTTGTATAAACTCCGGGCAAGCAAACTGACCATCCCAATTCTTTCCCCATATTTTCCAAAAGTCACTGGGCGTAGAGTTCCCTGGATCATCCAGCTTCAGAAAGCTGGTCTCCTAACTTGTAGTGCCCTCATTTTCTCTGGCTTTGGCTCCTCTGATTTCTGACTGTTGTCTGTATACTACTCCATGTGATCTGTTGTGACTCCGGTATTTCTATCGATTAATTTCTCCTCCAACAGTCATTTCACCGCTTAGTGATGGATGATACAGAAAATTACTTTGGCCACCAAATAGTGCTGTCCTCGGTTCTCTGTGTCTTACAGAAATTCTAAAGGTCCTGCTTTTTCGTTTTCATTCATGTTATACCTGTTTGCTTCATAAGTAGTGGATGAAAAGAAGAGGGAGTGTATCTAAAGCAGTTGTGAGTGATATGCTCCTGTGTAGTCCTCTATTCTCAAATTTCTTTTCACAGACAAACCCTTGCATTGGTCCACGTTTTTCTCTTCCAGTGAACTTTTTCTCACAACCACCTCACCTCCTTATTTATTCATTCAGTAACTTTCTAATGAGTACCTGCTAGCCTAGGCACTCTCTTGACACAGCATACCAGGGCCCAGCTATCATGCTAACATCCACAGGCATTGGACTGTGGTGTGCTACAAGAGACATACTGTGGCTATAAGACTAACGGTAGCCATAAGGCCCACTCAAACATCTTGCTGGGGTTACGCTATGTGTCACTGAGCAGTATGATGCAAACTGGCCTGGGGATTTCCAGGAGACAAGACCCCCTCTGCGCAGATGTAACTCTCATGAGCCTTAAAACAAAGCTTACTCATAAAAATAGCTTAAACTCCCTTTATGGTAACTTACCTAGACCGAATACAGGTATAAGAAGAGGGAAGAATCTCCCAAACGCTGAGAATGATCTCAGGGGGGAGAGCCTCCTGATCAGGTGATCACGTGACCCCTGACTGCAGGCCCATGCCACTGCCTTCTCCTGTTATCCTTCCCGTAAGAGCCCTGCCAGAATAAACTGGCTGAACATCAGAGTGTGCGTAAGACTCATCTTTGATGCAAAAAGCAAAGTCATTCTCAGGGAAGCTGGACCACCTGAGAGCCCCAAATACAACAGAGACCCTGGGATCCACATCCACTAACACAATGCTCAATTTTTATGTGCACACGTTTTATATGGGTGAATTTGAAAATGAAATGTGTATATGCTAAGATATAGGCATGATGGTCCATTGTGTAAGAAAATAAAGTATTAGAGCTTTCATTTGTATTGCTTTCCTTGAAATGATAAGAAAAGATAAGATTTACCGGTAATTAATACCAGGATCTTTACTCAGTCACTGGTCACATAGTTCCTGAGACTTCTTAAGGGACGAATGTGGTTCTATAATTCTGGGAAGACAAATGTGCCACCCATTGTTTAGTTATCTTTCAGCAGCAAGGTAGGCAGACGTCTAAGACTGCCCTCAAGATTGCTGCCACCTGGTATTTCTTGGGTCATTCCCTCCCTTGAATGTGGGTAAGATCTCTACATAGGATGGGATATCACTCCTGTGATTAGGGTACTAATCAGTTGATGATAAATTAATCCAAAGGGAGCTGGATTATCCATGCCCTTAAAAGACCTTAAGCCCTTTCTGAAAAAAGAGATTCAAAATATGAGAGGTCATATGGAGAGGCAACAGGCAAGGAACTGTGGTTGGTCTCTAGGAGTTGACAGTGGGCCCCAGCTGACAGCCAATGAGAGGACAGTGCTCCTAGTCATATAACCACCAGGAACAAATATTTTGCAACAGTTCATACTTAATTGTGTGTGTTTACAGGATTAATGGATCATATAATCTTGTTTTCACTAAAATATTCTTCACAAAATAAATGAGTGACTTAAAACTATTTCTACAAAGAAACTGTGGATTAAAGATAGAATTGTTAATAAAACTACTAGCAAGATGAAAATAAAGGAGCTCAAAATTCTTGGTCTTTGCTCCCACATACAAATTAAAAATAAGCTAATCATATCTGACAAGAAAAGATTAATAAAAATATGCAGCATTTTCAAGGAGACTGTTGAAACAGATTTAAACTCAGTGCATTAATGAAGGAATTACCTTTGTTAATAATAAAATTTTCCAAAGTTTCATGTTGTGCCTTGAGATTTTAGCTAATCACGCTATGAAAACACTTAAACACTAAGTACCCAGAAAACTATATGACAAAAAAATTCCTTAATCAACAATACTGTCAGAAGTGCCATAGAAAATATTACTGATTTTCTCAGGAATCAGGTCAGAAAAAATATGTGTTGTAGGAGGTTCATTATACTTTTAATATAGCATATTGTAGCTTATGATATTTGCTGGACTATTTTTAAAACATGAAACACACAAAGATTTATGTTCTTGCCTGTTTTAAATAAAAATAATATTTTATGTAAAATCTATTCAAATGTAAGTAAGATTAGAGAGATTTGATTGAGATATGAAGGGAATTCCAGGGTAACTTTACAGAGAATACACTAACCAGAAATACATTTACTCTATCATTCAAAAGCAAATTTTTTCATCAAAAATATTAATAGTGGTTCATCAGGGGTGACACATGTACCAGAATAAAGATGCTAAGAATGGGGTCAACTGACTGCAGAGAGGGTGCTCTGCACCATGAACTCAATATTATGTAAACTTATCAGTACTCTAAAAAATAAATTCTAGTCTTTAAAAATAATTTAAAAGCATATAATTATAATTTTATAAAAATTATATGTGAATGTACAAAAATGCTAAAATTAAATGCTGAATACTGGATAAAAAGAAAACAAATCTCATTTCATTTATAATAATATGTACCCGCTATGTGCTAGGCACAAGTGAGCAGATAAAAAAAATTCCTATCTGTATGCAGCTTATCTTCTAGTTTGGGAGTTAGAAAATAAAGATAAATAATTAAGGACTAAATAGTGAAGAACTATGGCAGAGGCCAATAGTGCATAACAACATCTTCATATCCTTAGTCACATCATGAGACTACATTTTCCAGACTTCTAACATGATGGGAGCCATTGCAGTTAGAATAAGCCAAATGACTGAATTCTGACCAAAGGAATGATAGTAAAAATGAAGCGGTTTCAGCCAAAATAGTTACGAGCAGATGTGCCTTCTCTAGGGTCTGACTCTGTCTATTTATCTATTGCTACACAACAAACAACCTCCAAATGGAAGAGTGCAAAACAGCAATTTTTTTACACCAATGGAGTTTATAGATTAGAAATATAGACAGGGAATAGAAGGGATGGTTTGATTCTGCTTCTAAATATCTGTATCTTTAGTTGGCAAGATCTGAAGACTGGAGAGCTCTGTGGCTGAGAGCTTATCTTCTGGAAGATCCTTCACTTCCTTGTGTGGCTAATACTGGCTATAGTGTGGGAACTCAGCTGAGACTCTGTAAAAGAAGACTAACACATTATCTCTCCATGTGGCTGGGGCTTCCACACAGTGTAGATATTGGAGCATCCTAAGAGAAACGGCTCTAACCTCAAAAGTCACACCACGTCATTTCTTTCATACTCAGAAGCATGACCAAATTCAAAGGAAGGGAACATAGAACCACCTCTCTTGATTGAAGGAGTGCTATCCTCACATTGCAGGATGAACATGTGGGATGGGAAAAATTGCTGAGACAATATTTGGAAAATACTATCTGCCACACTCTCCTCTCTACAGACAAAAACAAACTTGGAAGGATCCCACTCTGCCTACTCACATTGGTCCCAGATATGCATGAAAAAATAACATTTGTTGAGTTAAGCCAACGCAACTCTTTGGGTATTTTTGTTTTATTGTTTTGTTTTTATTATCACACTTGGTTTATTTGGATTACATAAGTGCTAAGGAGAACATATAAAGGAGAGGAAGAGAAATGAAATGTTAAGCATTTTCAGGGTTTAAATTAAAACATAAACTTACTGAGAAGGTGACTTTTAAGTAAAGGTCTTTAAAAAGTGAGAGAGTTAATCTTATGGATATTAGATAGGTAGAAAGACATGCACAAAGACCTTAAATAGGACTGACAGATAAACTGCAAAGAGGCCAGTGTGGCTAGAGCAGAGGGAGTAAAAGGGTGAGTCACAGAAGACGAGGTAACAGAAGTAATAGAGCCTTACAGATCACATAATGGTTTTAGCTTCTGCCCTGAGTGGGAAAGGAAGCCATTAGGAAAGATATCATCTGACATGTTTTAATGTCAGCTGATAAACTTTGGCTGTTTCATGGAGAAGAGACTTGCAAAGAAGTAGGGGAGAAGCAGAGAGATCTACCAGAAGTTCTCTCTATCGTATTCCTCTCTCGTGTGGGAATCCTGGCAACAGATGATGGTGGCCTAAATTAGGGTATTGTGAGTGAGAGTAGCAAGGAGTGATCAAATTCTGAACTTTTTTGTACTTTCTGTTTTGTTAAATATTGTTAGTTGTGGTAAAACACACATAACATAAAAGCTACCACCTTAACCATTTTTAAGTGTACAGTTCAGTAGTGTTAAGAATATTCACATTGATGTCTAAGCAATCTTCAGAACTCATTTCATCATATTTCATCATTTCATATTGCAAAATTGAAATTCTATACCCATTAAACAACTTGGATTTATTTATTTATTTGGAGAAAGGGTCTTGCTGTGTTTCCCAGGCTGGCCTCAAACCCCTGGGCTCAAGAGATTCTCACATCTCAGCCTCCTGAGTAGCTGTAACTACAGACATACACCACCACACTCGACTACAATCTGGATGTATTTTAAATGTAGGGATGACAGTATTTGTTGAAATGACCAGATGAGGAGGTTGAAGAAAAGAAGAAATATTGGAGTCAAAAATGACACAAAGATTTTGGCCTAAATATAACTGGAGGAATCCTATGTAAAGCAGGTACTTGTTTGGGATGTAGGGTGAAATCATAAGTTCAGTTTGAACATTCAAATTGGGAGCTTCTATTACATGTTGAAGTGGAGATACCAAGCAGGAGGTTGCATGTGTGTGTGTGTGTGTGTGTGTGTGTGTGTGTCCAGATAGATTAGATAGATAGATGGATAGACAGCTCAATCTTGATTTCAAGTAAGAGATCTGGGTTGAGCAATCATGGTCATAAATGGTATTTAAAGACATGTTGCTGGATGGGCTTACCAAGAGAGTATAAACAGAAGGAAGAAGTACAAGAACACAACACTGGAGCATTTCAATATTTAAAAGTTTGGGAGATAAATGTACCAGTAAAAGAGACTGGGAAGGCATAGAACGTGTGGTCACCCAGAAACAAAATGAAGAACATGTTTAAAGGAAGAGATGTTAATCACTTATGTTGAATATCGTGGATAGATCAAGTAAAATGGATACTAAAAAAATGTCCATGGGTTTAATTATTTCATGGTCATTGGTGACCTTAAGAAGAGAAGTTTCAATGGTTTGGTGGGATCTGAAATCTAATTGGTGTTGGCTTAAGCAATTAAAAAAAAAACACCAAAACTTGGAAATAGTAGGTGTATACAATACTTTAAAGGAAGTTTTCCATTAAAAAAAAGAGGGAAGGAGTAAACAGGAGGGTGCTTGGATGGGAATGTGGGTTCAAGACTCAGATGTGCATAAAGTAATGTATGCATTCACAACATGGTTAATTTTATAAAATAAAACCTCAAAACATGTTATGCTCATAATAAAATTTTGAAATAAAAGAAAGTCAGTAATGATGAACAGTGCTTATATCACACAGTGGCAGTTGATGATCTTGTGGTAAAATTTTTAATAGTTATTGAATATACGATGAATTATGCATATCCAAATTTGCTGACCTTTTCTCTGAGGACAGCAACTGTCAGTAATTTGCTACATAGCAGTACTTTAAGAAAATAAACACAATCTGTCCCTTCAGGATAAAGGTGACATTTTAACAATAAATGAGAAAGTAACTGCTTTTTGAATTGCTCCCACTGAATAATTTTCCTCTACGGGTGAGTACAGATCGTTCCCTAACTCCCATGACACACACATGGATAGTGGGTGTTAATTAATAGGACTTTACTAAAGACACATAGATAAGAGTTATAATTGCTACATGTGATCTCTACCCAATTCTAAAGCTCAGTCTTTTACATCCTGGCTTCCATAAACTCTAAAACACAGACAGCTCACCTCAATCCACATACTCCCTATTGAAAATGCTCCAGGTCTTTCCATGCCCTGGAATCCCTCTGGGACAAATTTACCACAGACTCAAAGAGGGAAAAAGTTTCTCCCTCAACTGATCCTTAGGAAATCTTCCCTAAGTCTGACTAAAGAAAAACAAATACAAAAATACCTATTTAATTCTTTCCCAGAATAAAACAAGATAAATGTCTATTTTGTTCATCGTAAGCATGTAGTCTGATTCTATTACACACATATAAAAGTCACAAAAAGTTTGGCGCTTGTACAATTTTTCAAAGTTCCAAGTTCATTTAATTTCTTTACCTATAAAACAAGTATTTTTTAACTTGCTGAATGACTATACCTTGTCATATGAGACAAATAAGGTGTTATTTATAACAAGATTTTACTAGCAATAAATTTCAATTTTCTTGCAATTCTGCTGACATCTAGCACTTCATTTTCTAAATCAATATGTAATTAGAGCATTAAGTTATAAAATGAAATAATAAGTTATAAAATGAGGTTCTCAAGCATCTTTGCAATATAACATATTGATTAACAGAAGGACCTTGAATTCAGGGATATTTAGAATTAAATCCTTATCCCTTCATATGTAGCCTTAACTCTCTAATCATCAACTTCCTCACCTTTACTATTAGTCATACTACTACCCTTCTTATAAACTCTTGATAAAAATACATTAGAAATATTATGTGAGCATTTAGAATAGGATCTGCTACATAATAAGTGCTCAATAAATAGTATCTACTATTGTTAATTCTCTTGCTATCAACACTGTCGATTGTACTGTTCTAATCAACTCAGATTTCTTAATGTTTTCTCCTAAGAAGTTTCCACTAATGATAGAGGAGGGTAAATCTTTTCCACGTGGATGTGATGCCTAACTCAAACCTGCTTTCCTTAGTTCCATTCCCTCCCAGTCATGCCATGTATGAGGTCTCATGTTATAGATTTCAAAAAATTATGTTAACCGCATCTCCTATATCATACTATATCTTTGTGTTTTGACACACATCTGCCAACTCACTTACCAAATACACTGTTATTTTTTCCTTCAAATGTTTCAGTGAATGCGGTATTCCAGGAGGACAAACCATGATTACCATGTCGCACAGTTTCATTCCCAGGGGTTTTCACACATGTTCTTTGAGAAGGAGGAACCCCCAGCATGAAGTGTGCTCATTTCCACAGGGCATCAAAGCCTACATGCTGTTACGCAGTTACCTTGCTGGCCTCACACTCTGACACTTCCCTTTCACTCTGAATCTCTCTTCCAGCCCTCTTAAGACTAAGGTGGGCCAGGCGCGGTGGCTCACGCCTGTAATCCTAGCACTCTGGGAGGCCGAGGCGGGTGGATCGCTCAAGGTCAGGAGTTCGAGACCAGCCTGAGCAAGAGGGAGACCCCGTCTCTACTAAAAAAATAGAAAGAAGTTATCTGGCCAACTAAAAATATATATATAGAAAAAATTAGCCAGGCATGGTGGCGCATGCCTGCAGTCCCAGCTACTCGGGAGGCTGAGGCAGAAGGATCGCTTAAGCCCAGGAGTGTGAGGTTGCTGTGAGCTAGGCTGATGCCACAGCACTCACTCTAGCCCGGGCAACAGAGCGAGACTGTCTCAAAAAAAAAAAAAAAAAAAAGACTAAGGTGGCAGTTCTTAATGCACCAAGTTCCCTTCCCCTTTCAATCTGGCTTTGTTAATATTTATCTGTAGTTATTTACTATAACAATATTATTATAAAATATATAACATATAATTATAGGATTGATTATATAGAATTATCAGGAAATGGGGATGTATATTAGTTTTCTAGGGCTGCCATAACAAATTACCACAAACTTGGTAGCTTACAATAAAAGGAATGCATTCTCTCATAGTTCTGCAGTCCGGAAGTCTGAAATCGAGGCATCAGCGGGATCATACTTCCCTTGGAGGCTTTGAGGCAGAGTCCTTACCTGGCTCTTTCAGCTTCTGGTGGGGCCAGGTGTTCCTTGGCTTGGGACTGCATATCTCCAATCTCCGCCTCCATTTCCACATGCCTTTCTCCTTCTTCACATGTGTCTTTCCTCTGTGTGTCTCTTATAAAGACACATCATTAGATTTAGTGCCCACCCATATAAGCAAGGAAAATTTCAGGTCAATATCCTGAATTTAATTACATTGGCAAAGACCTGTTTTCCAAATACAGACACATTCACAGATTTCAAGGGTTAGGACATGGGCACATTGCTTGGAGGTCTTCATTCAATCTACTACAGGAAGCATGGTGTATAGGCCCATTTTAGTTAATCTGATACTGAAGGGTTGCAGGATATTTTTAATAAATTGCAGACAATAATAATGAGAAGACATAGCCATCACTATGAGTACTTTGACTTGACCGATGGCCAAGTATAATAGAAACACATTTTAATATAAAATATTAAAACATTTTAAATGTCAGAATAATGGAAATTCACACTACTAAAGAAGTTTTAGAAATAACTATTTTATGTGAATTTTAAGGTGCCTGAAAAATATTAACTCAACAAGAAATAATGGTGATGAAGTTTAGCTTTAGAGAAAGGGTTATGCGCATTTAAACATGTACTCTCTCTCCTAGAATTGACACCTAGGATTCATACATTGTGCCGCATTTCAGCTTTTCTTTATCCCATCATGGTAGAAAGAAGTCATGCATCTTAGTCAGAGGTTGCTCCATCCCCTCAACAGCTATTTTCAGGGGCCAGAAAAGACTCACCATTAAGAACCCGGCAAAGCAGGGGTCTGACTCCTATGTTTGCACTGTCTTATAACTGTCCTCAGCATGGTTACTTGATTAGGTTTTCAAATTGAATTGTGCAGAGTAAAGAGCAGCAGGAGAGGCCTTAAATGAGTGGTTTTGTGTTTTTAATTTATTTGCTCTTTTTTGTTTGAGGGGGATTTGTTGTTGTTAGAAAAAAATCTCTATGGGGTATTCAATCAATAATTAGCCTCTACCCTTGAAGTTGCAAGTACTTGAGAGACTCCAGACTTTGATCAGGAAAGCCATACCTGTTTTGGCTTGACTTAAATGAAGCAATAACCCTCTTTTGAAAATCTTGGAATGTGTAACAAATAGAGCTAGGGTGGAGAGGGGTACAGAGTATGAGGTAGGAGAAATGAATTTATTTTAAAAAATAAGGTAGATATTCTAAAGTACAGAGCATGTAGAATGACCACAGAGGGGTTTCAGGAGGGAAGTTGCAAATAAAGCAACATATGTCACCACAGTTTATTTAAAAATCAGAACTTTAACTTTCAGAGTCTATATGTATCAGATATAATTAATCTGCTATATGTAAAATAAGAACATAGAGTACCGACAGAGACAGACTGATAAAGAGTGAGAGCAATAAAAGTAAGATGAGGTTCTGCTGGGAATAACTGCTCTAATTCCCTCCTAATCATTGCAGTAGTAAAGAAAAAACTGACTTTCTTACCAGCATCTGAATCTGCTAATTAGCAACATAATTCGGGCCTGATGTTCATTGCCCCAGTAATGGCTTTCCTACATTAACTCCCAGTATAGGCAAGCAAGCATTAGCTACGGAAACATCCTAAGCAATTTTTAAGGTTTTAGGACACTTGGACTGAAAGTGTACTACTGTTGATGAATTAAAATGAAAATCAAACACAAAAAAAGACCTGCAGTCAATAGGCAGAGAATTATAGACGAAGGTAAAAGATGTAACAAGGGAGTGAGTGATTTTGTTTATAGACTTGACTGGTTGATGAGCGTGCAATTATGGGACCTGTTTCCAGTTTATCTTTTGTGAAAATAATTGGTGCCACATAGGATCTGTTCTAATAAAATAAATCGAAGAATGTTAGTGTGGAATGGCAGCATAATTTGGAATAGTGAGTGCTAGATGTGGACACCACACCATTAGTGACAGCATTTCCTATAACACATTATACTTAGAATGAATGTTCAGCATGGACAATCAGGCAAAAGGTAAATGGAATGGCAGCTTTTACTGTCATGGGTCCAACTGAGCTAATTAATTAGTCTGTACCTCTGCACTAGCAGTGTCTCGGCAGAGTGCTTCTGGAAGACAGAAAGCTAGCTCTTGAAGAAAGCCAACATGCAGACAATAGACAACTTACTGAGTACAACTTAATGGGCAAAACAATAATTTGAGTTTACTTAAGAAAAGAACAAGTATAAAGGGATCTGTCCATGTCATACTTACAGCCATGTTGCCAAAATGTATAATCTTGTAATGCAGCAAATGACATGATGAAATCCTCACATAGTGATAAATCAAGTAAAGTAATCAGGGTAATTGTTCTCCTCTATTGCATTGGTTCTCAACTTAAAGGCACATTGGAGTCAATTGGGAAAAATGAAAACTACAGATACCTGGGTCCCACCCCAGGGATTCTGATCCAATTGGTGTGGGTTGAAGTCTGTCCACAGGGACATTTTTTAAAGTTCCCAAGGTAATTCTAATGTGTAGCCAAGATTGAGAACCAGTATTCTATTGTATTCTGACATCTTACCAAATGAATGGTATCCAACTCTGACTTCAGGTTAAAATCACTTGGGAATCTTTAAAAACAAATCAGATTTTCATCAGATGAAGACCTGAGTATTGGAAGTATGCAGTTATAATTAATTTATTAAAAAGACATATAACAAGTTACTGGGTATGCACCAAGAAACTCACTTAGCACTTAACAAAAATAAGATTGCTACTTATTATGAAGAAACGTAAGTATATTGAAAGGAGTTTATGATTTAAAGGGATTCATAACTGCCTAATGAGTTGAATATTATTGTAGGTTCACCTCTGTTCCTTGCCTGTGAACTGTTTCCTTAGAATTATTTGAAAAACAGGGAAAAACTATTTGAGAAACTGTATTAAAATAAATTTTCTTTTTTGGCAAATTACAACTCAGAGAAAGGTAAAAAGATAGTGTGTAGAGAGTATAGAGTAGTAAGTAAAGAGACTACCACTAACTTGTTCTACAATTTTAGGAAAGTTATTTAATTTTAGATTTATAAATTGAGAAAATGTTTACTCAAACTGTCACACAATCTTGTTATGCATATCAAACTAATTCAATCAAGCAAATAATGGACATTAAAATGATTTGAAATAGGTCAAGATCTGCAAGTGTATTTTCATGATTAATGTTGAAATAGTGATAAATTAGATGAAAGTTTTTTGTTTGCTACAGAGAAACATATGCCAAACTAATAATATATAAATGTGTAATTACAACTGTTCTACAGATATGAGTGTATGATTTAGTTTTCAATTATTTTTCAGAATTTAGCCAAGAGGTTCTGAAACATCCACAAATCACATGATCACTCTATTTCAATGACAAAATGTGTTTTTCCCTTGAATGGAATTCTTATTTGAGGAAGAGACAGCAGCCGATCATCATTGTGTTGTCTCCTTACGTTACTGGAGTCTCAGACTTTGAAGATTGCATATGTACGACATCTCTTTGGTTAAGAGAAGTATCCCAAGAATGGAAAAATAAGCACCACATGTACTCACCAGAAAATTGGTTTCCCTGATCAACACCTGGGTGCACATTTAGGAATAACACCAATTGGGTATCGGACAGAGGTGGGGGGAG
>CM052436.1:39172440-39232874 GCA_028533085.1 Varecia variegata | reverse complement strand
GGAGAGGATGGGTGTATACCTACATGATGAGTGCGATGTGCACTGTCTGGGGAGTGGACACTCTTGAAGCTCAGACTCGGGGGGTTGGGAGGGGCATGGGCAATATATTTAACCAGAACGGTTGTACCCCCATAATAAGCTATGATAAATAAATAAATAAAACAAAAAAACAAAAAAAAATTTATATTTGGCGAGATAAATCATTAACAGAATTAAAAAGAAATACCATTTGTTAAAAAAAAAGAGATAAGATAGAATTAAATTAGGATGATAAATATACCAAAATAATATACATATACATATATATATATATATATATATACACATATACACACACACATAAAGACACACATACAAGAAGACTGAAATATTGTTGGGAAGTGCCCTCTTTAAAATAAATAGGGAATGAGGAGATCAATCCTATAGGAATGAGGAGATCAATCCTATTGTTATTTCCATCTATGAAAAATTGAATGTAGCAATTAGAGAAGGTAGATCTGTTCAATATAAAAAGATACAACATCTAGCTATGGTGACATTTATAAGTTACAGGATTTTTTTTTATTTACTTATTTTAATTTTGAAAATACTTATACATTTCTAAAAAGTTATATAATACAAAGCAGCATATTCTCTTTGTAGCCTTCGTATGCCTAGTCTCGATCTCCAATTATAACCTTTTCAACATTTATTTTTTTCACTTTTTCTAAGGATTTCCCTCAATTTTCCAAATAACTTGCTTATGCTGTTATTTTATGATGTATCCAATCTAGACATAATATATAGCCTTTTATGCAAGAATAAGGTCATTATTATAGTTCTTTTTACCCTACTCCCCACTTTCATTTACCATTCTCTAGCGGAATATTTTTTAAAAACTGTTTTTATTTCCTTTTTTTTTTTAAATTTCAGCATATTACAAATGTTTAGGTAACATATATTGCCTTTGTCTCGCCCGAGTCAGAGCTTCAAGTGCATCCATCGCCCAGACAGTACACCCTGCACCTGTTAGGTGTGAATATACCCATCCCCTCCTCTCCACTCCCACCTGCCCGACACCTGATAAATGTTACTACTATATGTACATTTTATCCTTTTTTTTAATCACCATTAAAACATCATTTGATATACCAGTGGTATCCAAGGACCAGTGCTGGAAGCAGTGGTGGGTAAAGCTGTGGTCTAGTGCTCAGTGGCTGTGACAGAGGCCCTTCAATTCTTCTGTGCTTGACTGGGCAGTGATTCTATATATCTAGGCTCCCTTTGTGCCCATGTTCCAAGCTGGTTCCTTATTCCAACAATTCTATAAGCTACCTAAAGTTGTTTCAAGGAATTACATTTTCTTTGCTCAAATTATCCATGTATGATTTGTCTTTGAAATATCATTTATCACTCCATGTTATATTTTAAAAATTAGATACAAATAATACTAGATGTGCTTTCTCCAAAAATATTTTTAAATTAGGTTTCTTTTATATTCAATATCTCATTTCTAGCTGAGTGAACAGAACGTATTCTGTAGAGAGTTTCAGTCTTGACATTTCAAACAATGAAAAGAGAGAAAATTATCAGTTGCTCAGCCCTCATAATAGCTCAGTTGGGATATATTATAATAATGTAAGTGTAGTTGAGAGATTAGAGAATATAGAAGCAAATGACAGAATTCTGAGGCTAGGAAGAAAAGGATAAGGAAAAGGAAAAGAAAAAGGCTAATCATAAAGAGTGAAAATGAACAAGGGGAATGTGGTTTGTGAAAGCCAAAAATACAGAGAATTATAAGAATTAGGAAAAGGTCATAAGTAATAATTCTCAAGCTGTTTCAAAAATATGAGATGTTGGAAGAACTCATAGCATTTAGTGACAAACATATATGCTTTGTTACTTTCGGGAAGGGAGATTAGGAATAAATGTGAGCCAGGCAGTGGTGGCCTGTAATCTGAGAACTTTGGGAGGCCGAGGCAAGAGGATCACTTGAAGCCAGTTTGAGACCACCTGGGTATCATAGGAGACCCCATTACTACAAAAAAAAAAAAACAAAAAAACAAAAATTAGCTGGGTATCACGGTGCCTGTCTGCAGTCCCAGCTACTTGGGAGACTAAGTCGGGAGGATTGCTTGAGCCCAGGAGTTTTAGGTTACAGTGAGCTATGAACAGGCCATGACACTCCAGCCTGGGTGACAGAACAAGACCATGTCTCTTAAAATAATAATAATAATAAAATAAATGTGGGAGCAGAAGTCAGATTGTGAAGGTTGTGAGGCATCTATTGTATAAAGGTAGTGAAGGGAATAATTCTGTTTTTATAAAAATAATAAATGTGATAGTGCACTATGGAGTCAGGTAGAGCCATATCGCATCCCAATTCTATCATTTTCCTGTGATATTGAACAAATCAATTAACCCCTAACCCTCTAGACCTTAATTAATCAATAAAACCTTAAGTAGTATATTAATATCTACTACAAAGTCTAGTTACTATGCTTTCAGTAAATACTAAGTTCTCCCTCTTAAGTTGAGTCACTGATAGGATTTGTTACTAAGAATTATATATACATATAATATATATATACACACACACATATATGGGAAGCTGGAACATTTTATGGACAGATTGTAAAAAAACTTTTAAGTGAGAGAACAAGATACAGTGAAAATAAATAAAATAGAGGAAGAAAAGAGGTGTGGAAATTGATGGAGGAAGGTGGGTCGGTCGGTGTGAAATTTTAGAATTAGTCAAAGCTAAACCAACAGTTCTGTAAAGAATAAAGTTGTTTTCTTATGATTCAAGGGTGAAGAAAGACAAATTTCTAAAGATAGAATGTTTGTGAGGTGAAAAAATAGATAAATTTAAAGAGGCTTATATTAAATAGCTTCTATATGGGAAAATTAAGAAATAATGCCAATTATACAGATGAAAGAATGGGAGGGATAATTGGGTGAAAGATCGGGGGGGGGGGTAACTGGGTGAATGAAAATACTGAAAACATTTGTATTTGATGATGTAAGGGATGAGAGTAATAATGAGAGCAGAACCATTCTAAAGAAGATAGTAAACGTAGTACTAGAATCAATTATCTTTTAAATATTTTTTAAGAATCAAGTGTCTTTAGTGTGGACTTATCCATATTCATGGTACAATATTGTAGCAATAGAAAAAAACTGGAAGATCTAATAAACATTTATGGGTTCTAGGACATACTTTGGACATTGATTCGTTGATTAAGTTCTTAGTTACAACTTCTTTAAAAAATTAACTATTTTTCTATAAGTTAAATGTGCATCTGATTAACTGAAGGTTGTTAATTAAAGTTTCTTAGATGACAAAAAATAAATCTATTTAGTTATATTTGTCATAACAAAATATGTGTAAGAAATAGTATTAAGAAGTATAAAAGTAAAGTGTTACATTTCATTGCTGTATTTCCAGTTGTGACATGCATTTTTGATTTGTGGATCTTGTTAACAGAAAAAAAGAACCAAACTCTGTAAAATAATTGTAAAGAGATTTACTGTGAGCCAAATTTGAGGATCATGACCTGGAGCCGTGCCCAAGAAGCCTTGAGCAAGTGCACTCACTATAGTTGGTTTACAGTTTGTTTTTATACATTTCAAGGAGACAGGAGTTACAGGTAAAGTCATAAATCAGTACATAGGAGGCATACATTGGTTTGGCCAGAAAAGGTGGGACATCTCGAAGGGTGAGGGGGGTTACAGGTTATAGGTGGATTTAAAGATTATTTGGCTTGTAATTGGTTAAAGACATGAAGCTTTGTCTAAAGGCTTGGAATGTTTTAACATAAGGAGCTGTTTATCAGAGATAAGCCAGGCACATAGATTTGTTGTGTAAATTGAGGATCTGTAGGTTTGTCTTGCATACCCTTAGGTCTATTAATGGGTTACAAAGGATGTCTCCAAGAAGGGAGGAGGCTATGATGAGGCATGTCTGACCTCCCTCCTCCTGGCAGGCAATTTAGTTTTAGAATATTCCTTTGGACATGAGGGGGGTCCATTCACTCAGCCAGTGGGGTGTGGGGGGGGTGAGCCTTAAAATTTTATTTTAGTTCACAATCTCAAGAGAATATGCATTTGGTAAGATAAATTCCATTTTTTCTTTAATTATGACAGTAAACATAAGCTATATTGATTTGGTTACAGATATCACTGATAATCAGCATAGCCACAAAGGGAAAGAACAAGGGAGACGTGAACTCAGTGTCATATGTACCTAGTGAAAAAATGGAGAATTGGTTAAAAGCCTTAAAAATTAGTCCTTAACTCTTTCTCTTATTGTCTCTTCTTTGTTTTCTCCCCCTATGTCTTACCTTTTGAGATGGATGTATTTTTTCATACTATTCAAATTTTTGTTACTGTTGAAGAGGGCTGTCCCAATGGCAAGAGTGTCAGTGATTAATAAAAATGACTAACAGAATTTTCAATAGACTGTATTTTTTTATTGCTTTGCATGCTTTCAGGTTTTTTGTTTTCTTTGTTCTTTAGTGATGGCCTTGCAATAAGGGTATAAAAAAAGTTTCTTCAGCTACTTTATTAAATCACTTAGATGTAAAAGCATACTTTCAGCTATTTAGCTTGGGAATGTTCCTTTTACAGCATTTCCTCAACCAGGTGTTAATTAAAAGGAAACAGGCATTAGAATACTTAGTTTTATTTTATATACTCTACCCCCTGATTCTTGAACCTTGAAACATGGAGCAATTCTGCCTGATTAAGGAGGAAGATAAAAGGGAGGTGAATATACCCTTTTTTATACTCAGGGCTTTTATTTTATTATTTTTTTTGAGACAAGAGTGTCGCTTTGTTGCCCGGGCTAGAGTGAGTGCCGTGGCGTCAGCCTAGCTCACAGCAACCTCAAACTCCTGGGCTTAAGGGATCCTACTGCCTCAGCCTCCCGAGTAGCTGGGACTACAGGCATACACCACCATGCCCAGCTAATTTTTTCTATATATATTTTAGTTGGCCAGATAATTTCTTTCTATTTTTAGTAGAGAGGGGGGGGGTCTCACTCTTGCTCAGGCTGGTCTCGAACTCCTGACCTTGAGGATCCACCAGCCTCGGCCTCCCAGAGTCCTAGGATTACAGGCGTGAGCCACCACGCCCGGCCTACTCAGGGCTTTTAAATTAACAGTCTTGAAGAAGGCATTTATGACCCATTGCTCTGGCATGTTTCTGCTCTATAGCGGTTCTTCAGCTGTGGCCATGCCAAAGCTCCAGGATTCTCCAACACTCTAGAAGTCTTCGAATTCAGCCTTCTTAAATTATTTATAATATATTGTTTTATAGAAAACCCATATTCTAGGGTCTAATGAGTAGTGAATCTCTGAGGAAGTGGGGGTGCCAAATAAGGCTGGGGCTCAGAGTGAGGGTGGGTTAGTTGGTTCTGCCTGGGGCTGTTTTAAGCTCTAGCATTGGAGTCAGTGATATTGCAGGTGTTTTGCATGAATTTACACCTCTTTTTATAGTGCTTGTGTTACCAGTAATTATTCTTATTAAACAAATGGCAATTTGAAGAACAATTGGTACATCAGTTTGCTTTTAATTTCCATTTGTTTGCTTATAAATTACATTGATTGTCATACCATATTTATCATTAGACCCATATATTTCTTCTTTTGTTAATTAGCTTATTTACTTTGGTTATTGTTTTGTACTTTAGCATTTTTCTTATCAAAATGCATCAGCTTTTTATATATATAAAAGTTGTCAACCTTTCCTCCAGCTTTTTTTCTTGCAATGATTTCTCCAGTGGATACATTCCAATGATGTAAATTTCAAAGTTATATTTTACACTTTATTAAAACTTTCACTTTGAATTTTCTGTCATTTTGTTAGTATATTTCCCTATAGTACAGAAATTTCATAAGCACTATTTAGGCATTTCAACCTTAAACTTATAACTCCTTGAAACTTGATTTGTTTTCAAGAATGTTTTTAAATTGCCCTAGCATAATTTGTTTAATAATTTTTAAGCTTCACACTTACTAATAAATGTCTTTTTTCTCATAAGTTGCATGCTTATTTATAGTAAAATCATCTATTTGTGATTCTCCTAACTTTGTTTCTGGATATGGTAGCAAATAATTCATATACAGTATAAAAGGAAGTCTTTATATTTTCAATTTATATTAAATTCTACAAAAATAATTTTGTTCTCTGTATTACTTATATTTTTTACTTTTTAGGATATGCTTTTGTCTTCTTGCTAATGTATATTATTATGAACAGGGTTGTTTTTCTCCTCTTTAGTCCCACCTAACCCCAGGAAGGAATAAATTCTGGATCTTTCATAAGCCACTGAAAGTAGTGAATTTCCCCCCGGGTCTATATGTCTTAAAACAATATTATAGCCTTACTGTGTGAGCTGAGGAAGTGGTCTACAAGAAAAGCATAGCGGTATAGTGGTAGTACACTGGGCACGCCAAAAAAACAACTGCAATCTAGTATCTGATATGCTAATTTGCCACTTAGATAAATTTTCATAATTCTTCATCCAAATTCTGTTTGAAACAAAATGGTTGGTCAGAAATATATTATTCTTTTTTTTCCCCACTTTTTGTCTTTTCCCTTCATCCAATTAATTTATTTAATCTCTTCTAGCTTTAATTTTATTTCTACAGAAGGTGATTATATACTATTAGATAGTGAGTCACACCCCCAACCAATGCAAGAGTTTAAACAATAATCTCCCAATACCTTTTCCTCCAGCTGCTAACAACTACTTCTCTCGATAGAGGGCTCACATCCCCACAACTTTGAATGACACTACTATTAAGAAAACTTTTCTGGTGTAATTATTAATAACAGCACCACCTTATTCTCAAAAGTGTGCCAGTTTGGACATCAAGCCACCTGGTAACCCTACTTTATAGCTCATCTTCTGCCATTGTCTCCTTGTCCATTACAGCCCAGAGTGCTGGCATCCTTCTGTTTTTTTTTTTTTAACAGAAACATGCCAATTTGTTCTTGCATTCAGCCATAAATGAAAACAAAACAAAACAAAAAAAGAACGAAAGAAAGAAAGCTTTTCTACATATCTGCCTTTTTAAATTAAATATTTTGAAAATGGGACAGGTCAAATCTGATGTAGCTAATTTTAATCACCTTAATACGTTTTAGTGATTTAAAGAGAATCTAAGAAAATATGTTACATCTACAAGAGTCTTGGATAAGAAAGCTGTTCAAATTATATTTTAGTGCCAGAGAGCAAAAGAAAGGTAATTACTATAAAAAGGGCAATTAAAATATGTACATCTCCAGGTGAAATTATATTGAATGATTCATGTAATACATTAAAAATATAAATGTATGGAGTTAATTTATTTTCTAATTAAGCATCCACTTTTGTTTTAAATTCCAGGGCCTCAAGAGTCACTTCTACCTCCAGGCTGTCAGATCATCCAAAATTAATATAAATCATAGCTGTAACTTTTATCTTGTATCTTAGGTCTCTGAGACATTTGTTACATTTAAATATGCCTAAAATAATTAAAAGTGTGTGTCACAGTATAGCAGATAAAACAAGCTGTAAAGTTCTATAGCTCCTTCCAATTTGTTAAATAAAATGTTTCATTTTCTGTTGAGGCCATTCGTTCTGTATAAGAAGATGGTTTTAAGAATCAGACTCGGGGTAAGGAAATGTGCAAAAATTAGGATGTGTGCATTTTTATTTATGGCAAATGGAAGCAGCTAAGTCGTCTGGAATGTTCTTCAGCTGTACAAGAAGCTGTGACCCTCATGGTAGTTTCTTGCTCTGAAACTGGGAGTAAACTTCCAACCAGTAACACATAATCATACATTCCAAGAGGTAGAATTGTTTGTTTTTCATCCTGTCAGGTTATATTTCTTGGTCAACTCAAAAGAGTCTAAATATGTGTCCTAAAGCTATAAAACAATTGAAACTTCTAACCTATGATTGAACTCCACAGGGTAAAGAGGAAACGACACAGTTGATAATGCGATGTTGGCAGAAGAAAAGCACAGGGCAAGTGAACTACAGTGATTCAGTATTCAGCTGCGATGCACAGCACACAGGAAAACTTTCACCATACTTTAAAGGCCAGGTAGCATTACTGTTCAGCTCACTGAAGCTATTTAAGCTAAGAAAAACAAACATATTTTTTACTGTGCCTGAGTCCTTTCATTTCCCCAAAATAATTACAATCCTTTCTGCTTGGATAAGATAAATTAGAAGGAAGCATATTCACATATTTAATTCTTAGCAAATTTCTGCTCAAGTCTTCTTTACACCTTGTGCAATATAAAATAAAAACTAATATTTTTCAAGGTCATATGTGAGCCGGGAAAATTTAATCCCTGTAAAAATCTTACAATGGGAAGTGTGTTCGTTTCCTATTGCTGCTGAAACAACTCACAAATCTTCTGGCTTGCAAATTTATTGTCTTACAGTTCTCGAGGTCTGAAGTATGAAATGGGACTAATTGGCTAAAATCAAGGTTTTGGCAGCATTGCAGTCCTTCTCGAGGCTCTAGGGAAGAACCTGTTTCTTGGCTTTTTCAGCTTTTGGAGGCCACCCCTATTCCTTAGCACATAGTTCCACTCCATTTTTAAAGTCAGCAATAGCACTCCAACTTCTGTTTCTGTTGTCACATCTCCTTCTCTGACTCTCCCTCTCCTGCTTTCCTTCTTTCACTTAAAAGACTCTTGTGATTACATTGTACGCACAAGATAATCAGGGGAATTTCCCCTTTTCAAAATCCTTATCAATCACATCTGCTAAGTTCCTTTTGTCATGTAAGGTGACATACAGGTTCTGGGGATTAGGACATAAACATGTCTGGGGGTTCATTATTTTGCTTTCCACAGGGAGGTCCCCATTTTATATGTAAGAAACTGAGTCTCAGAGAGTTGAAGTGACTTATCATTCAGTCTTTTAATTTTTGAAGCCAGAAGTCTGCATGACTTCACCAGTTGTGGTTCTTTCTATTGTGTAATGCTTCATTTATGAGATGCTCTGATCTAACCTCCTGTCAATTCTCCATCTCGATTGCCTACATTGTCTAGATTCCTTAGGCAAATGTTAGAAGTTCCAGTGTGCCTGAAAATTTACATGAAAGGAAGACTCAGGAAAATCTGGAGTTCAGGCATGAGGTCTTAAGTTACCAGACATATTTTCTGTGAATTATGCTGACCACAACTATATTAAAGCATGTTCAGAATATCTGCCAGAATTATATTAACACTTAAAACCACTATCCCTTTTCCCATGGAATACATTTCTCATGAGAAAGAGAAAAATATGCACATACAAAGATCATAGGAGTAAAGTTGAGATTTGTCTTTAATCTGTTTAGAACATGTAGTGTTTTTATACCTATAGATAAATAATAAAAATTGAATGTGAAAGACATTAGATTGCTTAAATACAAATGAATAGTTTTATCTCTCATTTTTCAGTATCTCAGATAACATAAAAATTGAATTTATAATTTAGGAATTGTTCTCATTCTGCCAAATTGCAAATCATAAAATTCTTCTATTTATGTCAAGAACATGAACTACAATTATAATGTCATGATATGCTCATTTTGAACTATAAGAATTATCAAAAGTAAATATAATTAAGTAAAAAATAATCTATTTCTCCCAGCTAAATTGTGAGTTTCCATGATAATAAATTTTCAAAAATATGATGAATTCTAAACTTGACCTCCTATATACTGAGACTGTTAAAAGAAAATATTATGGCAAAATATAAGGGTACTTTACTTTTCATGAAAGTATAATACAAATGTTACTTATGATTCTTTGCTCAAGTTATTACTAAATGAATCTGATGGAATAAAAGAAGTATCTAAACTCTTTTACTATATAATGAAATGTATTTTTTATTAATTACCAAGGCCTGAAAATAATGTTTTAAAGAATGAATTGTAGTTTTTATATACCATTGTCTACATTTTCTTTATTACTCTGGGACTAGTGGAAACGTTTTCCAAATTCAAGAGAAATGCAACATCTATGATGGTTAAAATGAATAATGTGGTCACATTAAGGAATATGATCACTAGAATTTTAAGAGGTGAGATGTTTTAGAATAGATTCAGAGAACATAATTAAATGAAGGGCTATCTGTACTTGATGAACATAAATTACTTTGGTTTCATTCATTCCTACTTGTAATTTATGCTGATGAATCATTTCAAGAGAGAAAAACATGGCATGGTACAAGAATTCTTATATTAGGATATGAAGCACTAATACCTCAGAAGATTAATGAATATTTATTTTTCTCCTATCAACATGTGTGTATTGAACTCAGTTTGTCTACAATGTGATCTAGAAAATGAACTAATCAAGATTGTGGGTAATCCACACAAAAGATTCTGAAATTGAGGACAGATGATAAATAAGAAAAGGAAAGAAGTAGGTTAAGATTAATGCTATTAATGCTATTGCTTTCACTTAATTCTGAAATGTCTCCTTTTCTGACAGCACTCTCTCAATTTTCAACAAACATGTTGAATATGTTAACCTAAAAATAAAATTTATAACAATAAAAACATTTTTAATAATTGGACCATTTAACCCAAAGCCAAATTATTATTGTGTTTTTCTTCTTTTCTTTTTATCATCCTAGTGAATGCCCATTGCACATATAATAAAACCCAACTCATTTTTATTCCAATATATCACACATATGCTAGATCCTGTCAACTATCTTACCTCATCTCCTCCCATTTATTACTTACCTCACATGTTATATAATTTGTTAAGTGTTAACAGCAGAGTTAAGTGAAGAGTAAAAATGTGAGACCCCTTGTTCAAAAACTATTAAGAATTTTAAGATGGTGAGAGAAGAACATTAAATCAAGTACACAGTGCTTATAAACACAGGTCCCTGTATGACCATACACATTGCACTTCCATAAAGCTGGCCTTCTTCTCTATCTGTTATCACTATTTAAATGCACCTCCCAAACATTGTGTTTGCTTAATCTGTCCTTGCTATTAGAATATATGCTCTGTGGGCCTAAGATCATAATTGCCATGTTCAGTTTTATATCCACATAAAATACACCCTTAGAATACACCCTAAAACATTAAAAAAAATAAGTATTTCTTAAACAAATAAATGAAAAAGAGAGTGAATGAAACTCTCAATTCTCAATTCTATTCAACATATCACTTCTGCTAATCTTCATATCACACCTATTCATTTGATGATTACCTATGACTTGTGAATTATAATATTCTGTTTATTCTTTCACTTTTCTTAATCTTTCCTTTGATCACTCTGTAATCTTAAGATCTCTAAGGTTTTCTAGAGAGGCACAGCAAGATGACAGATGACAGAAGAGAGCACTTTGATGATTATCCTCTGACAAGAGCGTCAATTTAAACAACTATCTATGCCAAAAGGTATCTTCACAAGAGCTAAGAAAACAAGAGATCATAACAACAAGAAAAGACACATTGAAGAGCCTAAGAAAGACAGTCTCGCATTTTCCACCACCCCTCCACCAACTCCAGGCAGTGCAGTGGGAAAAGAGACTCAACCCCCTTGGGTAGAGGAGAGGAAAGTGTGTGTGGGATATTGCCTTGGAACCCAGTCTGGGCTCCACCACAATAAAACAGCACCAGACAGAACTGCACAGCCCCTAATTACAGTCCAGTGCATGCAGATGGAGCTTCTAGACCAACTTGGGGCCAGAAGGGAATCTGCCACCCAGGTGAGAACAAACTGAGTCTCAGCCCACTTCACACTTGGCTTACTAAAGTGACCTTGGGCCCCAAGTAAACACCAGTGGCAGGTGTAGGGATATCTTGACAAGCCCCACTCCACAGGATCCTGAGAAATTTTACTTAGAAGATACTTTAATTTTTGTTGGATTTATCATTATGGCAGCCCAAGCTGACTAAAACAGATTTGGGCCAATACATGAGATATTGTTGTAACAAATACCTAAATATGTGGAAACAGCTTTAGAACTGGGTAATGGCTAGAGGCTGGAAGAGTTTTTGAGGTGTATGCCAGAAATATGGATGTTAAGGGCTATTCTGGTGAATTCTCAGATGGCAATGAGGAACTAGTTATTAGAAACTTTTACTAGAAAACAAAGGCTGTCCTTGTTTTTAGTGGCAAAAAACTTGCCTGAATTGTATTCTATTGTTTTTTGAAAGGTAGAACTTTTAAGTGGCGCAATTGGTTAAGTAGCTGTGATGATTTCTAAACAAAATCTTGGCGATGCAGTCTTGTTGCTCTTGTATGCTTACAATAAAATGTGAAAGTCAGAGCTTCAAGCATGTCCATCCCCCAGACAGTGCGCACCACACCCATTAGGTGTGAATATACCATCCCCTCTCTCCCCTCCCACCTGCCTGACACCCGATGAATGTTACTACCAAGAGCTGTGTTTTACCTCTCTTATTATGAAGCATTCTGTGTGAAGCACATTGAAAGTAACTTGATAATAAAAGTGCTCAATTGCAGTCATTTGACAGATAATGACATTTCTGTCAATGATAAACCACATATATCATGACAGTCCCATAAGATTATAACTACTGTATTTTTACCATACCTTTTCTAGGTTTATATATGTTTAAATACACAAACACCACTGTGTTACTGGTACCTATTTATATAGCTAAAGTAGTATAATTTTATAATACTGTACAGTATTTGGTACCGTATCATATTTGTTGCCTAGGAGCAATAAGCTGTATCATAGCCTAGGTGTGTAGTAGGCTATACCACCCAGGTTTGTGTAAGTACACTGTGTGATGTTCGCACAAAGATGAAATCATTTCTCAGAACGCATCTCCATCATTAAGTGGCAAATGACTGCTTATGAATAACAAGTTTAAATTTACTAGCAGGAATTTTGATAATATGCAATGTAACAATTAAAAATGAACTGAAAACATCATGATTTGAAGGAAATAACAGCTAATGCTTGAGAATTTCAAGAGAAAAGTGAATCAGACTATCCTTACTTGGCACTGCCTTTCTATTTGTTTTAGGGAGTGTAAGATTAAGAATGAAAAAAAAAGTTATCAAATTTGATTTATTAGACACATATGGTAAATCTATGCTTTCAAAATTTAGTGCTTTGAAACAAAACCTCTAAAAAAGAATTTAAAATCTAGCACACTTTTTCAAATGCCCAAATGTTTTCATTTATTCAACAGAGATATTTTGAAACTCCCTGATCTTAGTCCAGACTCTCACCATCTCTAATATATGAAACAGCTTTGTATTCAGTCTTATTGTTCAGATCTGTTTTCCTTTTTGGTCCCCCCTCCCTCATAGCTCTGCTGGGCTAATCTCTAAAATGTAATCAGCATCACGGCACTAACCTCTCAATAACTTTCAATGACATCCTTTTAACTATGGAATCAAGTCTAAATGTTTTTTGATGTTACAGTTTGAATGTGTCCCCCAAATTTAATGAGTTGGAAGCTTAATTCCCAAGTTAGTATGTTGATTGGAGGGCCTTTGGGGAGGTAATAAGGATTAGATAAATTCGCTGGGGTGGGGCCCCCATGGTGGTACTGGTGGCTTTTTTAAAAAGAGGAAGAAAGATTTGAGCTCACAGGCATGTTCTTGCTCTCTTGACATATGATGCCTTCCACCAAGTTATGATGCAGCAAGAAGGTTCTCACAAAATGCATTTACCTTGGACTTTCCAGCTTCCAAAATTGTAATAAATAAATGTACTTTTAAAAATATGTTACCTAGTCTTTGGTATTATGTAATAGCAATAGACAACTAGGACATTTGACTTTCAAAATATTCTGAAAACTGCTCTTACTTCAGCTACCCTGCCTGATCTCTTTTTAAGCCAACTCTACCGCTACACATATAGCATATTTCCTACTCATGACTTCCTCTATCATCTTCTGTCCTAGAATAACTTACGTTTTTGATTCCTATGCATATTCTCATTTTCCTTCAAGACCTAGCCTTCTTTTAGTCTGCTTTGAGATTTTCCTTTTCTAAATTTCAATTTTACATATTGCTTGTATCATATTATTTAGAACTTGGTATTTTTTAATATAAATAAAGGTTTCCCTTTCAACTAATTTGCAAGATACTTGAGAACACTTGTATCTCTTTTGCAAACAATTCCCTCATCCTACAGAGCACTTCACGTACAAACTTGAGAAACTTGCTTCAGAGCAAATATTTTTTCTTTCCTTGGGAGCTAAGCAGGATGCAAAAGCATACAAGACAGGAAGTTTTCTTAATGGAATGATAATTAAGTGGAAGAAAGGATATGAGTATAATAAGATGTGAATAAACTCATGATAATTCTCCAGATCAAATTTTTAAATGAGTGATTGCAGATAGTAACAAAGACAGATGTGAATATTTAGAAAAGAAAATGAAAAGAGTAATTCATATTTTTCTTTTTGTGTGTAAGAACTGGGTAAATAAAAATAATAAACCCAATTTGCAGTGGAAAGCCTAGCTCTACTTCATTTGAAAGGAATGTTATATAAAACACAACTAGCCAACTCACTAATATTAAGAATGTTTAAGATGTCTAGTTTGTTTAATGCTGCTATAACAAAATATGTAAGAATTGGCAATTTATATTAAAAAAAGAAATTTATTTCTCACACTTCTGGAGGCTGGGAAGTCCAACATGATGTGCTGGCTGGTGGGCGTTGTATAGTGAGGGCTGTTCTCTCTGCTTCCAAGACACAGCTTTGTTGCTACGTCTTCACATGGCTGAAGGGTAAGAGATCTAAACATTGTGCAAAGCCTCTTTCTTTAAGGGCTTTAATTGCTTTCATGAGGGAGAATCCCTCATGGCTTAGTCCTCTCTTAAAGACTCCACCTCTTAATCCTATCACATTGACAACACCTGAATCTTGAATGGGACACATCCCAACCAAACAATAACATAAGGGAATTCTAATTTTTTGTTTAAAGAAAATTAAATCATTAAAATTAAATTAATTAATTAAACTATTGAACTTAAATTAACTTATTTGCTTTTTGACCCCACCACATTTGTTAAAAGACATGGAGTATATAACATAAAAAAAAGAAAAAAAGGTGGTGATCACTTGAAACACTGTTTTATAAAAAATGAATTAGAATTATTACCTGTAAGTCCAAAAAATGCAAAGTTCAAATTATAAAACAAGGCCAACTGTTTTCTTTATAAAAATGAAGTTCTAAGTATTGGAAATATTTAAAAGTAGAATAATCTACCATGTGATATGATGAGTTTACTGACTCTCAAAACATTCAAGCAATGACACTTCTACTCATTATAATATAAATTCCCAATCTATAGATTGTGTTCTCAATGAGTTGTGCAGATAATAAGTAGTTAAAGGAGAAAATTGTAACTCTGCATAGATGAAAACAGAACACTTTCATTGAGAAGGTCACAATTGAGATGGACCTTGTTGCAAAAAATATGTACAAGACTTAGTGTTTATAGAACATTTATCATATGACACACTTTTCAAAATCATGACAACCCTTAGGAATAGCAGAAAGTAAAGGAGAGAGAGAGAGAGAGAGAGAGAGAGGTTTTGCAGCTTTCTCAGGAGTACATAATTAGGTATGATGGAACTGGTATTTGGATGCTGGTCATCCAACAGCTGAGGCCAAATCTTTAACCTTTATTTTATACTAATATACTACTTACTGTGCTGTGTGTGTAACTTAAGGATGGGTAGGAAAGAGGTGAGAAAAACCAAAAATAATGAGAAGCTTAGTACAACAAAAGCAGAGTCCTCCCACAGGAAGGAATTGAAAAAAAAATTGGAAATTATATTGGTGCCAGATTGCTAGTGTAGAGTAAAATATCCTAGCACTGCAAATGTCAAAGTTATTCACTATGCTCAGAAGTCCAGCTGTTATAATGTTGCACAGTGTGAGACATCTAGAGGTTTTTCAAGAAGAGTGTCATGTGTAGCAGTTATCCAAAAGGGAATTAACAAAGACCAATATGCCATGGGGAAAACTGTATCTTAGATAAAGAAAATTGCATACCAGTGAGCTTTAAATGAAAGAAGGGACAAGTCCTGTCAACCTCTCAGCAGTAGGGACAATAAGAAACCAATATGAGGAATCTCCATAGTGTTTTCCATAGAGGTTGTACTAACTTGCAGTCCCACCAACAATGTCTAAGTGTTCCTTTCTCTCTGCACCCATGCTAGCATCTATTGTTCTTGGACTTTTTAACAAATGTCATTTTAACTGGGCTAAGGCGGTATCTTTTTGTGGTTTTAATTTGCATTTCCCTGATGATTAGTGACATTGAACATTTTTTCATGTGTTTATTGGCCATTTGTCTTTCTTCTTTTGAGAAGCTTCTGTTCATGTCTTTTGCCCACTTTTTAATAAGGTTGTTTGGTTTTTTCTTGCTGATTTTCTAGAGTTTTTTGTAAATTCTAGTTATTAGCCCTTTATGGGATGTATAGCTTGCAAATATTTTCTCCCATTCTGTAGGTTGTCTATTTGCTCTGTTGATTGTTTCCTTAGCTGGGTGCACACCTTTAGCTTGGACTCAAGCATTACAAAAGTGATCCAGGTAACTAAAATATTTGTACCCACTTAATATTTTGAAATAAAAAAAAGAAACCAGTATGAACCAAAAGTAAAATCAAAATGAGAATTTTGACTACCTGAATACTAATGTGTCATTGCCGGCAATCCTTTTGCTACTTTTACTTTTGTTAGAGTTGATTTTCAACAAGTTTCTCTTTCAAGAAGTAGTATAGGCCATTGGCTAATTTGGGGGGTTCTGCAATAAAAAGGACTGTAATTCAAGCTCTAGTTCTAACATTTGCTAAATATGTGACTTGAAACAGGTCAAGGAACCTCTCTCTTAACTCTAATCTTATATTAAATTTTTATTTTCTGCATGGAGAAATTCATATAAATTACTTATCACAGATGTTACATATGCAAAGTGCTCAACACACATTTACCATAATAACAATAATTATTATTTTCTTTTGATTTTCAGTTCTCTTAAGTTCAGCAAAATTAAGAAAATAGTAACCGATCCACGAATAAGTTTTGATATTAAGAAAAACATATTGACTAAAAATAAATTCTAAAACTAGGACTCCAACCTCAGGATTTCAACATAACTGATCAAAATATTGGTTTTCTCATGAGGGTAGTATCTCCACTTCAATCATACTTTTGAAAGAACAACAAATTTGTATGACCGTATCTTCCTAAAATTTTATCATAAATAATTTTATCATTTAGCCTCCCTGTGAAGGAATTATGAAATAGAAGAGAATATCCTTTTGAAAGAATAATAAATTTGTATGACAGCATCTTCCTAAAATTTTAGCATAAATAATTTTCTCATTTAGCCTCCCTTTGAAAGAGTTATAAAATAGAAGAGAATATCTTCTATTGTTTAATTTAATGTGATTTTACAATTTAGTATGTTGAAAAATTTTATGTCCAAGGTCTTAGAAAAGTTAATGGCAAGCAAAAGCCAGAATTCAAATCTTCAGATTTCTAGCTCTGTATCTTTCCACTCGGCTGAAAACTCATGATTTTGTCATGGCCAATATGGAAACAAAGCCAGTGGGGATCCACACAATCACTGACATGTCAGCACAATGAGAATAGTTCCAGCACTAATTTCTTCATAACTTTCTCCCCAAAAGAAGATTGGGGATGATATGTAATAATGTTTATATCAGAATTATTTGGAAATGTACTAACTCAGGATTATCAGCACAAAGTAGGGAGGCAGCATTGCATGAAATTTAATAGTTAAGTTGCTGGAGTCAGACTGTTTTCTTTTAAGTACTAATCTGGACTTTTAGCAATTTTGTGACTTTAGACAAGTTACTTAATCTGTCTAAATCTTAGTGGCCATGTTAAAAAACAGGGCTACCTACCTGTAGGATTGTTTTCAGGATTTATTTACATTGTGAAAATAAAGACCCTGACACTGAATAAGTGCTTTATGCATCTTGTCTTTTACTATTAACTGTTAACACTTTTTTTCCAAAATGATAACTAAATTATTGCTTTAAAACATGTATTAGTCTTTGGAACAAAGTTTTAAAAGAAAAATTTATTGTTCAGGTAATTTAATCTAACACCAGAGTTTATGTTTCTAATATTATATATTTCCTTCAATTCAAAGAATATATTTTTAAGAAAGATAATTACTAATGATACAGAATTTAGAAAATACATTCAAAAGTTGCCTATGATCTCTGTAGAATCATTGATGTACATCAAAGGAAGGCCAGTGTTTACCAAATTATATTTTTTGCTTAGATATTTGTTATATTTCTTCAGTGAGTGCTTGAAATCAAAACTCAGCTCAATAATAGAAAAAGGTTCTGGAGCATAACAGGTTGGACTCTCAAATGGAAGAATTCCAAGCAAGAATGATGTCTTTTCATAAAAGTTGGGGCAAATGTAGATTTCTCAATAGAATTAGAGTAAGCTTTCAAGATCTTACAGTAATAAGATCCTTTAATATAATAATTGTTTCAGTAGAAATTAGACTTTATTTACTAACTAAAAAACAAAACAAGAAAACCAATAAAGAGTATTACATCTCTAATCTCTCAGATCAATGCTATCTTTAAACTTTACAGAAAAAACTGGAAGCATGCAAATGATCTTTTGGCTTCACCTTAAAGAAGAAATCACCAGAGCTCAGCTTATCTCATGAAAACATCCAGTAAGATGCCAATAATCTTTTAGAAAATGTGTCATTTGAGGACCTTGGAAGGGAGTGATTAGATTAAGTGAAACGCAGAGGAATTAGATATGATTTAGTAAGATATTAATAATTCTTTAGGTAATTCCTAAGTGAAAGAAACAAGAAAGTGCTTCTTTAATCCCATTAGTACGGGAACTTCTTGAGTGTGAGCAAACTCAAAAGAGTCAGGAACCTTTAATTGTTGATGTAATGCAACATCTAGAAAAAAAGACTGGGCAGAGGTAAACCAGAAAGTGATATGGCTGCACCATGCTGATAAAAATTACATGTAATTCATGCATGTAATTCTGTAAGCCTGCATTCTGAATGAAATCAGAAAATAGTATATCATTGTTCCTGATGATATGGCAAATGGAGAGGAGTAACTTTTCTTTTGGAAATCTAATAAATATTTTACTTAAATTATTTTTTTAAAGTTAACTTTTGCTCTTATAGTCAGACTTTGTAAATTACATAAATAGAAAGAAACTAAGACTTGGAAACTATTTTTATATTTTAAGTGAGTTTGGCAGCCTCAATTCAAATCTAGCTCTTTGTGAATCAAGTCTCAGACTATTCCAACCTACTCATGCTGCTTTATTGAAGAGCTCTTGAGGTTTGAGAGTGAAATGTGATTATTACTGATTTTAAAAGCTCTGAGATATAAATATGGTATATTATTATAAAAACCATGTGTTAAAAGGTGAATAAACAATCTGTGTCTCATATTTCAAGCTTAGTAAGTGCAACATCGTAAGGTAGAAGTCTCTATGTTCTAAGTAACAAAGCAAACAAACAACAAAAGCAAACACCCTAGAAATTTAATGGGGACATTCTAAAAACAAGAGAGCTAAAGAAGCACTGGGTAAATTCTCCGTATATCCCGGGCTGGTTTGGGAACTCTACACATGAATAGAGAAGACCTAAGAGGGCACAGTGGAAAGTAAAAGCTAAGGGAGACTTGAAAATTAGCTGATCATAGGAACACACTTCCCAACTCACTCACAGATCTATTGGCATAAAGTAGAAGTCTTATAATCTCAAGATATCTGAGCAAAAGCACTGTGTAGACAATGGTTGACTCATCTATTCAGACACTGGGACATTTCCAACTAACCAGCCTAAAAATGCAATAAGAAAAACAAAAATTAGGAACATTGATTAATGTATACCACGTAGGGAAAGAGTAAATAAATGGAAGTTACCAAAAATAAAAACCTCAGGAGGAAAAAAAAAAAAAAAAGAATCTGAAGTTGCTAAACTGTATCATCTAATATGCCCAGTTTTTAACAAAAAATTTACAAGATATACCAAGACACTGGAAAGTGTGACCCGTACTCAAGAAAAGAACAGTCAAGAGAAACTGTCTCTGAATGGGTCTATGTGTTGAATTTAGCAAATGAAGACTTCAAAGATGCTCTTAAAAATATAGTCATGCATCGCTTAACTGGGATGTGTGTTCTGAAAAATGTGTCTTTAGGTGATTTCTTCACTGTGTGAACACAATAGAGTATACTTACACAAATCTAGATAGTATAGCCGACTACACATCTAGGCTATATGGTATAGCTTATTGCTCCTAGGCTACAAATCTGTATAGCACATTACTGTACTGAATACTGTAGGCAATTGTAACAATTATAAGCATTTATGTATCTAAACATATCTAAATGTAGAAAAGGTACAGTAAAAATATGGTATAAAAGATAAAATACAGCACACCTGTATAGAGCATTTACCATGAATAGAGCTTGTAGGACTGGAAGTTGCTTTGGGTGAGTTAGTGAGGAGTGGTGAGTGACTTAGGAGCTTACTGTATGCTACTGTAGACTTTATAAACATTGTACATTTATGCCAGATTAAATTTATAAAAAAAATCTTTGTTCAATAATAAATTAATCTTAGCTTACTGCAACTTTTTACTTTATAAACTTTCTGGGTATTTTTTTTAACTTTCTAACTCTTTTGTAATAAATTTAAAACACAAACGTTGTGTACCTATGCAAAATATTTTTTCTATGTATTCTTATACTAAAAGTATTTTTCATTTTTTAAAAGCTTTTCAAAATATATTTTTTGAAAAACTAAGACAGAAACACATACATTAGCCTAGGCCGACACAGGGTCAAGATCATCAACATCACTGTCTTTCATCTCCACATCTTGTATCACTGGAAGGTCTTCAGGGTTAATAACACTAATGGAGCTGTCATCTCCTATGATAACAATGCCTTTTTCTGGAATACCTCCTGAAGGAACTGCCTGAGGCTGGTTTGCAGTTAACTATTTTAAAAAATATAGGTTATTACATATGAAATGTATGATTTTGAATCAAAAGTGTAGTTTATTATATTACAAACAAGAAGCAGTAAAATTAATCAAAGTATGCCCCTAAACTGTCAACAGAGTTTTCCCATCTTAATGATAGCTTGTTTATGCCAGCAGCAAAGAAGCCTAAAGCATGATAAAATCGCAAAAGGCATGTTCCATAGCTTGTTGAGAATTGAATATTTTTCCTTGAAAGAAGTGGTCCAAAGCCTGGAAGAAGTGGTAGTCAGTTGGTACAATGTCTGGTGACTGTGGTGGATGACAGAGAGTTTCCAAGTCCAGCTTCTGTAGTTTGAGCAGCATTGCATGTTCAAGTGTTGTCTTCCATGAGGATTGGCCTGTCCCTATTGACAATTCTCGACTGCTTAATCACAAGCATCCTCATCATTTCATATAACTGGTTGCAGTAGACATCCACTGTAATTGACTTACCATGTTTCATGAAGCTGTAGTGTATAATACCAGTGCTGGACCACCAAACAGACACCATTAGCTTTTTTTTTAATGAATATTAAGCTTTGGACTGTGTTTCAGCACTTCATCTTTACTCAACCATTGTGCCGAATACTTGCAATTGTTCAAAAAGAAACCATTTTTCATCACATGTAACAATACAGTGTGGCAATGATTTGCCTTTATGTCGTGACAGCATAGAAAGACAAGCTTCAATACTATTTCTCTTCTGATGCTTGTTTAATTCATGTTGTACCCATCTACCAGCTTCTTCACCTTGACAATTTGTTTCAAATGGTCCAATATTGTTGAAATAGTAATGTCAAAACTTGCTGCTAATTCACAGTAGATTGAGATGGATTTGCTTCCTCTACAGCTTTCAGTTCATCATTATCCTCCTTGGTCTCAGGTTGCCCACGTGGCTCATTTTCAAGATTAAAATAACCAGAATGAAACTTCTCAAACCATTGATGTACTGTGCAATGATAAACAAATCCTTCCCAAACGCTTTGTTGATACTTCAAGCTGGCTGGGCTGCATTTGTTCCATGATGGAACTCATATTTGACAATAACACGAATTTTTGACTTACTCATGGTTTCACAAAAAATGCTCTAAAAAAATTTGAAAGATAATCACAAGCCAAAACATGTGTTTGAAAGACTAAGGATGTACCTTAAAGGATGTACAATAAAAATAAAACAAAAAGTGTCAAAATGAAATGTCAGAGATATCAACTGTGAAACTTAGTATTTAAGGAAATTGGACATTTCATACTTAATAACCTAAAATATAAGTAGAAGAAATACACTCTAAAATAACAATGAAAAGTATAGCATAGTAAATACATAAACCAGTAACATAGTTGTTAATTATCATTATCAGATATTATGTATTGTACTTAACTGTATGTGCTATATTTTGTATAACTGGTAGTACAGGAGATTTGTTTAAATCAGCATCACCACAAACACATGAGTAAAGCAATGTGCTATGACGTTGTGAGGGCTAAAAATTACTAGGCAAATAGGAATTTTTAAGCTCTGTTATAATTTTATAGGACCACTGTCAAAAATGCGGTTTGTCATTGACTGAAAAATTGTTATGTGGCACATGAATGTATAGTAAAAGAATGAAAGAGAAGTATGTTTAAAGAGTTAAAGAAAAATACGTTTACAATGACTTGTCAAGCAGGGCTTTAAATAGAGAAACATAAACTATATTTAAAAAGGAAAATTCTAACTTTGATTCAAGCAATACAAAGCAAGACTTGTAACCAAAACATTTATACCCCTGTAATATCCTGAAATAAAAATAATAATAATGACCCCCTACTACCTGCTCTGTGAAATGGAAACATTTTATCCCAGCGTTCAAATTACTCAAATTCCTCAAATACAGCTTTGCTGTAACAAAAACATAAAGGATACAACAACTTAAAGAATTTCACAATCACCAAGTCCATTCCCCTGAAAGAATAACAGATAGAAACCCAGACAGGTGAAGTCATTTGTTCCAGACCACACAGTTATAAGTGACAATGCTGGGAATGGAGTCAAGACATCAAACCATCAGCCAAAGTTTCTTTTCCCTAAAGCTCATTACTTCCTTAATCATAACCTAGTAAGTAGAATGTGGAAAGATACACCATTGTCATGGAGCTCTGTGTGCACATGTGAAGATCTGATGGTTGGGAGTTTGAAGCTCAGGAACATGTGTTTATGTTGACAGCATAACAAGTGGTTAAGTCTACCAACTTTGGAGTCAGAGAGGCTGTGCTTGAATCCAAGCTGTCACTCATTAGCTATCTTTGACAAGTTGTTTAACCTCTCTGATCCTCATTGTGCTCATTGGTGAGATGGCATTATGACTTTCTTGAAAGTGTTGCCATGATATTGCTAAGGGAAATGATTACCATTAAAATTATTCTACAATGCTTATGAAGAAAAATGGAAAATTCTAGAATTTAAGTATGCAACAACCAAAGTAAAAAAAAAAAAAAATGGCTAAATGGGTTTAACAGCAGATCCAAAAGGGAAAAGAATCAGTTAATTTAAAAAAGATGATTGGAAATTACTCATTATAAATAACAGATTTCAAAAAAAGATAAAATAAAAATGAACAAGGCCTCAGACACATGTGGGCCATCAAGCATACCAATAAATGTCTAATGGAATTCTCAGGGTGAGAGGAGAAAAAGAAAGTAACAGAAAAATACTGAAGAAAGAATGGCTAAAATTTTTCCAAATCTGATTCCATTTAACCTCAGGTAGCACAAACGAAAAGAGATCCATACACACATCATCATAGAAAACTGCCAAAAGACAAAGAGAAAAATTTTAAAGCATTAAAACAAAGATAACATTATTTATGAGGTGAAAAGAATATAAACTTTCACTGATTTCTGATCAGAAACAATGAAGGACAGGCTGCCACAGAGAGACAAAGTGCTGAAAGCAAAAACAAGTCAACCAAGAATTCCGTTTCTAGTAAAATTATCTTTAAAAATGAAGGCGACATATATTTGCAGAAAAAAAATGGAGAGCATTAATTGTTACCACTTTTGACCCACAGGACAAAACTATAAGAAGAAATTTGAATATACAAAGTTTGTTTTTTTTTTTTTTTTTAATACCTATCTTGCTGCAAATTATACCAAAAACACGTATAGCTTAGGGGATCTTTTGTGCATAATTATCATTCATCATCAACAGAATTAATAAATACAAAGTGCCAGTCTACAACTTGATAAGAAGGATTTGCCAAAAAGTAAATAACCATCTATATCATTACGCTCACATAATGATATTCTCTTTTTCATAGCAAGACTTTCTCAATGAAGGGGTCAGTGAAATTTTTTTTTCCGTCCTAGTATAATAACAAACAGTCTGTTCTGGCAGCTGGTCTATTGACTCTACATTGAGTAGCTCAGCAGCATAGCATACAATCCATTTATGAAACAGATGTATTTTAATAAATATTAAAATTTCTTATAAAAGCAGTATGAAAAATAATCTAATAATTATAATAAAGTGGATCAAAGCTGAGTTCTACTTCAGAATTCTTCAAATTATTTATACTAGTTTCTGAATTGCATCACAAGGTAATAAGTAAATGTTGCTTAGTTCGTTTTTTATTCAGAAAAGTCTGTTCACTTCCTAATCTTTTTGTCCTCTCTGATTATTTTCTACATTTTTGGTATTTGTAATAAAAATATTTCACATATTTCATCAACAAAGGTACAAAAGTTAAGAAATATTCTAAAACTATTCTAGAATAAGCTTATGTAGTGTGTTCCTGTAATTTGACCACACAGTGTTTTTTTTTTTCTTTCTTTCTTTCTTTTTTTAGCTCCAGCTACCGTTCTAGCCCTAAGCTCCCTCTGGGGTTTCTAAAAAGAGTAATGCATGACATCTGGCTGTAAGAGGCTAGCATCAGGCTCCACAGCAGAATTTGATAGTAGATGATGTTGATGTGGTCATTAAGAAATAAGTACAAGAAGCAGTATAACTTGAATTCTGCAATTGAGTAGGTGAGACATATAAATGTATAGCAAATAATATTAAATAAATATGTGACACAATTAGAGATTGAATGACATATTAAAATGTTAGTTATGCATAACAAACATACCATGACATTTGATATGTTTGTTAGAGAAGCTTCTAGAAAAAGATGAGAAACCAAGACTGACATATTTGCTAGAAACAGAATTCAGTATGGAATGTTAGGTGAATTGAGAAAAGAAATCTGCCTAACAGCAATGAATAAAGGTTTGTTTATAGGAGTAAACAAAGAAGTTGTTTTTATATTCTAAAAAAAATTAGCTGTCATAAACTTACTTCATTAATCTTCTCAAATCTTACCAAATTTCAGAACTTACTTTTATTTCTTCATTGTTGATTTCTAGTTTTTATGATAAAAAATATATATGCCATAATCTAATAAAGGCAGGCAAAAAGTGCCATCCTAGCTCCCCAGTCAAAATGGACCAGTGAGATTCTATTTCTTAGGACTTCTAAATTTATACAAAGAGAAATCACATTTATTAGCTGACAAGTTTGAAGTCAAAGTAGACTCAAGGGCTATGGCTGCCATTTGAGGGGAGGAGGAGCAACCAACTTAATTCATGTACAAGTAGGACAAGAGCATGTCTGTAGAAGAGGAACAAAAACGAGGCAGACATACAGAGGATTGTAGAACGGAAATGCACAGATATTAGAGATCTTGAAGCCACAAAGAGAAAGGACAGAGAGTTTTCTATTCTTCAGGACCTGCGTATACGTTCTCCACTCTTTTCCAATTGACCTGTCTCTTCTCTGAACTGAAATAGAATTTAATCAAATTACTTTTTTGATACTAAACTAACTATTGTCTTAAGACTTTAAGTGCTTCAAACTTTGGAAAAATCTATATTTCTTAAAATTGTCCATTGTTTTACATTTTAGAAATCCAAAGGCATTACTCAGTTTTATTTCTATACTGTGAAAGTTTTACAGAGACCATTGACCATTTTGACTGATGAATTGAGGATTTATAGTTGCACTGGCCTAAAATACAGTAAAAGTAGAACCAGTAGATTCATTGTTTACATTTGCAAGATACAATGAGTAACACAAAGGTATGCATAGATATACTACAATAGTTAATATTTAGAGTTGATTGTCCTTGAGGCATAAAAGCAGCTAGGCATGGGTGAGATCTTTCAAAGATTCAATTATAAAATAAGTAGGCTGAGACTCTATGTTTATCAAATATTACAAATTCCACCCCTTGAACACCTTGCTGTTTTGAGAATCAGTTATCAAAAGACCAACTCCTGTTCTAGGCAAAATACAGGGCATACAAGAAGAAACACTTAGCAGAGAATTTCTTCAGTCTATGATTGCAGTTATTTAGAACAGATGTGTTTATAATCATAAGAAACTGAGAAAATCAATCTTTAATGGCAGACTCCCATTTTCACCCCTGAGGAACTCAGGGTTAGAATATAAAACAGGAATTTTGGCAGGAAGAGGTCTTGTTAAACCATCTTATGCACCTCCTGTGGACATTATCTCCCTATGATACTTCAACCCCTTTATTTTGACATTGTTTTAAGGCACATTTTAAATACAACAAAAATAGGCATTTACAGGGCTGCAGAGTCTCTTGTGTAGCAGCAAAGTACATTATCAAGGAGCCACAGGTGTGCACCACATGAAGTGGTAAAATGTGATTTGCGGAGATTTGATGACAGATCTGTCTCTACAAGGCTCCATCCCAGGTTGTGCCCTCCATCTGTTCCATAGGTCTTTATCTGGTTGCATATAAAGGAAGCAAAATATCTTTACCTTGAGATCTAAATGAGTAATATGAAAATGAATTAGTTTGATAAAGGGAAAGAGGGATTTAACACACTTATTGTGATTAAAATATTAATAGACTGTTATTAAACAAATTAATTTATTAAAACTTATTCTACAATAATGTAAAACCTTACTATCATTACAAACCAAATCCAGCTCCATTGGGTAAAGTCAATATTAATAATATACCCTCTACTTGATTAATTATCATAATTTTTGTTTTAAGTCTCTGTCCTGCCTTTTTAATGAAAACATGAAAATGAAAATAAAATTTTCTTTTGGATATTTGAGAAAGTGTTTTCCTATAACATAACATTTTCCTGCTTTGATCTTTCCATTATGAAATTTCTCCATTTTTAGGTAGACTAAATTTTTAGGCTGATTGTGGTAATAAATAAACACTATGAAAAAGAAGTATGACCCCAAACAAAATTCATATATGCAAACAATAAATATGAAAGAGCTAATTATTACCCAATGACAGTTTTGTCTCTCTTGCTTTAGCTTCTAACTATATTCAAAGATTAGGGTTGTTATCTGAATCTCTTTTATGGGCTGAACATGGATGCAATCATAAGACCACATGAACAGGTGTCTTCTCCCTTTACCTCCTATTCCAAATTATATTTATAGTTTAATATTTCTTTTTCCTCAGTTTACTCATAGGTAATTTATCACACTGGGCTAAATTTCATTTTCTACATGCATGTGAATTAATGATTTCATACCCTGATGTCCACTCATGTGCATGTGTTATATATATGGAAGATATGTGATGAAACTTATCTGGAATTAGAGAGATGGTGGTTAGATATAAAGAAACATTTCCTCTACTTGATGAATTAGCATAATCCAGTACTGTATGGGACACTGTCTCCAGAGTCTTAAAACCAAAGGCTTGCTAAGCACAAGAAAATAAATATAGTTAGCATTTTAAAAATAATATAATTTTTCTTAAAGATATAAAAAAAGGCTTTAATTTCTCTGGCTTTAAAAATCAAAAATGCAGTACTTAATAAATACCATTACTTTATAAGTTTTAAAATTTAATCTTAAGGAAAATAAATGGAGTGGGATAATAGAAATAGAAAGAAGGAAAGCAAAAGAAATGTCAACAGAGAATAGAGGTACAACAAGAAGTGTGATTGTATTAAACATGGTCAAGTCAGGAGACAGAAACTATACTAATAATTTGAACAGGGGAAATTAAATAGTAAGAATTGTGAATTAGTAAAATGTGATTAATTAGCGAATGGGATGAAGATTTCATGGGGTGCAGAAGTAGCAAACTTTATAAGTTGATTCTACCTCTAAGGCTGAGGAAAAGTAAACAAGGAAGGAACTTAGAAACTTATGGTAGGGGACAGGTCCAAAAGCTGGGATTCAAACCTCTTGGTAAACAGTGGGGCTATCCCAGGAAAACTCAGATTGTTGTGGCAAGTAACTTGGGTGGAGGGTGAGGGATAATCCTCCAAGTGGTGGAGAAACATGCCCAAGGGTTTGAACCACAGCTGGCCTACGACTGTAGCCCACTAGGCATCAGAGAAACCCACCAGAGTAATATCAAAACAGTACAACCTCTTCCTCCTGCCCTAGTTTTAGAATCTCTCTCTAGTTCTCTTTCTTGACAAAGCTTAATATGAATATCAGTTGGGCAAGAAATAGTGTCCAGGTTCAGTATAACAATACAGCAGAAGAAAAAATGGGTCTGTTGCTGAAAGTCAATAAACTGATAACTGTCACATTCTACATGTATCATTATTCAGATTCCATACAAATCCTTAAAACAACAACAAAACCTTCATGTTTCTACATAATAAGATATAATTACTTTTTGTGCAAGGGATGAAGTTCTCACTCTCCCTCATCATGAAGAAACACTAGGTCTCAATTGTCATTGTATCTATCACTAGCTACATTAATTACTTCCCCAATCCAGTCACCAACCCACTGAACGTTTTTTGCCTAAAGAAAAAATCATAGGGTAAACCTCCAGTAATGTGTGTATAAAACATTAAGAGTAAGAGGAAAGAGAGAAATGAAAATAGATAATATGTGGATATAGATAAATATTTACACATAACAAGCAAAGAAAATATATGTGAAGCTACCACTCTCCTCACTCCTGTAACTGATCATGAGATTATATTTGATATCTGCAGATTTCTTCTGTTACCTAGTCAGTATTTCATTTTCTATCAGCCAGAACATTAACTACTTGAAATTCTTTATCAGGTGGGATAACTCAAACCCTTCATTTCTTAGAGATTTTTTTTTGCTTGCTCTAGTTTCTGAATTACTTTTACTCTTTGCATAAAAGTATCAAGAGGCTGTCCTCTTAAAAGTATTGAGTCCTCTGTGTTCCTATTGTGTGGCAGCAAAACAGTTTTCTCTTGGTAATCAGTATCAACCGCTTCAGTCATTACAATAACCTATTTTTCCGTTTTTAGTTCAGGGGATACGGAGCTCAAAACGGCCAGGTGGCAAGCTCATTCTCAGTGGTACCAGTGTTTCCTGTCCTTAAGGAAGCATTCCTTCCTTGAGAATTAATTCCACCTTAGAAGCAGAGCTCAAAGATTCCAGGACAAAAAGCAAAAGTTTGAGCGATCTATTGGGAATAATAGTGAGAAGAGCCACCCCTATGGTCACTCCTTGGTGTCCTAATTTTTGTATTCTGACTATGGGAGTGAAAGTGTCATGTAATGGTCTCTGATTCAAAGCAAACGCTGCATCCCTTAAGGTCAATTTCCACCCTTTCAATGTATTGTCTCCCATAGTTTAATCTTCAGTAAGCCAATGAATTAGGTCAGCCACTTCTTCGTAGTAAAGTATGTGGTAAGTTCATTATATTCCATGGACATATTGCCAATTGCCACATATACTTTGCAATGAAATGAGTGTCTTGATCAAAATGAACACTCTACAGAACTTCGTAATGGTAGATAAGACATTCTGGGAGACCAGAAATGTTGGTTCAGGTAAAATTATTATGGGAAAGAAGGACAAATAAATGACAAAAAGACATATCTATTTCAGTGAAGATGAATCTCTGCCTACTTCATGATAGAAGAGGTCCAACATAATTAATCTGGCTGGTCCCCAGGGAATGGTGCCATGTCAGGGTCTCATATTCTTGGTAACTTATGAACTCAATAGTTGCGGTAGTTGGGTCAGCTTTGGTAAGATGTTACTGAATCCATGCATAGACCGTATCCCTCTCACCATAGTCAGTTTACAAATAGGCCATAGATTAAGTAATGTCATGGCTAGGGAAAGAGGCTGAATAAAATCCATTTTGAAGGTATCATATTGTCTACCTAAGTATTGAGAACTATTTTTGTAGTGATCGCACTTTGGTGAGCGTTTTCATGGAACACATGTCTATTATATACACCTAAAATTATATATGTATACATGTCTATGAAACTACTGTCTATACCTATATGTGTACACATATTTATGTAACTGCTGTACATACCCAAACTATGGCCTGTGGCTTTAAGAACACCCAGTTTATGATACAAATCTCAGACCCCATGGTCAACTAATACACATTGTATTTAAGCTTTCATTCTCTATGAATGCTGAATAGCAAGATAACAAGCCACAAGGCTTTTTTTTTCCCCTAGAGAATAGTCATGTGTAGGAGTTATCATAGATTAGACTGAAAATCCTAGAGGTCTTCACTATGATTCTCTCTTTGTTATTTGTCAGATGTTCTATACAGCATCCATATATATACCAAATACTTTTGAGTACCATGGGACCACAAGATTCCAAAGAAGAGCACCTTGTACTGAAACCTTTATTTACTGCAGAGTAGTTTCTCTACTGATCTACGCTCAAAACTGGTAGCTTTACAGGTGGGCAGTTTTAAGGAGCACAGACAATGTGGTTTGTCTAAGTATTCTTCCCAATTCTTAGCTTAGAGAGCTGCTCTTCTCTCAGTTCTTATGTGTGACATGCAGGAGAATAGCTCCAGGACGAAGGCCAAGGAAATAGTGAGGCACCTCATGATTTTCCATTTTCTAAGGAATCTCAGTCACATATTTCTGTTATTCAGTGCCTGAAATAATTGTCATATATGTATTTTTTTAAATCAGGTTTATATTCAGAGAAAGAATATGTCTAAAATAAATTACTCTGAAATGGTCGAAAGTCAAATTTGGGTAAGCAATTTGACTAAAGATGTCTAGCAACATTGCTCCTATTAAGTAATGTACAGTTTGCATTTAGGTCACCATGATCTGCTCAATTTATATTAACTCCATTTCACAGATTTTAAATTAATAACTGATTAGAAATTGTTAAAAAGTTCTGCACTGAGGAACATAGCCAAATATTTTTTTGCCAGCAAGTTATTTTGAAAATAGTTTATAAAAGAAATATTTTGCTGAACAACCTTAATATTAAAAGCAATGGGTAATAGTAAAATCATCTTGATAAAATTGAATGCAGGAGCCAAGAACCCAGGCATGTTCCTTTCTTGTATCTAAATCTTCAGACTGCTTCAAAAATCCCAGTTTTCCATAGAACTCTTCTTGAAGACCAAGGAGTTTCAGTAAGAACTAGATAAAATAATTCTGAATATGTTTTTATTTATTTTTTTAAAAAGGTGTTTTTAATTTACCATCTTCAGAACTCTCTGTATTTTCCTTGAGTCTACATTATAAAATATCCATATTAATTTTCTTTGTTCATAGTTTGTAGTGTAAATTGTTTTTACACTTTGTTTTATAAGTTCTACTTCTTGCTGTTGAATTTTCAAATGAAATAACAATTAAAATTTGCATGTGATAGTTCAGTCTCATGCTAAGTCATCTCTGATTCGTACAAGAAGGATGACTCAGTTGTTATAATGAACATATTGTCAGTCCTTTGGAAGACACTTGGCAGATAAGGTTACTCAATTACATCTAAATAGGACATTCTGATCCAATAACTGGAATTTAATCTCTAGACTGTCAAAAAAGGCAGAAAAAATACTTAGAGTCTCAGATATTTTTCATCATTAACTAGAAAATAACATATTTTATAATGTAATTCCTACCATGCATAATGGTTTTAGCTCTTCCACGTCCCATCAGTATGACTTTTTGGGAAGAAAGATGCATTTTTAAACACACACAAACACACACACACACGTGTGTGTGTGTTTGTGGGTGTGTGTATATATATAAACATACATATAAAATTTTATTATATTGCACATATACCTTCTATATTATACTCTCTTCTATTTTTATTTCTGTCAAAAATGCAATTTTTTCAGGGATTTAGGAAGGTCTAGCTACTTGAAAGTGATGTTCTGGATTGTATCTTTTACAGATTCTTTCTAAAATAGAAATGCTATTAAAACTTGATTATTTTAAGTCTTATCTCTTCAGCAACTTGTCTAAATCTAGTTATTCTAATCAATATTAATGACAGTTATTCACAGTAGAACTGTATGCAGTTTGCTTTTTATGCAGCATGATTAAATAAATTCTTGTCTGGATTGGTGAAACCAGTTTTACACTGTTTTTATATCTAAGCTTGTCATTAGCATCTCAACTTACTAGATGTTCAAAAATAATATACAATATAATGTCATTTTTGCTACTCTGTCATTGTTTATATTGCTTACTGAAACAATTTGATTTCTTTTGCCGTTGAGATACAAAACTTATGTTCCAATCAGGTGACTGTGGGTTCCCATAAATAGCTATTTTACTGATGAGAGAATAAACACCTGATTCTCTTTGAGTTATTTAGACCTCGGGTACACACTGGATGAGTAGCACCAGCCAACAATCTCACAAATGTTTGCCATGGCACAGTAAAGATCATAGAAAATTTTATGTGGATGTCAGTGAAAATTCACTTCCACATCTTACTGAAGTTGACTCAGTAGCACTCTTACTTTTAAGAGGCTAAAACATGAGTAGGTAAAAATAAGGGCAATGTCGATCAGTTACAAATGTCTTGAGAGCAGTGAGCAGCACTTAGGAGAATTCTTTCAAATAGAGCTTATCCAGAGAAAGTAAACTTACTAAATGTTTTAAGTAAATTTTAAAGCAGAATAAAACTTCAATGCTTATATTTAGATGGCTTTGCAGAATATACTTTTGAGGTGTTGTCAAGTGCTTACTCTTGCATCAAACAAAATATCAAAAAGAAAAAAAAAGTGTTTTCAATTACCAGACTAAAAAGAAAGTTATGTAGCCCTAAAAGATACAGAAAAACTCTTAAAACATTACCTTTATGAATATTTGTGATAAACTGAACCTAAATATTCACATGTGACCTCTTGGTTAGTCTGCTATTCATAGTATATACACTGTGACTTCCTCACATTATAGTAAATTCACATGGTTCACTTAGTAACTTAGTTATTTAATTTCAGTTACCCATTTTATAAAAAAGGACAGCAGAAGAAACACATAGAATACCCATTAAAAAAAAAAAAAACTAGCTGTATGAATTAGCTCTTGCCAAATGAAACCAAACAAAAACAAAGAAAAAACATGTTTTCATATCAAACTACCTCAAGAATCAGAAGTCTTGCTAATGCACTAAAGGGTTAACTATGGGTTAACTTGAGAGCTTGCAAACTCTCCTGACTTTGTCTGTTTCCTTCTGAACCTGAGAGCCACCTGGGGGTTATCTTCTCCAGATTGAGTTCACATGGATATTTTTCTCCACACTGAAGGGCTCTGAGTTCTGGTCTCCTCTGCATGTGCCTCAACCTCCTCGGATCAGACCAGCAGGACATGCTCTTCTCGTAGCAATGGCAAAAGGACAAGAGATTACGCAGAACCACATGGGGCTTCTTAAGACTTAGATTCAGAAACGGCTCACTGTCATAGATGACTACATACCATTAGGCAAAGCAAACCACATGGCCAAGCCCCAAGTTGAGAGGCTGAGAAGGATACTAGATCCATGTTAAGGCCATGCCAAGGGTAAAGCCATGATTCAATCTCCCTCTTAGGAGCAATGTAAGGGGACATTCTGTCTGTAGAATGCTAAGTTACATATGACTTCATGCCGTTGAAAAAACTGTATTAATCACAAACACACACCTACAATTTAATCTTGAATAAAAGGTAAAAGGAACTGTGATTTAGCCTACACATGAAATATTAACAATTATTGGGGTGCAGGAACTGTTAAAAACACTAAGCAATGGTTTTATTTTTTTTATTTCAGCATTTTATGGGGGTACAAAAGTTTAGGTTACGTATATTGCCTTTGCCCCCCCCAATCAGAGCTTCAAGCATGTCCATCCCCTAGACAGTGCGCATCGCACTCATTATGTATGTATACACCCATCCTCTCCCCCCCAACATCTGTCCGACCCCTGATTAATGTTATTCCTTAATGTGCTCTTAGGTGATGATCAGTGAAACCAATTTTCTGGTGAGTACATGTGGTGCTTATTTGTCCATTCTTGGGATACTTCACTTAGTAGAATGGATTTCTAACATACAAAGCTAAGCAATGGTTTTAAAAACAAGTTAAGATTAATACATTCAAATGTATGAGAAGTATTTAATATGAAGAATGCAATTAATATGGATAAATGCAATTTAATAACACATTTTGCTTCAGTATTTCTGAAAACTGGATTGTATGCAACTTTCAGAATTCTAGTTTTTAAATGTGGATATTGTTAGACTGATACCACATCTTTCATACACTCAGCATCAGAGTGTATGAAAGGATACCTGTTTGATTGCAGATATCACACCAATGTTAGAATTTTTTTTCAATATTCCCATTAGCTGCTAATAAGGAGACTGGAAAGCTTGCAAGGTAAAATATTGCCATTGTAGGCATATTTGATTAATCACCACATTTTTAACCTCTAGTGGCCACAGAATGCATTAAGGTTACGCTATAAGTGGCAATTTATTTTTTTTTCTATAAACTATTATATAGAATTTTATTCAAAAGAAGAATGTATAAGTGTCTTCCTCTCATTTTGGTAGCATCCATTTTACCTTTTATTGTCCTTGAGTTTATTATTATGGAATGTTCTTCTGTTCTTCATGGCAGTGTCTCGAAGATATGCTTACACATTTCCAAACACACTGTGTTTTATCTGCAATATGAATGACCCTTATTGTAATCACATCATCTTTATTAAACCTAATATGTTAAATTTAACTTAAACCAAAACTTCCTTAAATGCTGTTCTGCTCCACCATCAACAAAATCAAAAGTAGTAATACCTAAAATAACAATTTCTAAATTTTAAAAAATTATTTAAATAGTTGTGTATGAATTAAGATGCATGATAAAGGAAGATAGTTCATAGAATTATATATCTGTCTATAGATAAATAACATACTAAATTATACATTTGTCTCTATCAGTCATGCCTACATAGAAATTTATTGCTGTATGTATATTTACATCTATATTTACATGTAACTAGATTTACATCTCAATTTACAAACCCAAGTTGCTGACCTGAGTTTTAGAAACTAAAATCTTTCACCCGAGATGATAGCTATGTATCAAGATAAAAATGACTTTTTCTTTGCTTTTCTTTAACATTCCTTGATAGGCACTGAGAAGATTTCATATGCCAATTACAATTTGTCTTTTATCCCTTTTACTTTCTGTAGACAATATAGCATAATACATAAAAAGTGCTTTTTAAATGGTTATTTTTTTATAAATGTAAATCTTTGTTTTTAAGAAAGGGAGAATTAGTGTCAGGTATAATACTATTTGTTTCCCAAAAATATTAACAAAATTTTTCTCAATGCTTTTAAAATATGAACCGTCTCTCAGTTTGTTAGACCTTTTTCTTCTTTAACTTAAACAGGAGACACATTCTATTCCCTATGATGAGCTGACTTAATCAAAACTCCCAGCATGAATGAATTCAAATATTTCAATATATTCACAAATGTTGCCCTTCTTCTGCTTCAAACCAGCTAGTGATAAAACAGGATATCAAGTTTCGCTGCCGCTGTGTTTGGCACATGACTCTTATGGAGCCCAAAACAAAAAAAAATTCACCCCTATCTGGGCAGAGAGTTTGTACCATCAACAACATTGAGTTGTCATTTATCGATATCCCTGTTAGCTTCAATGTACAGAGTTTCCAGTGTTGCAGATCACCGCATCTCCCTATATCTTTTCTTTCCCTCTTACATTAACCACTAAGAAATAAAAATTATCTTATAGGCTCTTCAATAAGTGTCTGATATGCATTGGAGTCAAAAAACAATCATGGCACTTGTCACTTTTTTTCTATTTATGTTATTTTTCAGACCTGGTTCAACACTTTTATGGAAAAAAGCTGTAGATTTTAAGAATGTGTTATTAAAGAGGAAAAACAAATCAAAACAAGGAGATATTTATAATGAATGTATTCTACCACTATGTGTGAAAATAGGGCTTTATATGTTTATCTTAAGGGAAAAAACAATAGTATCAAGTAGGGTAAAGAAGTGTCATGTATTCAGATTGGCAGGTTTATGCTTGAGCTAACGGAACACTAGTATGCCACTCATTTTTTCTAAGTTTACAAAAACCTGTTATCTGACTGAGAACTCATCATTCATTACAAAGTACATAAGTTGTTACTGGCCATTCTATTAAAGAGTGTTGATGTCACCAAGTAAATCGTAGATCAATTAAGTAGAAGAAAGCAAGAAAGACCTTTAGTGAAAGATGTTTATTCTTAACTGCAAAGGATAGACACAGAATCTGGCAATATGGGCATTGCTTTTGTCTACTTATTTGTTTTATTTTACACAAGTGTTTAGCTACTATAGCATTATTCTGTCATTAAATCTTGTAATAGAAATCCAACTTCAACTTAAGTTCAGAAAACAAGGGATTAGAACCGATTTCCTTTATTTCCTTATGATGATTATGTTGCATTTTGCTAGCACTAAGGTGATAATAAGGAGATGAATGGAAGTAGCAAGAAGAAAGGAGTTGAAGAAGAGGAGAAAAGTGAGGATGTGTTAGAAAAAAACCTGGAGAGAGTTAGAATTAATATTGATAAGAAGGCCGAAGGTTGGCTGGGCACGGTGGCTCACTCCTGTAATCCTAGCACTCTGGGAGGCAGAGGCGAGAGGATCGCTCGAGATCAGGAGTTCGAGACCAGCGAGAGCAAGAGCGAGACCCCATCTCTACTAAAAAAATAGAAAGAAATTATCTGGACAACTAAAACTATATAGAAAAAATTAGCTGGGCATGGTGGTGCATTCCTGTAGTCCCAGCTACTTGGAAGACTGAGGCAGAAGGATTGCTCCAGCCCAGGAGTTTGAGGTTTGAGGTTGCTGTGAGCTAGGCTGATGCCACGGCACTCTAGCCAGGGCAAAAGAACTAGACTCTGTCTTCAAAAAAAAAAAAACAAAAGAAGGCCGAAGGTTTTTAGTTGTTTTTGTCAAATTTGTCCTGCCCTAACTTAGGAGAAGAAAAGTGGAATGTTAATATCAGCTCTGTATCCCCTCTCCTCCGCACAGTAAAGACCCCAGAGCCTTTCCTAGTACCTCTTTCTTCTAAGTATATCCAAAGTCTACATGGTATATGTAGGTTATGAGATTAAACTTCAGAGAATAGATAAAAAAGATTGATAGATCATTCTATTCTTTCAATAAAACTATGTTGCCCAGATATTTTATTTGCTCAATTGGTTCATTGTGATTTCATATCCTTTTAACCAAAATTCAGGGGTGGAATATTATATTTATGCTTTATGTTATTAGAAAACACATGCACTATAAATTGGGGGGAATATCTACCAGAAGAATTTGTGATAATATTATGAAAAATAGAAGGAAATATAAATATCTGACTCATATCATTAGAAGGTAATAATAGACTAGTTGCAAGGTTTTGATTTTCCACTTTAAGATCTCTTCCAAAAACATAAACAAAACAAAAAAGTGAAAGAAATTAGAAAAGACTTGATGAATCTAAAACAAAATAAAATCTGCATTTCTAAGTTGATTTTCGCTGTTCCTATTGGTAACAGTCAGATTATTTTTGCTGTTTTTATTACCAACTGGAATTAAAAATCGTATGACTGGTTAATGTTTTAAGATTCCTTTTAACAAGTCTCTTGTTTATGTTTCTGTTAGGACTACTTATTCGCAAGAAAATTTTGACCCTGCGATCTATAATGTGGATCTGGTTGCTGACCTGTGAGGGCAATGATGACACAATTTGAATAAACATTCATAGGTCAGTAAGTGAATGGACGGACCAAAGATGGATATTGTACAATCATATTCATGGTGGTACTTGCATCCTTCAGCTTTCAATTCCGAGTGCACATCTGATTGAGGCTCTAACACCTTTAAATTTTTTATTTATTTTCTGTGATAATGTATTGCATAACCTCTTCTCCATTTTCATGGGCTCTTTAAGAAGGTATATCATCGATTTGGTTGACTTCTTTTATTCAACGGTCCTCAGTGCCACCCACAAAACCACAAGATCCCTGCCTCATATTTCAAACTCTGGTGATTTTAACCATCGTGTCACTTTCCTCCTAATGTATGCTGTGTCCATAATAAACATACATATTGTCTAGCTTTTTGTGTTGACTGAAACATCATAGGAGGTAGCATAGTTGAATTTACTTATCTAATTCATTTACATTCATTGCCGTTTTATCTAAAATCTCTAATAATGCATAAAAACAGATTATTTTAATAAAATATTAAAATATATATGCATACATGCATGTTTGGCTACTATTTGAAGAAGAGATTAATTGTAATACTGATGAGAATTGCATTGATTACAATAATAGTTAAAAGTTAAAAATTAAAATTGTTAACTCATGACTAATGCATGAGCAGTGAAGTAAATTTATTTTTTAAAATAGAAAAAGAAAACTCAATCATCAACAGGTATGATTACTTCGCAGTTAAATGATAAACTTGAGGAATGAGCTACATGAAGAAAAAAAGGATGTTATTTGTAACAAACAAATACTGTGATTTACTACAACTTAGTAGATAAGAGTTTGGGAACTATATTTGTTTAAAACTACTGAAAGAAACAGAAGTTTCTCATGAGGAGACCTATCAGTCTATGTGGAGGGTAATTAAAAGAATATATTTCATTTTTACTTGACTCATCATACTTTTGGACCTTCTACTGAGCTAAAGTGTTACATATTATTTGAGTCCAAGTAGACAGTTTTCTGTTACATACCATTGATTGCTTATATATGAGGAGCCTTGCTTTAATTCCATATCACTATCTTCATATCTGTCGATGGTGAATTGGTTAATGTTTCTAAGATGATCATTAATTACATTATAGTCAGTCCATTTCACACAAACAGTAATACCACTCAATTTATTACTATCACTTCAGGCAATGTTCTATAGGTGTGTTGACCTGTAAAAGGGCATGTAAAATGATGTATAACAGTGCAGCTGCAAGAAATGGAGGGTCATAAGCAGTATGTTTACATGAACTTTGCCTTAGATTTCCCTTTCATTTTTCCTTCTATTGCTGAAGTCCCATATCTGGTAAAATATTTAGAAAGAATCATGTGGCAACATTACTGTTATTACTTGTAGGGAGAGATTTCCCCAAGTTATAATAGTAGTTTGAATATCTGCATAATCTCCCAGCAGATATTCACAATCCCTGCAGGATTGTCCTTATACCACCATGATAATCTTATTCTGTCATTGAATGCATTTCTTCAGGTTTATTCACAGAGTATCACAGTCTGAGAGCATAGATTTTTTTGTATTTGGTCACTCGGTCTGGGGAAAAGAGGAACTAACTTTCCTAAGTAAAGGGCATTGTTTTAAGGCTATTAAAGTTGAATGTAATGCTTTATAACCCAAATCAACCATAAAAAGCATAAACTAGATGCCTGATATGAACACTGCGATTTAGAAAGTAATTAATAGGTAATCAACAATAATTGATTCATATAGATAATGGGTATGAAAAACTAGACAATATACCAAATATATGTTTAATGACTAATTTATTGATTGGTTTGCATAATAATAATAAGGGATTTAATTTGAAAATATATGAGTATACATAAAAATAGATGAATTTTATACTTGCTTTCTTATAAAATAGATCATTATTCTTCAATAAAATTTTTATTAATTATACTTTCTATTGAATAAACATAAATATATTGTTCCATAAAGGCATGATATATATTTAGGGGTTTTGTTCACTAGTATTCTGAATAAAAATTACTATATTTAATTTTTGCTAATAAGTACCATCTGAGAAATGAATAATCAAGTTTTGTGCTGCAATTTGTGGCTGGTGAATACTTTTTTTTTTTTTTTTTTGAAGCTTACTATGAAGGAAGTGCTTTCTTCATTTTGTCCACATTGGCACTATTTTTTAAATTAATTATTCTAATGCCCCAAATGCCCAAATTTGTGTCAATTCTGCATTAGACATATTTTTGTTTAGGCGATAGATAATTCTTATAGGTTAAGAATAGATTGACTAGAAAAGGGCTTGTATTAATTTCCTACTATTGTTGTAAAAAACTACCACAAAATTTATGGATTAAACAGTATGAATTTTTCATCTTACAGTTTTGAAAATCAGAAATCTGAAATGAATCTCACTGGTCTAGCATCAAAGCATTGACACAGCTTCATTCCCTTTCCTTTTCCAGCTATTAGAATCTAATTTTCTTCTTTTAAGGTAATCTTACACTAATCTTCCTATCTTGAGATCACTTGATTTTAAACCTTCATTCCTTCTTTACCTTTAATTTTTCTTTGCCATGAAATCTACCATACACACAGGTAGTAGGCATCAGAGCATGGACATCTTTCAATGGCCATCATTGTGCCTCCCAAAGTGGTCATTACTGTATGCAATTTAGTTGTAAATGACAGAAAGATGTTCTCCTAGAGAATTTGAATGACCGTTATACTTTTAAAGTGACAGGGCATTGATAAACAAAATCTTTCTTCACTATAATAAAAAAGCATGTATTCCCACTTAAAAATAAATAAACCAAAAATGTCATGATATTCTCCATTTCAAATAAAACCGGGTAATAAGAATCAACAAATTTTAAAGAAGTGTCAACAGCTTTAAAGATAGGCACTACATTTAATAAAAAATTAACTAAACACCTAAGGGAAGAGAGTTGTTAGAAAGAGAAGGTAATTTACAAGTTAAATTAATACAGCATAATTAATAACTGAAAGATGTCTAAAACACGGGGAATTCATTTTTAAAAAGTGACCCATAAATGTCAACCTACAATTCAATAAAAATTAAAAAAAATAAAAGAAAAATTTCAATACAAATGGCTGAAAAACATAACAAAAGTTAAAAATGAATAATTGTGAGTTTAAAGATAGTGTTCTGTGGAATATCAGTACAAAGGGGAATAGAGAAGATATCAATGAGTAAAGTTATGAGATATAAATAAAAATTGTAAATAGCCAGTGTTCATCTAACAGATATTCAAGAAGGAGAGAACAATGAGAAAAGACACAGAAAAAGTGAGGTAATAAGGGAAAGGCTCTCTTATTTAAAGAAAGGTTTACATCTTAAAAAATGTAGGTATCCAAAGAATAGCAAGCCTGATTTTATAAGACTTCAAATAAACACATCCTAAATTTCATAATTTCAAGAATAATATTAATGTTATCAGAGAGAGAGAGAGTAAAAAAGGAAAGCACATATTACCTACAACAGTAATATGATTGGTCTGGCATCTGTTTTTTTATTGGCAACAATGAATTTAAAGAACAATGAAGGGACGCCTTCAAAAGTGCAATTGCCCCAATCTAAATTATTTTGGGAGAGGGCTGAGCAAGATGGCTGAATGGAACCCTCCAGCAATCATTCCCCCTCAGGTACACCAAATTCAACAAATATTCATACAAGAAATAACCTTCAGAAGAATCAAAAATCAGGAGAGTGATCATAGTATCTGGCTTTAACATTATATCAAGGACAGAGGCACAGAAGAGGGCAGAAAGAAAGTCTTGCATTGCCTATACCACCCCTTCCCTACCCTCTGGGCAAGTGGAGAAAGAATCTGTGTCCCTGGGAGAGGAAGAGTGAAGTGATTATGGGACTTTGCATTGGAACTCAGGGCCTCCCTGTACCAGGGGAACACAGCACAAGGCAGAATTCTGCTGGTGTCCACAGAGGGAACATTTAGACCAGCTCTGACAGAGTGGATTCCTCCACCACATTGGCAGAAACCTGAGTTCTGGCCAGCCCCACCACCAGCTAAAGAAAGCAGCCTGGGAAATAAATTCATAAGGCAGACAGGTCATAAGGACTACATCCTCGGGCAAGCCCTGTGGCTGTGCTGGCTTGGAGCCAGTAGAATTGGGATGCACATGACCCAGTGAGATACCAGCAGTGGCAGCCAAGTGAGTGACTGAATCATCCCTGCCCCAACTCCAGGCAATGCAGCTTGAGGAGAGTCTTCTTTTACTTGAGGATAGGAAAGAGTACAAAGGACTTTGTCTTTCAACTTGGGTAACAACTCTGCCATAATAAAATAAAATACGGAGCAGACTACTGAAGGCCCTCATTCTAGGCCTTATTTCATGGATGCCATTACTGGAGCCAACCTAGGTCAGAATGGAATCTGCTGCCCAGAGAGATGGACTCAGTCTTGTCAGGATTCACCACCTGATGTTTAAAGAGCATTGGGCATTGAATGAACATTAGAAGTAGCCATAAATCAGTCACCAAGGGCTTTGGGTGAGACTGAGCTGGTAGAAAGAGAGATTGGGTAGAAAGATTTTCAAAGAAATAATAACAGAGAACTTTCCAAACCTAGGAAAAGGTATCAATATTTAGATACAAGAAGGTCATTGAGCACCAAGGAGATTTACCCCAAATAAGCCTATCTCAAGGCATTTAATAATCAAGCTCCTCAATGTCACAAATAAAGAAAAGGTCTTAAAGGAGGCAAGAATAAGAAAAAAATATACATATAAGGGAGTTCCAATACATGTGGCAGAAGACTTCTCAGTGGAAAACTTACAGACCAAGAGAGAGTGGAATGACATATTCATGTGGCTGAAGGAAAAAACCTTTAACCCTAGAAAATAATATCCTGTAAAAATATCCTTCAAACATGCAAGAGAAATAAAGCCCTTCTCAATGAAACAAAAGTGGAGGAATTTCAACAACATCAACCTGTCTTAAAAGAAATGATAAAAGGAGATCTTAATTTGCAAAGAAAATTTTGTTAATGAACAATAAGAAATTATCAGAGGGTATAAAACTCACTGGTAACAATGAGTACACAAATTCTAAATACTCTGATGCTGTAATTGTTGTGTATAAACCACCTATATCTTGAGTAGGAAGACTAAAAGAAAAACCTATTGAAAATAATAACTACAATAACTTTTTGAGGATGAGACAGTATAAAGGTATAAATGGAAAAAACAAACAGTTAAAAAATGTGGGGGGTAGAAAAGTAAAGTACAGAGATTCTTTTATATTTCTGTTTGCTTGTTTGTTTATTGATTTTTGTAAGCAGAGTTAAGTTTTAACTGTTTAAAAAATTGGTTATAAAATGTTTTTTCCAAGCCTCATGGTTCTCTGATATCAAAAAAAACCTACAACAGGTACACAAAAAATGAAAAGCAAAAAAATTAAAACATACAACCAGAGAAAAATCATTTTTATACAAAGGAAGACAGGAAGGAAGGAAGGAAGGAAGGAAGGAAAGAAGGAAGGAAGGAAGGAAGGAAAGAAGCAAGCCACAAAAGAACCAGAAATCAAATAACAACGTGGCAGTAGTTTTTGCCTACCAATAATAACATTGAATTTCAATGGATTCAGTTCTCCAATCAAAACACATAGACTGGCTGAATGGATAAAACAACAAAAAAACAAAACTCAACTATATGTTGTCTGCAATAAACCCACTTCACCTATTTTCATAGACTGGAAATAAAGGGATGGAAAAAATATTCCACGAAAATCAAAACCAAAAAAGAGTAGGAATTAGATATACTTCTATCAGATAAAATAAATTATAAGACAAAAACTATAAAAAGAGACAATGAAGGTCATTATATAATGAAAAAATGGTCAATTCAGCAAGAGGATATAACAATTCTAAGTATATATATGCACCCAACACTGGAGCACTCAGATATAGAAAGCAGATATTATCAGAGCTACAGAGGGAGATAGACTCTAACAGTTAGAGACCTCAATATTCTACTTTAAGCACTGGACAGATCAGACAGCAATTAAATGAAGAACTATTGGACTTAATCTGCACTATAGATCAAATGGACCTAATAGACATTTATAGAATGTTTCGTCCAAGAGCTTCAGAATACACATTCTTCTACTCAGCTCATGACTCATCCTCAATGATAGGCCATATGTTAGGTTACAAAACAAGTCTTAAAAAATTCAAAGAAATTGAAATCATATCCCATATTTTCTCTGACCACAATGGAATAAAACTAGAAATCAATAACAAGAGGAATATTGAAAAGTATACAAAAATATGAAAATTAAACAATATGCTCCTGAATGGCCAGTGGGTCAATGAAGAGATTAAGAAAGAAAGTAAAGAATTTCTTGAAACAAATGTAAATGAAAACACAACATATCAAAACCTATGGGACACAGAAAAAGCAGTACTAAGAGGACAGTTTACAATAAGTGCCTACATCAAAAAAGTAGAAAAGCTTCAGTTAAACAACCTAAGTGTGCATCTTAAAGAACTAGAAAAACAAGAGCAAACCAAATTCAAAATTAGTAGAAAAAAAGAAATAATAAAAATAAGAGCAGAAACAAATGCAATTGAATCATAAAACAAATATAAAACCTCATTAAAATGAAAAGTTGGTTTATTAAAAAGATAAACAAAATTGACAAACCTTTAACAAGATTAATAAAGAAAAGAGAGAGAAGACCCAAATAAATAAAATCAGAGATAAAAAGGAGACATTACAACTGATACTGCAGAAATTTAAAGGATCATTAGAGAGCACTATGACAAGCTATACACCAATAAATTGGAAATCTAGACGAAGTGGATAAATCCCTAGACACATACAATCTACCAAGACTGAACCAGGAAAAAATTCAAAACCTGAATAAATCAATAACAAGTAATTTTGATAGAAGCAATAATAAAAAGTCTCCCATCAAAGAAAAGCTCAGGATCTGATGTCTTCACTGCTGAATTCTGCCAAATATTCAAAGAAGAAATAATACCAATCCTACTTAAACTATTCAAAAAAAAAAAAAAAAAACTGAGGTGAGAGAATGATCTCAAACTCAGTCTGTGAAGCCTCTATCACCCTGATAGCAAAACCAAAGACACAACATAATACTAGAATTTTTAGCTAGAGCAATCAGATAATAGAAAGAACTAAAGAGCATCCAGATTAGAAAGGAAGAGGTCAAATTATCCTTGTCTGTAGATGATATGTTCTTATATTTTGAGAAACTTAAAGACTCCACCACAAAAAAAAAAAAAAAAAAAAAAAAAAAAAAAAAAAAAAAAAAACCTGTCAAAACTGATGAACAAATTCAGTGAAGTTGCAGGATCCAAAATGAACATATAAAAGTCAATAGTGTTTCTATATGCCAACAGTAAACTATCTGAAAAAGAAACCAAGGAAGTAATTCCCTTTGCAATAGCTACAAATAAAATAAAATTCCTAGGAATAAACTTAACCAAAGAAGTGAAAGATCTCTACAATGAAAAGTATAAAATATTTTCAAAAGAAATTGAAAAAATGGTAGATATTCTATGCTTATGGATTGGAAGTATCATATTGTTAAAAAGTCCATGCTACCCAAAGCAATCTACATATTTAGTGCAATCTCCATCAAAATACCAATGCCATTTTTCACAGAATTAGAAAAAATTATCCTAAAATTTATATGGAAATACATAAGACCTAGAATAGCTAAAGCCATCCTAAGCAAAAAGAACAAAGTTGGAGGCATCTCATTACCTAATTTCAAATTATACTACAGAAATGGAGTAAACAAAACAGCATAGTATTGACATGAAAACAGACATATAGACCAATGGAGCAGGTTAGAGAACCCAAAAATAATTCTACATATTCACAGTGAAGTTATTTTTGACAAAGGTGCCAATAATGTACATTGGGAAAAGGACAATATCTTCAATAAATGGTGCTTAGAAAACTTAATGTACAAATGTGGAAGAATGAAACTTGACCATTATCTCTCATCATATACAAAAATCGAAATGAATTAAATACTTAAATCTAAGACTTGAGACAATGACACTACTAAAAGAAAGTATTGGGAAAATTTTCTAGGACATTTGTCTGAGCAATGATTTCTTTAGTAATACCTCCAAAACACAAGTAATCAAAGCAAAATTTGACATATGGAATCACATAAAGCTAAAAAGCTTCTGCCCAGCATAGGAAACAATAAAAAAAATGAAGAGACCACCCACATTCACAGAATGGGAGAAAATATTTGCAAAATACCCAATTGACAAGAGATTAATGACTATTAATAGAATATATAAGGAGCTCAAAAAACTCAAAATGAAAAAATCAAATACTCTAATTAAAAAATGGGCCAAAGATCTGGATACACATTTCTCAAAAGAAGACATACAGATGGCTCTCCAGTGTATTAAAAAATAATCAACATAATTACTTATCAAGAAAATGCAAATCAAAACTACAAGGAGATATCATCTCACTGCATTTAGATGGTTTTATCAAAAAGATGGGTAATAACAAATGCTGGTGATAATGTAGAGAATGGGGAGCCTTCATAGACTGTTGGTGGGAATGTAAATTTGTGCAACCACTATGGAGAACAGTATGGAGGTTCCTCAAAAAACTAATAAGAGAACTGCCATATGACTTAGCAATCCCACTGCTAGGTATATATCCAAAAGAAAGGAAATCAGTATATCAAAAAGGTAACTGTACTCTGTGTTTATTGCAACAGTATTCACTATAGCCAAAATTTAGAAATCAACCTAAGTGTTCATCAATGGATGAATGGGTAAAGAAAATGCAATTCATTTCCACAATTGAATATTATTCAGCCACAAAAAAGAATAAAATTGTGTTATTTGCAAAAACATGAATGGAACTGAGGAACATTATGTTAAGTGAAATAAGTCAAGCACAGAAAGACAAATCTCACATGTTCTCACTCACACGTGGGAGCTAAACATTAAAACAATTGATCTCATGGAGAAAGAGAGCAGAATGATGGTTATCAGAGACTAAGAAGGGTACAGGTAGGGAAATGTAAAGTGGAGATGATCAATATGTTCAAAAATATAGTAAGAACAATATTTGATAGCACAACAAAGTGACTATAGTCAGCAATAAGTTATGTTATACTTTAAAATAACTAAAAGAATGGAATTAGAATGTTTGTTTCTAACACAAAGAAATGATAAATGCTTGAGGTGATGGATACCCCAATTTACCCTGATTTGATTAATACACATTGTATGCCTCTATCAAAACATCACATGTTCCTTATAAATATACAACTATTATAATGGATAATTAAAAATAAAATACTTAAAATTCAAAAAAATAAATAATTTTTAATTTAATCTCTATCAGCACAATTTTAGACTTGTGATGGTTTACAGTTATAAAGCATGTGGTGATTCAGTAGTCATAAGACTACTAAAAAATAATATATTGAAGGTACACTGGAAAAAATAAGCAAACAATGTAATCAACCAACCCAATGTACAACCAGGAGAATATAATTCAAATGATGAAGATGGTTCAATAAACCATTTTTTAGTAAGAAACAAGCACAACTTATAACCGTACCTTTAAAGACAATTCATAATGTAATAATATAACTGTCAAGTTTAAAACAAGTCATAAAAAATTTCCTAGAGAAAGGAGAGAAATAAAGTAAACATCATTTTAGGTACTGGGATTAAAATTAGAGATCAATTCAACAAAATTTTGGAGGTGATGCGAAAGAAGGTGAACACCACAATAACATTGACTAGTTTCAGCTAAGGTGAGAATCTTTTATATGTACAATACATATATATATATATATATAAAATATTATTATTTTATTTAATACCTGTCTCTCAATCTGTATTTAAATATATTACTAAAATATTTTGAGGTAACCATTTAAATAATGAATTAGCCTCAACTCAAATAATAAAAAGGATCATTTTGAAATAGAATTTTCAATATTTTCTTTAGTTTTTTCCTACTTTATGCTCTTGGAGAGTGACTTTTTTGTTCTTATAATAAACAGGCTATAAAATGCCAATATGTAATGGATTATGTGGAGTTGCTTGTGTTTTCTTTTCATTTTTATACAATTCAAGTGTCAATGGTTTGCAGGCAGGTTTTAAATCTTCATTTCATTGAACTTCACAAGGTAGAGAGAATATCATAGATTTGTTAAGGGTCTGAACTTCAAATCCATTTTTTAAATGTTATCCAAATAAATTAAAATGCAGGACTAATATAAAGTGGGAAATATGATTATTTGTGTTGTCTGATAGTCCACATACTGTAGTGTGTGAATGTGTGTACAGACAGGTGACCCAAGGCATTTTCTGGATCCCATGTCTCTCTTATTTTAATGAATATTTTGAGCTTTTGTTTACTTTACAGCATTAGGGAAATATTCATGTATGTCTAGAAAAGTGAAATATTGCCATATAATGTCAGAGAATGAATAATTCCATTACAACCAAATTGAGCTGTATTTTAGAAAGAATGAAACCTCTTTGTAGGAGAATATGTAAAATTAATGGAGATCAATAGAATTTTTTTAAAGAGTCCCTCACCAGGTCTCCTATCTGAATTTTATATTTTCACCTGGCACTTGAGAAAGGCAAGCAAAATAGGAGGAAATTACAGATGATTCCTGGCTGCTCCACATTTCATAAGATGGCTTTTCGTTTGCACATTAAGAGAATTGATTAGTATATATGCCTTAGTTTGTAAGGAGAAACACTATATTTAACGGTAAAAGGACATTAGGCTGTGTGCAATATGATATGGAACATAAGCCTGGCTCTGCAGCTATATTGTTTTGTACTATGAATTATTTATTTAATCCCTTTAGACCAAAGTTCCCATGTGAAAAATTACAGGGTTAGACCAAAATCATTTCCAGCAGTTTTGTTAGCTGTCTCTCAAGTGAATACTTTAAGTGACTATACCAACTTTTTCCATTTTCCTTTTAGTCATTGTTTCACATTTTCATTTTCAATGGTTTTATTCATCTTATTTTTTGTAACCTTTTATACTGACTTGTTTGGAAATTTATAGAAAATTTGCAGAAATAGTACAAGAAACTCCTGTATATCATTTATCCGGATCAGCCTATTATCAATGTCTTCACATTCACTCTAATCATTCTCTCTCTCTCTCTCTCTCTCTCTGTATGTGTGTATGTCCCTCTCTACCTCTCTCTTTCTCTCTCTCATGCATGTATTTGTGTGTGTATCCATATTATTTTTCTGAAACATTTGGGAATAATTTGGAGACTGTTCCTTTTAACAGAACAAGCGTATTCTTATAACTACAATATGGTTATCAAAATCAGGAAATTTAATCTCAATATAATACTATTATCCAATCCATAGCCCATATTAAAATGTCATCAATTGCCAAAATAATGTACTTTATAGTCATTTTCTTTCCCCCATTAGGTCTAGGATCTAATCCAGGATCATATATAACATTTGTTTGTCATGCCTTTTTAGCTTCTTTTCATCTAAAAAATTTCTTGAGCTTTTCTTTGTGTTTAACTTTGAATACTTTTAGGGATACAGGACAGTTATTTTAAAGAATGTCCCTCATTGATGATTGACTAATATTTGCTGAAATAATATTGTATCATAGTGCATAGCAGGAAGCATATGATATTGATTTGTCTCAATATTGATGAGGTTCCCACTGAACACTTGTGTATGATGATATCCCAGGTTTCTGTATTACAAAGTTACTATTTTTCTCTTTGTAATTAAAAAAGTGCTATGTGGGGAAAATATTTTCATCTGATGATAATTTTCTTACTCTATCCATCCTATTTTTATGAGTCACTTCTTTCCCATTTCATTATACTTATTCATTCATTTACATCCATATAGATTCAAGATTTTATTTCAGTCAAAGATAATTTTTGATGCTGAATATGTCCCACATTTGTCCAAAGAGGGCGACATCAGTGTCATTTTGACGTGTTCATATCATGCTGTTGAGCATTTCCTTACTTTTTGGAAACAAGATATTCTAGGTTTATTTTATATGTTCTGTACATTACCCTTGGAATCAATAATGTCTCCAAAGTGATCTGATTGATTTATTCAGTTAAATAATTCTATTTAGAAGGCATGTTAATTCTATTTAGAAGGCACGCTGTGGATCTCATTTTGTCAGGGAACTCTCAGTGGACAGATGATGAGTTCACACTGACATATCAAATTCCAAACCAACAACAGGAGATACTAGAATGGATTTCCCCCTTTCCATATGTTCCATATCTGTAACCCCTTTCTTCAACAGTGAGAAATTTTGCTCTTGTTATTCTCAATATGTTTACTCATTTGCTAAAGTAAATGTTTGTCTTTTAGTGGGAAGGCATTCCCATGTTTCTCTCTGTGAAAAGATTTGTATTGGCTTCTGTGCCTCTTTTTATTGAGTTTAGGTGTCCTCTATATATTCTGCAGACAAGTCCTTCGCCAAAGTTATGGTTTGCTAATATTGGCTCCTCTGATCCATGGCTTAATTTTTCATTTGATAATAGTGCCTATTGATAAGCAGATGATTTCAATTTCAACAATGTCTAATTTATCTTTTTTAAAAATGAATCTTGTTTTCTATGTACTAAGATATATTTGTCTACCCCCAGATCATGAAGATAGTCTCCAATGTTTGTTCAAGAAGCTTTATTGTTTTAGGTTTTATTTTAGATATAGGATCAAGGTTAAATTAATATTTGTAATTCATATGGGGTAGGGATTAAAGTTCACTTTTTACATATGGATAATTGTATTATCTATTTCTACCAACAGAACACTTCTGACACCACATATGTGAGTTTTCCACACCAACCAATTTTCTAATTTTCTGCAGAAACCAAATGGATGTCCTACAATTTCATTTAATTCTGACACTAACTCTTCAGAGTTAGTGCAGACCCCACCACAAGTTAAGAGCTCAGTCTTTCAAGACTGCCTGCTGCCCATTTTAGTCACCAGTCTTAACTATTTGTATACCAGGTACACATACTTATCTCAGACTTGACTACAAATAAGGGGCTCTCACAACTCCTTCCTCATGTTGGATAATTTACTATAATGGCACACACAACTAAGGGAGACACTCTTCATATGTTTACTGATTTATTTTAAAAGATATCATAAAGGGTACAAATGGACAGCCAAATGACAAAGTACACAGGATAACATCCAGAAGAATCCTGACCACAGGAGCTTCTGTCTCATGGAATTGGGGTGTGCCACTGTAGGGAATGAACCCTGTAGTTTAGGGATTTCTATGGAGACTCAATCACATTGGCATTATTAATTATTAAACTTAATCTCCAGCTGTCCTTTCCCTGGAGGAAAAGGATTGAGGCTAAAAGGTCCAAGTTTCTAATCATGGCTTTTTCTTTCTGGTGACCAGCCCCATCCTCAACCTATCCAGGAAACCATCAAGCATCATCTCATCAGAACATTATATAAGCATAATTGATTAAATCATTGTTTTTTGGAAATTAAGTTGACCTCCAGCTCCTCTACCCTCTTCTGAGGTCAGGGGGTGGGACTAAAATTTCCAACCTTCTAATCACATGGTTGGTTACTCTGGCAACCATCCCTTACCCTGAGCTATCTAGGGGCTCACCACAGTCTCCTCATTAACATAACCTCAGGTTTGGTTGAAAGGGGTTCATTAGGAGTAACAAAGACGCTTTTCTCCCTCTTATCACTCAGGAAATTACAAGGGTTTTAGAAGTTATGTACCAGGAATGGATACAGAGGCCAAATATATATATTTCTTACTATATCACTGAGAAATAAAAATAAAATCTTAAGCCCCAAAACTGACTGAACACATCCCCTCTTGGCCAAGGGGACCCCAGAGAAACATTAAGAACTGAAACCCCAGCCATGATGGGAGTTCAGACACACCTTGTTATATCCCTCCCTAGCTAGCCACCACCAGACTTTCTTCCCTAGAGGTTAAATAGAAGCCAGCCCTTTGGAAAGACTTGCTCCACCATTGATTTTAACCAAGCTCATGACTGTTCCTCCTTTTTTTGTGATTTAGACACAACAACTGACCAACATCCCTTCCCGATGAGAGATCACTAACCATGGAGTGGCTCTGGCCAGTCAACAGAGGATTAGTAGTGAGGGTCTTCATGTCCTTTGCTTCACCTTTTGATGTCAGAAGGCTGAAAACTCCAATCTTGGATCATGCTAATGTTGCCATTTTTTGTACATTGGACCCACTAAGAGCATGATGCTCAATTGCACATGTGCGTGTTTCTCCTTTCATAAATATTAATGACTCCTCCTAAAGCTTATTAAATATGTATATTTGGCCACCCTGCTACGCATAAATTCCTGTTCCCTTTACCTTTCCCTTAAAGTACTTGCTCAGGGCTTCTGCCTGAGGCTATGTGTCTGAGCCTATAAGATAGACTCCTGCAGACTGCAATTCTTTATGAGAAATAAAGCTCTCCTTTCCAAATTTATAAAGCCAACCATTGATATCACAATATCACAGATATACAGTTTTTCTAACATCTTTTGTTAAATTGTTAAATTTAACATTTATTAATTTTTAAATTTAATTTAATTTTTAATTTATTTTTCTTACTAACTTTCTTTAGCATCTCATTTAAAAAACAAATGAATATGTAAGAATGGGTCTATTCACAGATTTCAAAATTGTTTCTTTAAACTTTTAATTTCCCATATACCAATTCAATAATGTCTACATTTCTGAAGGATTGTAGAGTGATTTGAGGTTAAATTGCATGAATCCTCCAAATTTCTTTTCCAAGACAGCTTTTACTACTCTGGATCATTTGCATTTACATCTACATTTTAAAGTCTATTTTGCAATTCGTATATTATAAAAAGCCTTCTGGAATTATAATGGCATTACTTTAAATGTATACATAAATTTGGTGAGAATTGATACCTTAACAATATTGAGCTTTCTAATTCTTGACATTACTACAGTTTTCCATTTGTTTCATACATTTAATATGTTTGTCTTAAGCTATTGAGCTTAAATATTTATATAGTTGCTTTATAGTTCTTGCCTGTTAATCTCAACATCTGCTTTATTTCAGTGTTGTTTTATCTTGACTATTTCCTCCCTTGTTACAAGTTTCATTTTTCCACTGATCATGTCCACTAATTTTTAATGTAGATTCTTGAGTCTCCTTAAAAAGTGTTGTGTTTTTGCTTACAGGCAGTTAATGGATCAGATTTATCTATATGAAAAGAGTTGTTCTTAAGCTTTCTTAAGTTAGATCTATAGCAGCTCTTAATTCAGAGCTGAACTAGCCTTTCCCATAATATAAGTCTTTCTAGCATGTAAATTAATTGTTCAGGATGTCCAGGGAGTTTTCTTTACTTTTAGCTATTTGGAAATTTTGTGTCTCTCAGACCTATAGGACCTACAGGGTCTCCATTCAAGTCAGAGATCATCAGCAACTGTCTCCAGCCAGGCTTTGTAGAGTCTTGGCTAGTGTGGGCACACTTTGTAACTCCAATGAGTTAAGGAGACATTATGTTATTACATTTCTGGAATTCCTTCTCTTCACAGCTTCCTTCTCTTTGATACTCTGTCCTTCAGATTCCTGCTAACACAGCAGGCTCACACTCCAATGTGTGTTCCCCCTGCTCACGAGAATCCTGTGTTCTGCTTGGATTAAATCTTTTTACAGTTTATTCTGTTGTGCTTCCATAAAGAAATCAGAGGTAACCCTAAATCTCAGCTTGGATGTTTTCTTTCTAAAAGAGATCACAGCTCTGTGCTGATAGTTATAAAATGTCTGAAAATTAGTGCCTCATATATTTTATCTGCTATTTGACTTTACTGTGGCAGTGGTAGTTTCATGCTAGTTACCATATCATGGTAAGAAAAACAAATTATGCTATCTTATTTACCCAGTATTTATTTCTAATATTTATTATTATAAATTGGCTAATATAAAGAAAAACACACTACAATATAAGTAAAATTCTATTTGTGATAACACATCTACAAGTAAATCAAAATTATAGCATTTTTATACAAAAATATTATTTCCAAAAGAACCAACAAACAGCAAAACAAGTCAGTCTGAAAGCCCTTTCTAGTAATACTTGTCTTATATATTTACTGATATTAGTTCTTAAGTTATTAATCTTTTTTAAGAAGGTTCATTAGTCATTGGTTTTTTTGAAACTATTCTTAGTGAGAGACACGTGTATGCACACACACACACATTTCCAGAAACAAGAATCCTTGAAGTTTGTATTAATGTATGTACCTCACAGATCATATAGTATATTTATTTTACCAGATTGACTCTTAATTTTACCAGATAATTTAATCATAACCGGAAATCTTTCATTAAGGTTAAATTATTTGTGCCAAGACCAATTTAAAAAGCTATTCCTAAAAATAATGGATTGGTATGTAATTACTTTCTGAGTTAGATCATACAATTATTTTACCACATGGAGCAGGTCACAAAAAGGCCACTGATAGGAAAAAAAAAATCAAGCTTAAAACAGGATTATTATTTATCCCTTTACTTTCCTAAAATTGTGGTGAATCAATGCCAACGCCCAACCAAAATATGTATAGGGAGGACATTAATAGCAATAATACTTCTGGTGATTCATTTTAAACCTTTCCATAAGCAGGGATATAAAAAATGATTTCTAATCCTGATAATATAAAGCATATATTAGTGTTAAAATAATGTATGAGTTGAATCTACCAGAAGTATAACACTTTAAGAACTATTTGAAAATATGCTTTGTTTCAAATCAATAAATTAGAAAGAAAAGCAAAGCACTGGTAAAATACAACTAAAAGCAAAAAGATTTTAACCATAGGTGCTCTATCTGTCATGTTATATTAACATTGTTAATTAACAAAAAGAGGAAAAGTAATTGAGAATATCATTTGTGACACAGCACTTACGATTTTAAAGAGTAATCCCTTTGTATTTCTACCTGTGCTTATTGATAAGTTGAAAAGGTAGATAACCTACTAGTCAAAAGCTCTTTTCTTTTCATTCTTATTATCTCTTTCTCTTTTTTAGCCAGGAATTATTTTTTTCTTGTGTTCTTTCTGGAGAGAAGTTGGAAGACTGTACAGCAGCAGACACAAACGAAGTTATACACGGTAAATACTACTAAAAAAAGTTCCTTCTATGTTTCATTTACTTGGACCTAGTCTGACTCTATTTGGTAAAGTATTTAGATTATCCATTTTTATTTGAGTATTTTTTTAAAATTTGGACTAGTATAAATATTATGAGTCAAATTCTAGGGAAACACTGTTCTAGGAACAAGTAAGTGATCAATGATTTGTATATAATCTTTTTATAATAAACTTGTAATAACAGATGAGATATTGTGGCTCTGGATTGGGGAAGTATTTACTGGGGCTGTCACTCAAGTCTAGCTCTGAGCTCTGATTTCATGAATAGCAAAAAGACTCCTTTGAAACTACACTTCTAGCTATCTTTCCATGGCTGATTTGCCTGTTTCCTAACATATATAAAATTTAAGTCAAGACTTTCTGTTGAAAGGAGATAGCTAAAACATTTTATTTTCTTCTGTCATGAACTTTCCACAATTTCCTCTTTTAAATTTTCCTACATATTAGTTTTCTTCAATCCCATAAATGTTCTCAATCAGTAGATACACCCAGCATATTTAAGAGAGGCAAAAGTCATGTGGGGTAGAATTGCCTACTACTTTTCTCTGCTCTTAGCCAGGAATGAACGCTGATGACAATAGAGAAGGGTAGTTAAGTCTCCATAAGTCACATGAAAATTATCCCCACCAGTAATGAAGTGGATATTTTCAGAATTGCTCTCCAAAAGAAAAAAATAAAAATAGGGAAAAGATTCCACAAGAGGGCAAAGAGTAGACAGAAATAATAAATCCAGGAAAATGAAAGGTGCTGTGCTGCCACCTTCTGCATGAAGCCTTCTACCATTTACAATAAGTAGTTCTGTCTCAGTTGCCACTGATTTAATTAATGCCCTTCATTAATTCCAGTGTGGTTCATGCTTCTGTCTCTATTGGAATGTAGTGTCCTTAAGTGCTGTATCTATATTATTAATCTTTGTGCCTCCCTTCCCATCACGTGTATAGAAGTCATTAAATAAAAGCAACATTAAAAACCCTCGTATTAATTCTTTTAAAGATAAACTTTTTGTTTTATTATAATAGAAATCTAATGTTAGCAATGGAAATGTGAGATCTTTAAAATGGAAAAGTGCAAAGGTAATGATTCTACCAGATCTTTTAACATCATTAACATTTAGGTATAAATTCCTCCAGATCAGGTGCTTAAATATATGTATCTTGAGAGGAGAGAAAGACAGATGAGAGAAGTAGGCTTCATATGCACACACACACACTCTCTCTCACACATGCATGCACATATATACATACATATGTATATGTAAAACCTCTTTGAAGGTTTAGTATTGAAGAAAAAAAATACACATGCATATACATATAAAGCCTCTTTTAGATTTTTGCTTAATTGATGGTCCACAATTCACTGCTCAAACACACACTCATTAACGTATTTATTTTCTCTGCAAATGCTTTGTTCCAGGCACTTACCAGAGTCATGAATGTACATTTGAGTGAAAAGGTGCCATCTATCAAGTAGAAGAGCTCAATGATTAATTATCACATACTTTGCATTCTAAAGTAGAAATATGGGAAAAGTGCTATTGCAGTAAAGCAAAGCAAAAATAATTCTGAATAAGTTAATATAAAGCAGGAACATAATGTCTGTAATTCAATTGTGTTGGTAATGCCATTTCACAAGCCACCCAATCGCTATCTTTCTTTCATCTAAAAAACATACCCAGCTTATTGAAATGAGTATTGATAACTGATGCACACTATTTAGTATTCAATAAATGACAGGACTCTGATAATTGCTTTATAAATAACCTCATTTAATGTTCAAAACAACCTGTGGATTTTGTGCCATCATTCTTATTCTATAGTTGAGAATTTAAGAATTAGAAATATTAAGTAACTTGGTCAGGATCTCTCAGGTTTTTACTAGAAAAATTAAAGGAAAAATCCAAATTTTCCTGACACCAAATTTATGATATAATCTAGTATATTAAATTGCCTTCCTATGTAATAAAAACTGCCTTATTGAGTTTCTCAGATTATTTTTTGTTAAAGATCAAAATGTAGATATATATCAAAGCAAAATCCTTTATACTTTAATTTATAATTAGTACAATGATTAACCATATAATGTAAATTAAATAAAAATAAAGAATATTCAAATTACCAGTGTAAGAGTATATTAAGCTATCATCTTAATTCAGTTCAAAATAGTAAGTAAATAAATATCTGGAATTGTACTATTAAATATGTATGATTTTAAAATGTTCCATAGTGACACGAGGCAACTATAACTAACAGTTGAGTATTCATGAAAAATTATTTGTACCACCCAAGCTGTAAGGTATATACAATCAATACAAATGTTTATCTAGTATATGCTTTTAATATTTAACCAAGGAATGTCAGTAAATAAACAAGTACTAAGCAAGAAATGATTTTGAAATTACAGACCAAATCTATAGTCACTTATTCAAATGCATAAGGGAAGAAAATAGAATGAAAATTTCTACTTTTCAATTAAAGTAATGAAAACTTCATTGACCATAGACATAGAAATAGAATGAAATAAATATTAATTAGTGAGAGATATCAATGATGTATTATGTTTAGCAACCAAGGAGCAAATGCAATATTTATTATTTGTTTGGTATATAATTTTATGATGGATTTCCCAAGGTTAACCCCTATCTAATCAAATGAATTAAGATAACATTATATATACAAGCTCAGAAAATATGAAAAATCAGCTGCACCAATTCATTTTACAAATAAAACAAAAACCTAAGAGAGAAAATTCTAAGCTACTAAACTAATTAAGGTGTTGATTTTATATATAAATGCTAGTAGACAATACACTAATGAACAAATTTGATGTAGCATAAAAACATACAAAAGCACTTCAAAATAAAAGAATATTTTAAGCCATAAAAGTTTTTGTGTAAATAGTTAAATATAAAAATACAATATTTAGTTCTTCAGAGAAATTGCTTTTATTTCTCTTCCACAGAGCCCATATTCTCAAAATACCTACCAAAGAAGTAACATATATAAATAGGCATTTATTTTCTAACTTGATCAAAAAAATATAAGATCATGTGATAAAAAATCACATTAAATTGATAAAATTCCAATTTAAAGTAATAAGGCTTGATATTATCTTATCATCGAACACTCTAAAATATTGAAAATAGCTCAGATTCTTATTAGTATAATGTATTATTCTTATTAGTATAATTAGTATTATTCTTATTAGTATAATGTCAGCTTCTAAAAGGACAAACATTGTAGTTGAACAGACTCGTTTAGACCATAGCACTCAAGGCATAGATCAAAAAAAGACTTAAAAATTTTAAATAAGTTTTTCAAGTAATGTGGTAATATGATAAATTAGCAACACTAATTAAACCAGAGCTCAAACTTCCTAACTGTTAGTAGATTGATCTTACCATTAAACAACAGTCCTCTTTCTTTAAAGGGCTGAGAATTTGAAGGGTCAGGAAGATATATTTATAAATATCTGTGACAAACTTGGAAAGTATTTCTCTCAAAAAAGGCATTTATAATTTGTTTTGTGGCAATATCATTTTAAATAAATTAATATATGACTTTGATACTAACTTTATTCAAAATGCAATGAAATATGTCTGTACATGATTTCTACTGATATGTTCACTCTTATACCTATCAATTGTTTCTTCAATGAAGAAACTTAAACTTGAATTTAACAGTTTTTCTTTCCTATTTAAAATAAAAACCATAATGTTTGGCTTTGCTGGTAATTCTTTCAAAGTGTATTAACAGTGCAAAAACTTTAATTGGTGTTGAATTTTTCAATCAAGAAAACTTGTTTTAGATTTTAGTTATTACTTCAATAAATATTATTATGCCTAATGTAATAAAATTGAGTGTATGAATGTGGGGAGAATGAATTCTGTGTAGTAGTTTGCATGTGAGATTGTGAATAGCTATTATGCTGTCTTCTAAATTTTTTCTTTTGTGTATTCTCTCTATTAAGGGTGAGCACCGGTGATTTTGTGGATATTGGCATCACTAATAAAAACAAGTGCTAGCGTGAGGAATTTCCCCTTTGACCTTTAGTTTCTTCTCTCACCCCTGCTGTGATAAGCAGATCTTGTACTGAAAAAATTTAAGATTTCATTTTGGTACCAAATTGAAAATATATTCATCAAAATTATAACAGTAAAGCAGTCATCTCATTGAAGGAGGCAAATATAGTTCTTGTGGAAGATAAAGTAAAGCAATATTCCTCATCTCCAAGATAGCACACCATTAACAGACAAATCTTTCATTAAATTTCTTAACATATTTATGTATGTTTTTATTTTATTTCATTTTATTTTAATTTATATTTTCCTTTCTCCTTCCTCTCTTACTTCTTTTTCTCTTGGCTTGGCTTTTGTTTCTTCATAAATCCTACATATTAGTCAAATTTTAAAAATTCCTTGCTCTTTTTATACTTAAACAACAAAAAGCAAATGTAACAGTAAAAGATAACTATAAATAGATCTTCAAAGTAGGAACAATGAAAAATAATCTTCAAAGTACAACCTTGGCTTCTCTCATCTCTTGGTCAGTCTATACTAACTATATTTTAATGTCTTTCTGATTAAATATGCCCAGTCACCTCCAAAGATCATATGCACACTGATCAGAGGTATATAAAATGTCACAACATCAACTATTACCATATGAAAACTTCAGGACCTTCAGAAAGGATCAGAAAATAACTCTTTATGGGAGAAGGAAAGGAAGAGCAAAAACCTACCTAACAGGTACAACGAATACTATTTGGATGATGGGCACCTTTATAGCCCTGACTCAAGCCATGTATCAAAAAATCTGTATTCCCTTAATATTTTGGAATAAAATTAAAAAAAAATATATACAAAACCAAATAAAGAGTCCAGATAGCCAAAGCAATCCTAAGCAAAGAGAACAAAGCTGTAGGCACTATATTACCTGACTTCAAATTATATTACATGGCTTTGGTAACCAAAACAGCATGATACTGGTATAAAAATAGACAATGCAAAGAATTTATGACTGACATCTCAAAAGCACAGACAACAAAAACAAAAATAGACAAATGAGACTTATGAACAAACTAAAAAGCTTTGGCACAGTAAAAGAAATAATTAAAAATGAACAATCTGTAGAATGGGAGAAAATATTTGTAAGCTATTCATCCAACAAAGGACTTATACCCAGAATATACGAAGAACTCAAACAGTGCAATAAG
>CM052436.1:39087113-39172340 GCA_028533085.1 Varecia variegata | reverse complement strand
GATCTGGAGGTCATTATCTTAAGTGAAACAAGCCAGTCACAGAAAGTCAAATATCACATGATCTCACTCATAAGTGGGTACTAAAAATGTGCAACCATGAATGTAGAGACTGGAGTGATGGATAAGGGAGACTCATAAGGGTGAGAGGGTGCGGAGAGAGTGGATGATGAGAAATTACTTAATGGGTACAATGTGCTTTATTTGGGGAATGGATACCTTAAAAGCTCTGATTTGACCAGTACATAATTTATACATGTAACAAAATTTCATGTATCCCATGAACTTGTACAAATAATAAATAAATAATCAAAAAGTAATACCAAACTCAAGTAACACGTTATGGGAAATTGCACAAATAATAAATTAACAAAAGGAATTTTTATTAAAATGCATCTTGAATAAACATAACCATATATATTAGAAATTAGGATGGTTGAGTTAAAATTATTCACATATTCTATCTTTTCAAAAATAAGTAGTTTGTGCTTGTTTTATTTTTTAATATGTAATGAATTTATTTCTGTGTTTAGGTGAAGGAGGGGTTGCTCATTTAACTTGTTAACACTGGAGTTCTAAAAGTAATATTAATAGTAAGAAATTGTTTTCCTATATTCTCTAAAACTCTTTCATTTATTCTTCTGTTGTACACCTCTATTAGTACAAAAACAGCACAACAAACAACATAAATTTGAAAATTATTCAAATTATAGGGACTTTGCCCTAGACTCTCAATTTTCTGCAAGATAAAATCAAACATAATAAATTTATGTACTGAATAATCAAATGCCTGAATTTTATGTTGACAATGGAAGTCATTACAAATTAGAATGCAAATTGGAAGTATATGTATGTGTTTATATATGTGTTTATATATAGATATGTATATATATTTGTTTATAAAACTTCACTAAATTTGGATATTAGAAAGGCAATTCACTATCTTTAAACATGAAGAAGTTTACTATTGTAGTTGGTTTATCTTTCCTGTCTGGTGAAATCCTATTACTCCTTTTAGACAGTACAAATGTCATTATTCAGTGATCACTTTATGAGGATTACCCCTGATTGCCACTCTCATAAATAATAAGTATTTTCTTCATATATTCTACACCTTTTCCTATTAAAATATCAATTTATTGATTTGAAACAAAGCATATTTTCAAATAATTCTTAAAGTGTTATACTTCTGGTAGATTCAACTCATACATTATTTTAACACTAATATATGCTTTATATTATCAGGATTAGAAATCATTTTTTATATCCCTGCTTATGGAAAGGTTTAAAATGAATCACCAGAAGTATTATTGCTATTAATGTCCTCCCTATACATATTTTGGTTGGGCGTTGGCATTGATTCACCACAATTTTAGGAAAGTAAAAGGATAAATAATAATCCTGTGTTAAGCTTGAATTTTTTTTTCCTATCAGTGGCCTTTTTGTGATCTGCTCCAAAATATCAAACTACATTGCAATTATTTATTTGTAAGTTTATTCCCTCCAAAGCAGTATGGATTACTTCAGTCCTCAGACAATAATTGTATTCTAGCACATATGTCTTCCTTTTATATAAAGGGGAAAATATATACAACTGGAGAAAATAAAGGGATGCATATATAACAAATGATATTGCTTATGAGGAAGATGGATTCAGCCTCCAACATTCCTGAGTCCCAGACCAGTGAGTTTTCCTCTTCATCCAGACATCTAGAAAAATTCACTGAGATGGAGGAAAGTGTTTCACTCTTTAGACTTCAAGAAATTATATGAATTTTTACATCATGATTTTATGCTGGTGAAAATTTTTAAATAAGGAAGTTAATCTATATTTATATAGTCAGCACCTAATTTTCACATTTTTGCTGATTTCTTTTTTTCCCTATATATTGTAACAAGTCCTAGTATCTCATTGTTTAGTCTTGTTCATTTTTCACTATTTTGGCATCCTCATTTCTGTAGTTAGCACTTTCAAATTCATATTACTAACTTTTAAAAATATAAAATATTTATTTGGACAAAATAATAAGTAACATATACATTATAAAAATAATAAAACAAATATAATATTACCATTTTACCCACCAATCAGCTTTAGGAATACATTAGTACAGTACTGATAAACCTCTGGGAAAACTTAGATTGCATTTCTTTTACACACTCACAAACTAACCATTAATCTAGGATAATATGGAGTATATTGTCTCTAGCCTAGTATTTATAGTCCTATGTAATCAAATTTACTTTAGTTAAGTCTTAAAATTTTTAGGTTTAAAACATGAATTTCTGAGCAACTTTTACTTATTTCGTAGTTTGTTTTCTTCATTTTTCTGCTCTTTAATTTCTCTTTCATTCTCCATTTATGAACTTTCATACCCATGCTTAGTGACTAAATCTTTGAAAGGAAAATTCTCTGGATATCATGTTTTATTAGTTCACTGAGACATTTTACTCCAAAATTGCAACTAATGTCAATTAACAGTATATTTGCTTCTTTTTCACTAATTCTGATTCCCTCTCACTCCATTTCCCTTAATTTCTAAACAATTCTGTATGCACTATGCTATATTTTTCTTATATTGTCATTATCAAAATCACGTATTCATCGTTGTAAGAGAGTGTATTGTCAGTATTTTCTTCTCAGATTATCTTTCTCATTTTTTCATATTTCCATAACATTTCAAGTTTTACATAGACAGTACCCAGTATAGGAAATTGATTTATCAATATGAAAAAGCCAGGTGACAACAAAGCACTTCGGAGATGTAACATATAGATTTTTTTATCTCATGTTCATGCTTAAATATCATACTAAGAAAGACATTGTGTAGGGATTTCACAAGTATGAATAGTAAAGATGCTTTCAGGATACAGGAGCCTTTAAAAGTCTCTGAAATTCTACCAGGGAACTCTGACAACTAAGCATGTGCTTTGTGCTTCCCAGGACCCAGGGACACACCTGCTGAGAGCAAATAGAAAACTTAAGATTTGAGTTTCAATAATAGTCTCCCTGATTTCACAAGTACAAAAATACACATCATCTCCAAAGAAAACCACCACATATGGGCTTCATTTAGTTAGTGCATCAGAACATACAAGGTCAGCATATTAACACCAGATATCATTGGATTTCATTAAAAGGTGTACCTTCACAAAAAAAAAAAAAAGAATTTTTTTTTTTTAAGTTCGGTTCTACCCAATAAGTGATAAAGCAAAACCTGGTTAAATATTCCTGTTTAATTAAACACCTGTATTTGATTTCCTGGGCTCAAATAAGAAGAACAATTTGGCTTAATACGAAAGATATCTGAAGTCAATCGGAGTATAAATACTTTCACCTTTATGTTTAGGGAAAATAATGTAATCCAAGTCCAATGCTTCATTCTGGCTTTTAGTGTTTTTAATAAGCTGGCCTCATCTCTTCTTTTCAACCTTCTCTGCCATTATTGTCCCGTATCCAACTCCAGATTTACTCAGGCAGCATTCAGTAGTCATTTAAATGAGGAATTGTCAAACTGTGTCCCACTGGCTAAATCTGGTCTGCCAAGTATTTATGTATAGTCCTCCAGCTAATTTATTTCATTTTATTTTATTTTTACATTTTTATATGGTTGGGGGAACAAAGAAGAAAAAATACATGACAGAGGCTATATGTGGCCTACAAAGCCTGCAATATTTACTATCTGGCTGTTTGCCTAATGTGCATATCTCTACCCTCTTTATTGTTCTGTCTAGAAAACTCTGGCCCTTTCTGTGCTTCTGCCAAGTTTATGTACCATCATCCTTTAAGACCAACCTCCATTCTTCACCTTTGATAATGAGTAGAATATAAACTGCATACATTTGGTTCCTACTGCACTAATTGCTAGCACTACAGAATAGCAATTTATACGAATGACTACCCTTTCTGATATACTGGTCTTGATTTTCCAAATAAATTGCAAGATCCTTAATGGGCTAGCACTGTGCCTCAGTGAAGCAAATGGCAAGAATTTCTTGAGTATTTACTCATGAGTACTTACATACTGTTTCTGAAATCATGCCCTTGAAACATGCATTTATAAACTTATTTTCTATATATTTAATATTTTCTTGTCTATTTAGGGGCTAAAGACATCCTCCTTTCTAGCCTAGAGGTGTTAGGTAGATAGTGAGGATTTCTGGATATCCAAGTGACTAAAGTGGGCACCGTGGCCCCCATCTTGGTCCTGCCCCACCCTAATTCTCTCCCTACCTGGGGGAGGGGGGAATACCCTACAAATCTGCCAATCATAACTTAGTGTGCCAGCTTCAAAAGAAGGCAGAGGACTCTCTAGCCCACAGGCCAAGCAGCATAGACACCATAGAGTCCAGAAATTGAACTAGAACAACCTGCACATGTAGTTTAGGCTCAGGTCATGTGACTCCCAACTGTCCAATCAAAGTGATTTCATGGTGACCTCTGAACCTTGTTTATATCTGGGCACTATAAACAAGACTCAGACCATAACCAGCCCCTCTTTTTGCAGCCTTCCTTTTGTTGTCCCTTAGCTGCGATAATGGACCCTGTCATCATCTGTGGTGTATGTACCATGCTCTGTAAATCTATATCTTTCTTGCTCTCGCTCTATAATCCTATCTTTCTCTCCTCAATAAACCTCATTTTCATGTTTGCCTAACTTTGGCGTGTCTGGTCATTCTTTGGCCATGAGCGTGCCAAGAACCGACATTTCAGACTTAAACCTGACAGAGGTACTCAGAAATGCTAAATATATCTCAAGGAAATGTTAAATCTATCATCTCCTCAGTACTTGAAGAAGGTATTAAGCATAATGAAATGTTTACAGAGAAGATATCACTTCAAGGTTTTCCTCAGTGAATAATTCTTTTCTATTTGCATTAATAGAGATAGGACATGACATTGATAAGAGAAACAAATAATTGCCATCACACTCTCATTAGTTAGAGTTGAATTGGGCTTAAATTTTTGTTTCAAGTCAGCTCTATCTGATGATGATATCAAAATAAGATCACATTACTTCTCTGCATTTCCTCCTGTCAAAAGATAGGTGAAGCAAGCTGAAAAACTGGAAAATTTTTTTTTTACATTTATATATTTTTCATTCATAATGTAGAGGTAGCATAAATATTAACAGTAAAAATTTTAAGCTAAACAGCCTGGCTCCAAATCCTGGCTCTACTACTTAGCAGCTATAAGGCCTTGGGAGATTACTTAGCCTGTTTGTGCATCAGTTTCTTTTTCCATATTTTGTGGATAATGATATTATCCACGTCACAAAGTAGTTATAAAGATTAACTATATTAATGTTTGCATAATCCTTAAAAAAGTGTCTGCCATATATGTGCACAAAAGATAAATTAATAATCAAATATAACAAACATTTCCAAAAACAAGGTTTAATTAATACCTTTCATAAAGAACATAAATAGCATTAAAGAAAACAAATGATTTACCCATTTGACATAGCACAAGATTGGTAAAATAATCTTATAACTTCTGATTCAGTTTTTTTAATTAACATTTTTTTTTTTTTTTTTTTTTTGAGACAAAGTCTCACTCTGTTGCCCGGGCTAGAGTGAGTGCCATGGCATCAGACTAGCTCACAGCAAACTCAAACTCCTGGGCTCAAGCAATCCTACTGCCTCAGCCTCCCAAGTAGCTGGGACTACAGGCATGCGCCACCATGCCCGGCTAATTTTTCTATATATATTTTTAGTTGGCCAGATAATTTCTTTCTATTTTTAGTAGAGATGGGGTCTCGCTCTTGCTCAGGTTGGTCTTGAACTCCTGACCTCGAGTGATCCACCCGACCCGGCCTCCCAGAGTGCTAGGATTACAGGCGTGAGCCACCACGCGCGGCCTTAATTAACTTTTAAGCAAGATTTGTGGTCAACATTTTTATGAACCTTTCTCTTCCTAACTGCATTATTTCTATTTTTATGGGACTTTAGAGAGGAAAACGATTAGAAATGATAAAGTAAATGTCTATTAATTTTATAACATAAGTAATTTATGACCTTGAGTGTTGAAAACAGTCCCTGTCCCCCAAACTGACATAAATTAATGGAATACATTTTAGTAAACCAATTAATCTTTCTTGAGTTCTTTCTTCACCTGAATATTGAGAATATGAACTATGTATTATAGTATGAGAAAAAAGAAGCAATGAAATACAAGCCAGAAGATCTGAATTATAAGTACTGATTATGCAATAAAATAGCTTTGTGTTCATAGACATGTCACTTGAACAGAGCTACTATTTCTTCAATTGTGAAATAAGACTCTAGTAAGACTGCTATATAAGACTGGTGGTGTAAGAAGTGAGAAGACTAAGAGCGAAATGGTTCATGGAGAAGTTTATTGGACCTAGGCCTGGCTCTAAAGACAAAGAAAAGTGAGCATAACTGCCTTGTTTTTTCTTACAAAATCAGAGAGGATTTAAGAATATGTTTCTCATAGCTACCTAATATGTTTTATGTAAGAAAGATAGTGAAAGCAAAGTTACACAGTAGCTGGAAAAGTCACCACCAGGAAAAACAAAATTAGAGGTTCTTTGAAAAAGATCTAAATGAAATGAAAATCATTGGTCACTTCCAAGGCCTAGAGCCTAAAGTGGAAGAGGAAAGGCTTGGCATAGAAATAAATGTAATTCAAGGTTACGTTCACATTCCTAGATAAAGAAATACAGTATCAGTGAGTCCTAAGAAGGAAAACAATTTTTTCAGAAAAGTAGTTGAGTCATTTACATAGGTTTTAACCAATTAATTGGTTGAGATAAAGTTTAGATCCTTCACTCTTTTACTTTATTCATGCATGCATGTATACAACAAAAATTTGAATGACAATGCATTCTCATAATATTTTTTTAGCTGTTGTCAAATTGATCATTTACTTTTGCACATCATTCTTGGTTTTCGTAACACTGTATCTCCCTCAAATTTCTACTAATGATGAATTTTCATTTTAATATTCTTCTGTTTTTAGAATTAACTCTATTTCCCCTAAAGTAACTTGTTTTTTTTTTTTTTTTATTTTGTTTATCTTGATCCTCCTACTTTCTTTATGTGCATGAATAAAGCCCTCTGTTGTAATAGGAAATCTGCATGATTTCTTCTGTATCTCTGAAGATTCTTGAATAAGAAGCTCCCAGAGGATCCAGTAAAAAGAATTCAAGAGTTATCGACAGTAGAATTTTTATAGACAGGTAGGTTGGAGGATCAATAGTTGCCAAATTAAAAGAGCTTTAGTCCAGAAATGAAGTAGCTTAAAATATTTGTTCTACTTAGGATTTTTTTTTTATTTTAGTTTTGCTTTTCACTCTTTGAGAATTACTTTCCATTTTGCTCAGCTTCCCACTCACCACCCAGCAGGACAGGTACTCACTTTCTTTAGTAAATTGCCTTTTCAATTAGGATGAGAATATAAATCATTGCCGATGCTGAACCTCTTTGAAGAGAGGAAGGGAGACTGTTGACAAATTTTGAAACTTTTTAGGGCTGATCTAGAAATTGCTGCAATGAACACTGGTTTCTTAGGATGTACCTTTATCTGTTTCTTCAATTTAACCTAATAAAATCTTCCTTCTATATTTTAGGAGTTCTCAGATTGTGTAATAGCTAGCATTTTATTTCCACAGTCTTTTTATGTTTTCATATATCTGTTAGACTTTGGGTAGATGGAGAGGTAGATCAAATTTTTGGTCGGCATATTAGTGTTCTCCAGAGAAAAGAGATACACACACACACACACACACACACATACATATATATGTATATCTATGTGTGTATATATAATTTATTACACAGAATTGGCTCACAGAGGTATGGTGGCTGAGAAATCCCATAATTTGCTGTCTGCAAGACTCAGGAGACCAGGGGGTATAGTTTGAGTCTGAGTCTGAAGGCCTGAAAACCAGAAGAACTGATGGTGTAAGTTCTGGTCCAAGTCTGAAGGTTTGAGAACCAGAAGATCTGCTCCTGTAAGTTCTGTTCCAATTGTGGGAAAAGACCTATGTTTCATCTTGAAAACAGTCAGGCACAGAGAAAGAACACTCTCCCTTGGCTTCTTTTTGTTCTATTCAGGACTGAATCAGGCCCATCAACATTGGGAAGGGCAATTTACTTTTCTCAGTCTACTAATTTAAATGTTAATCTTATCCAGAAACAGCCTCACAGACACACCCAGAAAAATGTTTAACCAAATACTTGGGCACCCCATCCCCCTGGCAAGTGGCACATAAAATTAAACACCATAGTTGGCCATCTTGAACTGTTGAATGTACAGATGTGAAATTTAGATCAAACTATTAGGCAGGGTATAAATATGTTAGAAAAGGGCTAATATCAGAAGCTAATAAGTCAAAAGACTATTGTATCAATCTAAAGAAATAGTAATGGCCTAAGCTAAGTCAGGAATACCAGGGATAGAAAAGAATGGCTGCATTTGAAACACTTTTGAGAGAAAATCAGCAGGATTAGATGACTATTTCAAAGAAAAAGAATAAGAAGATAGGGGTAAAGATTTATTTTCCAAGCTACCAGCAAGGCTAGTAGATCAGTAAAATACTCTAGACAGAGTACAGTAGTCCGTCCCTTATTGGTGGTTTCACTTTCTGAGGTTTAAGTTGCCTGCTGGCAACTACAGTCTGAAAATATTAAATGGAAAATTCCAAAAATAAACAATTCATCAGTTTTAAGTTGCATACTATGATGAAATCTCATGCCACCTCATTTCCTCCAGCCTGGAATGTCAATTGTTCCTTTGTCAAGCATATCCACAGTGTACACACTACTCACTGTTTACTCACTTAGTAACTATCTTGGTTATAGCTTGACTGTCCCACTGTCACAGTGATTGTGTTCACGTAATCTTTATTTTACTTTATAATGGCCCCAAAGCATAAGAGTCGTGATGTTAGCAATTCAGGTATGCTGAAGAGGAACCATAAAGTGCTTCCTTAAAATAAAAAGGTGAAAGTTTGGATTTAATAAGAAAAGAAAAAAATTGTATATTCAGGTTGCTGATGCCTACAGTAAGAATGAATCTTCTATCTGTGAAATTGTGAAGAAGGAAAAAGAAATTTGTGCATAGTACATATAGGGTTTGGTTCTACCCACAGTTTCAAATACACACTGAAGGTCTTGGAATATATTCCTAATAGATGAGGAGAGACTATTGTATAGGCTTGCAAAAGGACATGAGTTAGATAACTTGTTTAGTGGAGAAATGTATTAGTTAATTTTTAGAATTTGAGTACATGTGGTTTTAGACATACAGAATTTACTGTCTAGAAGGTAGTTGAATATGTAATAAATTCTGGTATAGCAATTGCAAGAGAGATGAATTTTAGCAGAAAAGAAACATACTATCTAGGCTAGAAAATTAGGCATTTTAAGTTCATCAACATTGGGATTATTGGTTAGATTCTATAGGATGCATTTGGGACTATCTTGGAAATAAATTGTCAGCACAGAAAGAAGTAGGAAAACACTAAGATAGAAGCTGAAAGTGATTTCTTTGACCTCAAACATCATAAAATAATTTTTGCTGTTGAACTTTATGTAAATGCAACATACATTTTATAATCTATTGTGTCTAATTTCTTTCACTTAATAGTATACATGTGGAATTCATCCATGTGATTACATACAGTTGAAATTTATTTATTTCAGTATTATACATTGTAAAAATGTAACAATCCATTTGGTTATTGGTGGACCTTTGGGCAATTTTCAGTTTTTGATATCATAAATAGTACTGCTATGAAAATTCTTGTACATGTTGTTTTTTAAACATCAGTACACATCTCTTCTGGATATTAACCTATATGTGTAACTGCTAAGTCATAGGGTAAATACATATTCAACTTTAGGTGATATTTCCAAAGAGTCTTCCAACGTGGTTGCAATTTACTAACATCAGCAATGTATGAGATATCTAATTGCTTCACAGCCTCAGCAATGCAGAGCACCATTTCATCAAGGGTTAATTATTTCCCATACCCGAGGCAAGACAATTTTGAATACTCTAACCAATACCCTGTGCATTATGGAGTTTTCCAGTGACTTGTAGGGACAAACATGATCCCTGGGCTCTTGAACATTTTGAATCCTCTTCCTTCTAATCTTTTTGGATGGTTCTTTTTCTCAATTCAGGTAGTTTTCCCACACTTATGCACAGTATCTAGCTGACTCCTCTTAGAGAACTCTTCACTGATCTCCGGATTTCTCTTTCTATGTAACGTTCTCTCTGGGACTGTGCCCCATGAAGCCTAGCTATCTAGCTGTCTTGATGAGCCTGGACACTCAACTCCTTCACCTCAATTTGTGAAGCCAGCTGGGCTTCTCTCTTGGTTCCTGCTCTTTTTACCACAACCTTGAAGCCTCTTCAAAGCAGAGAGCTGGGGCCATCCTATGGCTGATCTAATTTGCTTCATGTCTCTCAGAAATCACTCTACTTTGTTGCCTGACATTCAATGTCTTAAGAACTATTGTTTCATAAAGTTTTCCAATTTTTTAGTTGTTTCCAGTAGGAAGGCAAATCCAGACCCTGTTGCTCTATTTGGCCAGAAGCAAAAATCTGATATATTATATATTTATTAACAACCATTTCAACATATGTTCTAACTCTTGTATTGATTTTGTTTTGGACCCATAATTCGTTCAAAATAATTCCTTAATTTTCAGTGTTACATTTTATAGTATTTTAAAACTTTTTTCTTTGATATTTTCATATATTGTTAATGGTGGTATTAAGAATATTTAGATTGTTATAATTTTTGAAACCTCATTCAATAAACTTTTGAGAAAGGAGTATTGGTGTCTCTTAATACAGTTGTGGATTGGTCTATTTCTTTTTTATTTTCTTTCAATTTTTAATTTATAAATTTTGAAAACTATGTTATTCAGGTGGATACTGACTTAAAATCTTCCTCATGGATTGAGTTTGCTATCATAATAAAATATCCCTCTTTATCTGAAATAGTGTTTCTTGCATTATATTTTACATTGTCCAGTATTGTACTTTGACTAATAGTCTCCTTTATCTAGTATTACTAAGCTACTATAATTGATCTTTTAGATCACTGTTTCTTTCTTCTCCATTCTTGGTTTAATTAGGATTAATCATGTATTTTATACATTCTCTTTATTAACTTGTTAATTATCTATAATTTTTATTATATAGTAATAAGTCAAACACTCAAAACATATTCAATATTTAGTGAAGATATTACTACTTTTAGCTATATTATTTCATTCTTCAATTTGTAATTTAGTCTAAGAGTGAGGCAGAGTACTACTTCAAATGATATTCAAACTTCAAATAATGTTTTGTTTTGCAAAAGGGTATTTTTGTAATATTTTTGAGAGTACACTTAAGTTATTTTTACATTTTGAGTTAGAAACCTTCAAAATATTACTTACAGATCTCTACTCTCTTTAGGTATTTACTACTACAGGTGAACCATCTGAAAGTCTATTTGTTTTTCTTAGCAAGTCATTATTTTTCCCTACATATAATGACAGTTTCTTTGTGCTTCTATTAGGTCATTAAGTATGGAATGTCCAATTTCTAATCAAAAGTTTAGTTTATTATATCTCAACGGGAAGCAGTACAATGAATCAAAGTATTTGCCTAAATTATCAGCACAGTTTTGCCATCTTAATGGTAGCTTGTTTATGCCAACAGCAAAGAAGCCTGGAGAGCAAGTGGTGATGAAATCACTAAAGATGTTTTCCACAGCTTGTTGAGAATTGAATATGTTTCCTTGCAAGAAGTGGTCCAAAGCCTGGAAGAAGTGGTAGTCAGTTGGTGCAAGGTCTGGTGAATATAGTAGATGACACAGAGAGTTTTCAAGTCCAGCCTCTGTAGTTTGGGCAGCATTGTTTGTGTGACATGTCGTCGAGCCTTGTCTTACAAGAGGATTGGCCTATCTCTATTGACCTAATCTCAGCTGCTTAATCACAAGCATCCTCATCATTCATCCAATTGGTTGCGTTTGACATCTGCTATAATGGATTGACTAGGTTTCATGAAGCTGTAGTGGACAATACCAACGCTGGACCACCAGACAGACCATTAGCTCTTTTTTATGAATATGCGGTTTTGGACTGTGTTTCAGCACTTCATCTTTATCCAACCATAGTGCTGAATGCTTGCAATTGTCAAAAATAATCCATTTTTCATCACGTATAACAAAACAGTGTAGAAATATTTGTTGCGACAGCAAAGAAAGGCAAGCTTCGAGATGATTTCTCTTCTTGATGCTGGTTTAATTCATGCAGAACCCATCTATCTAGCTTCTTTACCTTGCTGATTTATTTCAAATAGTACAATATTGTTGGAATAGTAATGTGAAACCTTGCTGCTAATTCATGCATAGGATGAGATGGATTCGCTTCCACTACAGCTTTCGACTCATTATCCACCTTGGTCTCAGGTCACGCACGTGGCTCATTTTCAAGATTAAAATCACCAGAATGGAACTTCTCAAACCATAGATGTACTGTGCATTCATTAACCACATCCTTCCCAAACACTTCATTGATATTTTGAGCTTTCTGCACAGCATTGATTCCACAACAGAACTCATATTTGAAAACGACACAAATTTTTAACTTATCCATCGTTTTACAAAAATTGCTCTAAAAAAAAATTTGAAAGATAATCACTAGCCAAACCATGTGTTTGAAAGACTGATGATATACCTTCACAATAAACATAAAACAAGAAGCGTCAAAGCGAAATGTCAGAGATATCAACTGTCAAACTTAGTAGTTAAAGAAATCAGACATTTCATACTTAGTAACCAAAATATTTAAAATGTGAATCCATATTTGTCATTTATTTGTTGAATATCCTTCAGAAGCCCACCTAGTGACCTACTAAACTAGTAAAAATGGCACAGGAAATGAAAAACTACTAGGGATAAATTCTCACCTCTTTTCCAAAGTAATTGATGTGTACCTATTTACACATAAGAATTGCTATCTCTTAGGCATTTACACTATTGATACTACAGTGATAGTGCCAGCAGGTAGATGGATTTGAAGTATTAAATCCTATAATCTCCATTAATCCTCCCATTACAATCCCCTGAAATATACAATCTATGTGAATATAGTTTAATTGCTTTGCTCAAGTAGCTTCAAAACAAAGCTACAATTCCCTCCTTGAAACCAGATTGCCAACATGAGAAAACTCACAACCTAGGATTGTTAAATACCACAAAAATTGGAGCACTTATCCAGTACCAAAGCTTACGAACAATTTCAAAATTGTGAAGATAACAGTAATTGTGAGAGATAAGGGATGAGTGAAATAAGGGACTACCACCTTTGCTTCTCAGGTAGTTTCTTTGTGTATCAGGATGTTCTCTGATTTGGTTTTCACATATGTGATCCCTAAGTGATTCATGTAGGGCACCATTTACACAAAAGTGAGCTATTTTTCATAAAATATCTACAAGTTATACTCTGATAATTATTCGGTTTATATTACATTTCCCAAGGAGTTACACAATAAATCCTAAGATATGATGTTTATTTTCCACTAGCAATCCTGAACAGACTAGGTATATCTTGCAAAAGAATTACAAATATAAAGATTCTTCCACTAGTAAACACCATATACATGGTTTACCAGGAGGGCTGTTATAGCATATTTGTAAAGGGATTGGACCAGGTCATCTTTCTTCTTTTTCTGCAGCATCCCCACAGGTAAAGAGAGACTTTGCAGTCCTGCTTCCAACCTTTCCTTTCCAAAACAACAATCTTTAAATTCCATAGTACTTGTGGTTGGTTACAATTGAATCTTTATCTATATGTGTACCTGTCCATCCCACTGCCATGAATTATTATATACCTCAAATTCTATAACATATCTCTTTGTGTAGATGAATGATAATTAGGATCATGAAATTTAACTAGCTTGATTAACAGAGAATGAATGTACACCACAATATTTATGATTTTTACATAAATATCTGCTCATCTTTCAGGACTGCTTTGGGGTTTATTCAAAATAAGTAAAATTCATGACAAAAATTTATAATTATATAAATCATTTCATTTTCAATTATACTCAAATATTTTAAAAGAAAAATACCTAAGTTAGAGAGGAAAGCCACCTTTAAAATGGCATATTCATAGAAAAAGACATCTATATTTTAATATCAATTAGTATTTTTATTGTCATGAAAGTTGTCCTTGTAGTGTCCAAAACTTGTGTTTCTGATTTATTGTAAATATAGCAAGAACAAAATTTCTGTACTAAAGGAAAGAGTTATGTACATCTTGCTTCTTCCTTTTTCTTTGGTCTTTGGTCAAAACAAAAACTCTTGATATTTGATTTTAAATATTGTGAGTGAAAAAACTCAACGTTCTAAGAAACCCCAGGTTCCAGTAAAACATTATTAAGGAAAAGAAAACATGTATTGATTTGATAACTTCTTTGTTAATATACAATCATTCTTAAGTTTTCTTTCTTAAAAAATTCTGCTAATTACTGCTTTGCATTTAATATCATATTTTGAATAATGCATTTGCAGAGAACTTGTGTCGCTTATAGAATTTTTTTCTATATTGTTTAATATTTTATCCTGCCTTACACAATTACTCCCCCAACTACTACTTGTCTTTATAATTATTTAATACAACTTGATTCACAGGTTTCATTAAATAAATTTGGATTGATACTTATACCATATATATTTGTATACACCTACATGTATGTGTTTTAGATATACATGTATGTGTATATATGTATATATATGTTACAAACCTATTCCCAATATGGCTGAACTTACAAATCAAATCAAATTATTGAGCAAGAAATGACTCCTGGATTTTAATATTCAATCAATAGTTTTGTCAAATGAAACAGAACATTCTTTTGCAAGTATTGAAAGTGAAACATTGTTTTCAGATAGGGGCTATATTCTGTTTCCACAGTTGCATAGAATACTGTATATAGTTTTACTTTTGGTTCACACTTATTCTTTATAAATTTTTTCTTGTTTTCATGTTAAAATGAGGGATCTTGGTTAATTTACAATGAAACTTGTACTTATGTTGATTCACAAACATTGGCTTAGTTTATTTTTCTAGTCACAATTTGGTAAATGTTTTTCTAGTCACAATATGTGCCTATTTATAAAGGCCCAGACAAAGAACAATCTCTGGGGAAAAGCTTAAAAATATTTGTTTTGGATCCTTCTACATAAATACCATGACTCACTGGGTATATTGTGATCTCAGTCTCCTTAATATTATAAATGCACAAACCAATTAGGTAAAGAATTAATTAAGAAGTTTTTGTTAGATGTCATTAACAGATATGAAGATGAGAGGAAAGACAGAGAGACAGAGAGAGAGCGCGAAAGAGAGAGGGAGAAGGGAGAAATAGAGAAAATATTAGGCAGCAAATAAAAAAATGAACATACACAGGGAAGACAAGAGAAAAATAAAATTCCCCTATATAATTTGTAAATAAAAGCAAACCAAACTATAATTGAAAGCTCAGTAGAAAACAAAATTCATTAACAATAACAAGTGTGTTTCCTTTTTTTTTCTTTTCTAGCTAATTGTCCTCGACTAAGCTGATGTAAAGAACTATTTTTCTGTTTCTGCACAGATGGCATAAGAGTAAAAAAGTAGGCAATGTTACTAGAAGTGATGTCTAGGATTTTCAACATAGAGTATATGTCTTCTGCAAACTAGTAATATATATCCCTGATGGCTTTACATGGATGATAAACAATATCACTTGAATCAGCTAACAGATGCACCCATCCATTTCAAAACTTAATACAACTTAAAAAATGCAAGAGGAGCTAACTTTTGGTAATTCAGCAGCTTAGTATGCCTTTGAGACAAGATGAAATGATTGAGAAGGAAAAGTAAATCTCATATGATAATGTATTTTTGAAACCTCTTGTTGCTTTTTTCAACCTCATAATTGTGCATTACAGCAAAATACCCATTTTGTTAAGATTTTTATAAGATCTTAAATGTTTCCCAGTGTCTTCCATCTAAAAGAATCACCTGGTGCTTTGCAAATGGCAGGATATTTGCTTTAACCACTCTTCACATGAAGTTATCCTTAGGTTGGACAATGCAACTTTCTCTGTCAATTATATTTCAATGCAGTGAAAACTAATGCCACTTTGAAACCACAGCAGGACTTTTACTGGATAGAATGCTATCATCCATTTGAGAGTGTGGTCAGAATGCTAAAGCTAAAATTATTCTATATGCTGAAAGTAATATTAATATACCTGGCTAAAGGAGTATAATTAAATATTTATTATTTAATTATCCGTCAAACTAGCATATTGCAACTAGATAAAGAAGCAAGTATATTACTCGGTATTAGATATGGTACACCTGTATCTTTTGGTCTTTGCACCTAAATATTCTCAAAAAACATTTTAACAATCACAACGCATAATCATCTTCTCTGAATACAAGTATATTTTTTTGTAAACCAGTAGTAAAGTTGTTAAAGATATACATTCAAGTTTTATAGTATAAAAGCTATGGCAAATAATTTAGTTTTCTTTTTTGGTTTGTTTATTTCAAGTGTGCCAACAAATGAAAATTTGGTCCTCTAATATTCATAGTTGTTTCCACCTTACAGATTAACTAGAGAGTGATACTATCATGGCACTTTGTCATCATCATCTACTGTCTCTCCAAGTAACATTTTTTATTAAATTCATGATGAAATCCATCTATTCCCCTTACTTTTATAAATTGACAGAACCTTGATAGTTAATGAGTATGCAGTATGGGAAGGAATATCAGACATATACAGGATCAGCTAAGTTAAAACACATTGATTCTAACCTCTTTTTACTGTATTTATTAAATGTCACATTTTCTTTTACTTATGTTAAGGCTTTTAATATTTTAGCATTAGCAATACACTGACACATCTTTCTCACAAAGTTAACAATAACACCTTTGGACACATGTCCTTTAAGATTACCCCTCTCTCTACTTAGGCAATAAAAATTAATATTTTTCTAGTGATGAGACTTTTAGTACTACCATGTTGGAATACAGTGTAATATTCATTATTCATGAAACCAGTGTCAGTTTTAAACTAGATAAAACATGTTCTTCCCTCCCTAGAAAGAAAAAGGTTTTGATTTCAATTTTCTATTTCCTGTGTTCGCATTGCAGAATATATACCAAACACATTCTACTCAGTTACATTGTGATTATTATAGTCTTCTTATGAGTACCATTAAATTTATTTCCTCACTTAGTATATATTATAATGGGAACACAGCAGGTCTTCCTGGTGTTCTCAGATTATATAATAATCTTAAATGCAATGTTATGATTCCTCAAATTTGACAGAATGCTTCTAGACGGTATCATAGTTATACTGAACCAGTAGAATGTCAGATATATGCTGTTCTCAGAGAAGCTGTCTCATTTATGTAATTTCTTACAGAGACGGTTGACGTTTCTACTCCTAATGAACTGGGGACTGTGGTTGGTTATTGCTCATTGACATGAATGAGACAGCCCTCTTGGAAGCCATTTTGGCTTCTTTGCTTCCTTTTGCGTGGACAGAAAAATCTAATTTAGGACCTAGAAGTAAATGAGTCATTGTCATTTTATTTCCTGATTCATCATCTTATATTAGATAGACTTGGAGTTATATTCAAAATGATATTATGTAACCCAATGAAGCACAGCATAACCTGTCATATCCGAATATAATAAGATGTGATGTATTGGAAATCATTAAAGCAATCACTTCATTTCCAGTTGAATATCTACTATTGATTCATGTGGATTCTTGTTCTGAATTAATTTCAGTAAGAGTGAAAAAATGTTATTAGGGTGGAAACTCCTCTCAAATCTTTGTAAGTTGACTGAATTTTTTTCATGTGTTTACAATAGCTTTATCATACCCTTGAATGGATCCAAACACCCACTTTCATAGAGATGTTTAATGTTTTACATATATTCTTCCTTGTCCCCTCTTTTCTTGTCTGCTGTATAGTCTTCATTATTTTAATTTTTCTATAGTATTTGAATGGTATCTAGCAAAAAAGCAGTAAAGAGAACAGTTAATATATATATGCTCTATATAAATATTATTTAGAGATGAATTTTATTGGATTACAGATGACATGAGGAAGCATATTATTGTCACAGTAACAACTAAATTATAGTAAAATAATAAATCCTTTTAAGGAAAAAGAAGACAGTACAATGCAATTTTCCTTGCTAAATTGATGTAAAGACACTTACTATAAACTATTTATTATTACATTTTATTTTTTAAAATCTTATATATGCTAGTAAGTCCTTTGATTATATGAATGAGACTTAGCAACTTTTCTCATGTGCAATTTCTCATGTGAAATGAAAGTGCAAATGAGTGCTTAAAGGATAGTGATAATCTTCAAAGATTCCGTTTCTGTTTGTTTCTATATTTGGTATGTTTTGTTTTCTATTTGTTAATTTTTTTATTATTTGTTAATAAAAAAACAAAACATACTTCTCCCCATGAAGAAGGCAGCTGACACTTCCTCTGCATATGATGTATTTCCAGATGAAGACAGATGCTTCTTGAATTTTTGGAACTAACCCTGAAAAGTGATTTCCACCTGTCAGTGAACTCTTATACCTCTTTCAGTTATGTTCCTTTGAGGTCTTCAAAGACAAGATGTGTGCTGTATAACCATGAAGGCTGGAGCAGCACTGTGTATATACTTAGAATTTAAAAGTTTCCCAAGTTTCTTCAGAAATAAAAACAATTTGTTTGACACCAAACACAGACTGTGGTCTTTATACACCGTTCCTTATCCAATAAAGTGATCCAATAGATAGATAAATTTAAACAGGTGATCCTACAGAGGCATATATGGCCTGAAATGGGTTTAACTCATCCTGAATTATCTCTTTAGCATAAGCTATCCAGGGGTCCACTATAGGCCAACTGTTTAGCATAAACTACCAAGTGTTTTCTCAGAGGTTAGCTGTGAATAACAAAGACACTCTTATTATTCTGGAAATTCCAAGGTTTTATAGACTTCCTCTCAGGAACAGGGAGGTGAAGGCCAGCCGATTTTTTTTTTTTTTATTTTACAACAAATACTTACTAGCTCTGATAAATTGAGAAAGTAACTTAATCTTTCTTCCTCAGTGTCATCATTTGCTATATGAGGGTAATATAAGTACTTAAATCAAAGAGCTATTGTGAAGTTTAGATAAATTAATATGTATATTTTATAGTTAATGTATATAAAGAAGTTAGAATGGTTCCTGGTACATATAAACCTATTAAAGTGTTAGTAATTATCATATTTATTATTCTGTAATAATAATGAATAATGATTTCCTAAAAAGAAATATTTTTCCTCTATAGTCTATATAAGATAATATCAGAAGTTCTCTTTTAAGGCAAGTGAATTTGATTTAACAAACTATCCAGAAAATAACTTATAATTTATATCTTTAAAAAGAGTAATCACCATGAGTCCTCTTAAATGGAGAGCATTTTTATATGTATATATATATGTGCATACTAGTGTATGCATATTTAAAAGCATCTATATTATCTCATCTTTATAACAATTAGAAAACTCAATCTAGACACAAAACATCCTAATAAGTTGTATCACAAATAAGAGGTCTTATGTCTAGACCAGGTGATTAGATTTAAAGACACTTTAATACTATAATTTTATTCTAGGTTAACTTTTCATGGGTTGATTTCTATAGAAATGGTAACAGTATTATCAATACTTGCATTTTTTAATTGAACTAAGTATTTAATCATTGTAAAAACTTCTATGCAATTAGAGCTCACTTAAAAGTTACTATTTTTGTGATTATTTGGTTTATAAAGCAAGATTTTATTTTTCCCTCACTTTTACATTTCATGTCTCTTGGCACAGTTAACTTCAATGATGTTGCATGAAAACGAAAACATTTTTTTTTAATTGAATGACTGAATGATTATGCTGAAAATTAGAAATATACAGTGTTTGTATCTTGACAATGAAAAAATGTATGATGTATAATAGAATTTGCCTTGCCATTTCAATCTCATCCACATAGAAGGTCCAGAGTTTAATAGGTAAGTCTTTTTGACAGATGAGATGTCTAATGAGGAGGTCATTATCTTTACAGATCAGGGAAAATATTTTCAATCTTTTTTGCAAGTTACATGGAGATGTTCTAGCAGCTTCACTTGGTAAGATTTCTTAACTTCATTATATTTTTCCCATTTCCCAAATCATATTCTCCTTACTAAACTTTAACAACTTACTACCTTCCTTCACCCTTGAAATGTGAGGTTCTAAGGTGTTTTACGATACCTATTGCTTTATAACTTCAAAATTCTGTTAACCCTGTTAATTTTGGAGTGTTTCTATTTTCCTTAAAATTTGTAGTACTTGTATATTTTTTCTTTTTTGGATAATCAAAAATGATTTTTTTCCTCATTGCTTAGAGGAAAACTAAGTCTTATTAACCTATTCAAGGCTGCTTGAATAATGCACAATGCAGGAAATTTATGAGGTGAAGATTAACAAGAACAAACTTTAGGGCCTACAATTTATCAGAGAAATTTTATTTTTGTAATGAGTTCTCTATGTATTTCTATTTTGTACAATCTAAATGATCATTTGGATTCATATTATATCATTTTCTATTTACCTTTTTGTTTAACACTTTTTAAAGGACAGAGAGGCTTCTAATATATGCTATATTACCTAAGTTTTAATCTCTCCTATGATCTAATCAAAAGATTTATGAAAACGCATAGATTTAGAGATTTAACTGCCCAGGGAAGCTATCATATTGGTCAATTATATGCCAGGAACAATGGGAAAATTTTATTCAATGAAGTTGAAATTGTGGGCTCCAGCAGAAAATTGATGATAAGCACTTCTCTGCAGAAAATTTTAATTTTTCCAACTTTTACATATCATCATTATATCCAAGGGTGATGTTTGCCCAATTGACAGGAGGTGATTTTTTTTTTTTTTTTTTTGCAAGCGTGAAATGAAGTTTATTGAGGAAGGACAAGATAGGTGTATAAAGCAAGAACAAGATATAGGTTTACATAGTAAGAACAAGATATGTTCAGCACAGAACTACAGAACAGACCCCTCTGTTATAACAAAACGGGGTGAGGAGAAGCTTTTCTCTAATGTTCACAATTAGTTTCCAAGATAATTAGGTCTCTTTCACCCTGCACTATAATCCTTTATTGCCTCTCTTCTATGAGAAATATGTAAGTGTAAATCTTAGAAATGTTATCTAGGCATTTCTGGAAGTGAAGAATGAATGAAGTTACATATTTGGGGAAGTTAGCAAAGGTAAAGTGCCAAACCCTGAAAAGCCATTAGATTATCATAGGGACATATTTTGCCCTACATTCATTCTCTGACACATTAAAATGCCTGGCACAAGCTACTTCAAATTATATTTCTTGTATTATCGTGCAAACAGAAAGTATCTCCCTAAGTCATCACATTCATGAAAGTTAAGTGAGTTTTAAAAACACCAGGAAACTTGGCTAGGGGATATGCATAAAATTGAGTGCTCTCCTTGAAGATCTGAGAGGAAGATTCTAACAATAAATAAGTAAACAGAGAAAAAAGACCAAAGAAAACTCAACTTCATTCTTTAGCAATGAATTGCAGACCTGAATAAGTCTACTCTCATTTAAGGATCAGTAACACTCATGAAATATTCCTAACTTAAAAAGTAGAACACAACATTCAACCAGAGAGAAAAAACTTACTTTCTGCAAATGCATTATGTAGAAATTAGCAGTAACTTTTTCAAAGTGGATATTTCATAGACTAAATAAAAACAAAGGATACATTGAAGCTCATGTTGAAGCCTGGGTCTACATTGGTCTAAACCTCTGTAACGTATGCTGTAGAGCACTACCTACTGAGATCACCCAGTCAGGAGGAAGGCACTAATTCCCTCAGCTTTCAGGAGTGTTGCCTACTGAGAGCTCACAGCTGACTCTCTCTCCAGGATCCTACCCAAGTAGCTGCTTCTATGAAGAAGAACTATTACTACCGCCTAGGAGGCAGCACACATTCAGTGACTGATCAGTGTAAGAGTTCAGATTCAGCCAGTTTGCCTCAATTTCTACAACTCTGAAGAGCCCTTCCAGCTTCCAAGTTCCCTGTGGGATCAGATGAGGCCTTTGTTTTGGCTGCATGGCAGCATAGCTCCACGGTTGCCCTATTCTGCTTCTCTCACTTCATTACAGATGTTGTTTCTGAGTGCACTCCCATTTAAACTCCACAGACACAGAGAAACTCCACGGACACAGATCTCCCTTTCACAGGCTGTTTCCCAGGGAACCAGACCTCGGCCAGTTGATGCCAGAAGTGGTCTGAGGAAATATACTGTAAAATAGTATTTTGGGAACTGGAATACCTCCTGGTGGCCTGCCACAGTAGCAATGCAATTGTTATAAGTTTTAAAGGTGGTAAGTATAGATAATATACTACTAAAAATATAGTGCTTTGAAGGTGAAATGTGTCAGGTCCAGAAATATGGGGGAAAAGTTAGTATAGGGACTGTAGAATTAGTTGATTGTTGCTAGGGGTAATAGATATTCTAATAAAAGAACATAAAACGCTGAGGGTGAATATCCAGCAATTAAATGCTAAGTGTGAAAACCAGAAGGCCTCCTCCAAAACGTTAAAAGAGAATCTCATTTCTTCCAACTAGAGGGGGAAAAAGTAGAGTTCCAAGACAAAGACTTCATTATGAAGGTGGCAAATCTCCAGGATCCATTAAATTATCAGGCCTGCACATCACATACACCAAATAGAAATTGGATTTTGAGACATAGTATGGGTAAAATCTTAGAAAACATTGAACAACCACTTTCCTATAATCATCTGAGTTGAGCTTACAGCTGATGAAGAGGCAGTTCCCTTACATAAGGGAGAGTTTATAAATATGAGAGCACTTTCTTGGGGTACACACTTTAACAATGTGTGAACAACGTGACTCCAGGACATGGTGATAACTCAGTGTTAGGGTAACTCTTGGAAAGTTAAAGTAAAAAATGGCCCACATTAAGTGAAGTAAAAATGCCAGCACCTCATCACCAGACAATAGAACAAAGGATCAAAAGGCTCAGGGAAGTGGGTATGAAGTCAAAGGAACTCCACATAGCATGTTAAAGCCCACTAGATACCGTCCTCCTCCTCAGAAGTACCAAACAACCAAGTAGATAAAATGATTCGTTGACATTAGCCAGCTTCTGTCATCAGCTACCCCAGTGCTGGTGCAGTAGGCACACAAGTGGAGGAAGAAATGGTGGCTCTTCCTAGACCCAACAATATGGACTTCCACTACCTGGTTACTGATCTAGTTACTTCTGTTGGTGTAAGTCCAATTTGCCAGCAGCAGATTAAAATTAAGCCCCTGAAATGGTAGCATCCCTCCAGGATATCAAACAGATATGGCTGGAAAGCTGATTACTTTGGATCTCTTCATCTTTAGAAAAGAGAGTGATTCATCTTGACTGGAATATGCCCACACTCTGAGTAGGGGTTTACCTAGCTTGCCCATACAGCTTCAGAAAATTTCCTTATTTGAGGGCTTACAAAGTGTTTCACCCACCAGTAAGGGGTCCCCCCATAGCATCTCATCAATGCAATGTCTGCAATTTACAGCAAAGGACTTGCAGTTGTGGTCACATGACTATCACATTGCATCTACTAGTCCTATCGGGTACTACACTGCTCAATTGCTGCTTCCTCAACAGGACATTGGAATAACATGTAGAAAGTGCAGATAAAGTACAGGCTTAGAGATGATACCCTGAGAAAATGACACAGTACTAGAAACTAAGAGATGGAAATAAGAATGATGCCACTTAACATTACCACAACTCAGTCACTTGGGAAACTTGTGCATCTTACCCCACAACTCTAGGCCCTACAGGCCTGAATGTACCTGTTCTTAGAGAGGAAATGATTCCACCAGGAAAACTTCATCTTCCACCATATCGCTTTAGACTCCTTATGTCAACAGACAACCAGGCAAGAAAATGAGTTGTCATTCTGCTAGGGTAATTGACCCTGATCATTAAACGAAGGTAAAGCTGTGATTACATATCGGGAGTACATAATTTGGAACCAAGGAGATTCATTGATGTTCTCTTAGTACTGCCCAAAGTTTGATGATGAATGGACAAGTCAAGTAACTAGAACCCAAGAAGTGCCTGGTATACATTGCTTCAGACTCCCCAGGGATGTGGGGCTAGGCGAAACCACCAAGTAAACCATCTAGACTAGCAGTGGTTCTAGTTGAAGGTGAGGGGAATCTGGAATGAATTATTAAATAGATGATTGATGAATATCAGTTGAGTCCCTGATTTCAGCTGCATTTTTATGGGCCTTAGTTTGTTTCATTAACCTTCCTTTTGTAAGTTTCATCAGGAAAAAAGAGACCAATCAATATTGAGAAACAGTTGTGTCCAGATAGGATAAAGTTATTATGCAAAGAAAATTGATGCAAGGATTGAATGGGTGGATTTTACTTACGCTATGATTGCTGCCCAGATCATTGCCTCTAGGACTGACACACTCATGCAAGGCTGCTTGAAGTGATGTCAAATGATTTATTACCTTCTCATGAATTGCCCTTGGATTTTCCCATTCAAGGTTAGAGTTCTTCCCCATGGTCAGCCAACACCTAATGACTGGTCCATATGTGGGTTCAGGTACTAGTTCTCATAACTTAAAAAAAATTAAACTGGCTTCTCACATACTTCGGAAATACTAACTTTTTAAAAAAAGGTGTAAAAAACTGCTGTGATCTGTTTTCATAGTGTGATGGTTATTTTTGTGTGTCAACTTGACTTGGTCTTGGGTGCCCAGATATTTGGTCAAACACCATTCTGGTTGTGTGTAAAGGTGTTTTTGATTAACATTTGAATTAGTAGACTGAATAAAGCAGGTTGGCCTACATTATGTGTTATGTGAGTATCTCTCATCCAATCAATTGAAGACCTAAATAGAATGAAAAGACTGACCCTCCCTCAAATAAGAAGAAACTCCTCTCTGCCTATTGTCTTCAAGCTGAGATATTGATCTTCTCTTGCCTTTGTATTCATACTTGGTCTGGAACTGACACCATCAGCTTTCTTGGTTCTCAGGCCTTCATACTTGGGCTGAAAGTATGCCATCAGCTCTCCTGGGTCTGTAGCTTGACAACTAAAGAGATTTCTCAGCCTCTGTAACCAGTTGAGTAAGTTCTTTATAATAAATCTCCCTCTCTTTCTTTCATATATATGTGTATATATATATATATATCTCACATATATGAATATAAATATTATATTTGTCTCTATATTATATATTTATCTCCCTTTTTTTTTTTTTTTTTTTTTGAGACAGTCTCACTCTGTTGCCTGGGCTAGAGTGCTGTGGCATCAGCCTAGCTTAGAGCAACCTCAAACTCCTGGGATCAAGCAATCCTCCTGCCTCAGCCTCCCGAGTAGCTGGGACTACAGGCATGTTCCACCATGCCAGCTAATTTTTCTATGTATATTTTTAGTTGTCCATATAATTTCTTTCTATTTTTAGTAGAGACAGGGTCTTGCTCTTGCTCAGGTTGGTCTTGAACTCCTGAGCTCAAACAATCCACCCTCCTCGGCCTCCCAGAGTGCTAGGGTTACAGGCGTGAGCCACCGTGCCTGGCCTATATCTCTTTATATATCATATAGATAGATAGATATTAATTCAGTTTCTGTGGAGAGCCCATACTAATACACATGGGATTTGTATACTCTAGTTCACCTCATTTGAGAATACTTATTAGTTATTTAGAAAGTGCTAATTCCAAATGTCAGAGTAATAAATGAGTTAAGATCATTGTCTAATATCCACATTCCTAATTTATGTTGTGATAATGTCCTTTCACTTATACTCTAAGTAAAATCTTTCTCTGAGGCACTCATGGCAAATTATTTGAAAACTAGTTATTTAATAAATGTAATAAATCATTCTAGACTTTTGACATACTATCTTCTAATCAGAACAATAACTTTTTATTTGATTTTTAAAATTTTTATTTTTTGTTATTCTTAAAATCAATGTATTGGTTAATATTTTTCATTTTCTACAAATAATGGAAAACCCCAAATCAGCTGGCTTAAACAAGGTGGGGATAATATCCCACATCATAAACAGTTTCCAAAAGGGTGGTCTTATTTTGCTAAATTCATTGACTAAATAAAACTTTCAAATACATTCTTACTGTCTTACTGTCTTACTGTCATTATCACTTTCATGTTTTATCCTAGACACTCTTACGATAGCAAGTACAGATATCACACCTAGGCACAGCAATGATCAGTAATGACACTTTTTTCTCATGTGTCTTGTATCTTGATATCAAGAAGGCTTTTTTCCAAAAAACACTCCCAGCAGATTTTCTGTTACTCTAACACTAATATTGGCTTCAAGAATTCTTGATTTGTCCTCTCAGGCTGGAAGTGAGTTAACTCTCTCATGAAGCTTACAGCCACATAAAAGAAGGTTGGAAAACTGAACAAAATCAGACTTTTAATATTAAGGAGAAGAGGCAATTTTCAAATGTGATTGAGTAGCATATGTGAGAACCCATGTCAGACAATTGCTCTGACAACTCAGCAATCACACATACCCTACATTTTACACAAGGCACTTTAAAACTGCACATGCCTACATAAAATGTTTCAACCCAGTCTGCAAAGAAACACAACCCTAGTTTAATTCAGCTATAGTATTCATCCAAAATCCTGTATTTTCTCCATTAATGCTGGTCTGGCTCATGTCACCATCATCTCCCCCCCAAAATCAAAGATTCTTGATACATCTTTTGCTTTTACTTTCACACTACTCCTTGCAACATATTATGGGCTAAGTTGCAAAAGGAATAGTTTGAAAACATAAAATGCATAATATGATTTCATCTTTAAATACCTACATACATTGCCATGCCATTAAACTTAGAATGTTATTATAGGTGTATTTTGAAAATAATATTAACATAATTAATAAATACTTTTAAATATTTATTGAATATTTTGATTACATTTCTATGAGCTAGTGCTGGAAAGAGATTGGTTAATATGATAGATAAGACGATTTATCTTCTAGAGCTTATATTCTAGTAGAGTGAAACAATTCAGTAAAGCCTTCAAAATGCTAAAGAAAATAAAATACAAAACTTTAATCTATCCTACCAAATTAACCGTATGCTAGTGAAGATGAAAAAAAATTATGATTTATATAGATTGTTATTAAAAATTGAGTTGGTTTAATTTGTGGAAAGATATCCATTAATGGAACATGAACTCAGAAAAATTCTTTGATGTTTGTAATGCCAATATTTCAAATCACTTCTCACTAATGTGTGAATTGTTAAAATAAATTTTATTAAATATACTGAAAACAAAGAAATTCATTAATAAAAATATGCATAGCAAAAAAAATTTATATATTCTCATGAAGACTTTCATGTCTTCACTTATCCTTTCTCTCTTCTGTCTCACTTCATCCAACAATAGCAGAATACACATTTTTCAAGTGTACATGAAACACCATGATAGATCATGCTTTGGGTTTGGATTTTTTTAAAGGATTAGAATTATGCAAAATATGTTATCTGATTACAACATAATTAAATAAAAAATAACTGAACCCCCAAAATGTTTATAAATTTAATAATACAACCTTAACCCGTAGGAAAAGAGGAAATCACACAGAGAATTAGCAATATTTTGGATTGATAAACATGAAAACATATTGTATCAAACTTTGTCCAATACAGTGAAAGTAGTGTTTAGTGAGAAATATACAGCAATACATAGTTATATTAGAATAAAAGAAAGTTTTCAAAGAAATGTTATAAACTGCATTGTTTAGGTTTAATAAATAGAAAAAAAAATAGGAAAAAAGCCAACTAAATCTGAAGCAAGAATGGAAAGGAAAAAATAATGATAAGAGAAGAAATCAATGAAAAATAAAACAAACACAATAAGGGAAATTACTGCAAATTTCTGATTTAATGTTTTTTAAGACAATATATTGTCACATCTGTTTACAGACTCATCAGGAAAATTACAAAAGGGAATATTCAAATTACGATTATTAGGAATGAAGGAAGGATGTCACTTTAGCCATCTATAGACCTTAAATGTAGGATATGAGAATACTACAAACAAGTCCACACCCACAATTTTGGCAACTTATATGAAGCATACAAGTTTCTCAAGAAAATATAACCCAAACTATCAGAGGTTGTAGATTATCCAAATATTATACTTATTAAATAAATTATATTCATATTGAAAATATCTAACAAAAAAATTCTAAAAAATTCTTGTCTGATGAATTATACTAAAAATTTTATGAAGAAATAAAACAAAACATTCACACAATATGTCATAAAAATGGAAGAGTAAGGAGTACTTTCAAGTCATCTTATGAGGCCAGCACCACCATAAAACTAAAGCTAAATGGATATATTTCAAAAACAATATTACAGATAATAGGTATAAAAATCTTCAATAAAATATTAAAAAAATTGAATACAAACAAAAAAATTAAGACCAAAAAAAGATATCATAAACTAGTTGAGGTATTTTTAGGAAGACAAGCTTGATTCATCTTTCAAAAAACAACCAATGTGATTCATCATATATCAACATATTATGGAAAAAAACAACACGTGATTGTCTCAATAGATACTGAAAAGCATTTTAAAAAATTTAATTCTCAATAAAGTAGGAATGGAAGCAAACTTTCTTAGAATGATAAAGAACATCTACAAAAAAAAATCAAGAGCTGACAACATTAGTTAATAATAAGAAAATTGAATGCTTTCTCTGAAAGATTGGGAGAAGTTAAGGTTATTTGTTTTCACTATTCTACACTGTACTAGGTATGTTAGCCAGGTCAAAAATGCAAGAAAAATAAATAAATAAAAAACATGTAGACTGGAAAACAAGAAATTAATCTATTAAACTATCTCTATTCCCAAATGACATTATTGTCTGCATGGAGAATACCAAATAATCCACAAAAAAGCTACTAGAGACAATAAGTGTGCTTATAAAAATCACAAGATACAAAGTGAATATATAAATGCTGTCATGTTTCAATTAAAAACTGCTGATTGAAATTTTGTCAAATGCCTGTACAGCAGCAATCTAAATAAATAATAGATATAAATATAATAATATACAAGATATTTATGATGCAATTTATAAAACACTTATTAAATAAATAAAATAAGGCCAAAATAAATTTTACTATAACCTTGTTCATGTATTAGAAAACTCAACATTGTAAAGGTGTCAACTATCTCAAGTTGAGCTATAGTTCAACATCATCACAATCACAACTATAACAGATTTTATAATTTTTTTTTAGAAATTGACAAGATGAGGCCGGGAGCAGTGGCTCACACCTGTAATCCTAGCACTCTGGGAGGCTGAGGTGGGAGGATTGCTTGAGGTCAGGAATTCAAGACCAGCCTGAGCAAGAGTGGTACCCCGCCTCTACTAAAAATAGAAAAAAATTAGCTGGGCATGGTGGCGTGTGCATGTCCCAGCTACTCAAGAGGCTGAGCCAGGAGGATCGCCTGAGCCCAAGGGTTTGAGGTTGCAGTGAGCTATGATAATGCCACTGCACTCTAGCTCAGGCAACAGAGTGAAAGCCTATCTAAAAAAAAAATAATATATATATATCATATATACTTATTAATATGTAACTTATTTATGCTAAAAAAAAAGAATTCTGACAACAGGACAACAGCAAGTGCTGACAAGGATGTGAAACAACAGGAAAGCTCTCATATTTTGTTTTTGGGAATGCAACGTGGGACAGCCTGTTTAGAATATAGAGTAATAGAAAATTTTGCATGAAAATTTTTATAGCAGCTTCATTCATAATTGTAAAAAAACTGAAAAAAATTAACTACTGAAGGGATACTAACAGAATGGAATTCTACTCAGCAAATAAATGGAATGAACTACTGATATCCATAATAACATTGATAAATCTCCAATGCATTGTGCTAAGTGAAAAAAAGCCAGACTCAGAGGCGATTGTTGAATTGAAAAGAATATCCTTTTTAGGCCTTTTAGATATGTTTGCATTAGTTTCTTATTGCAGCTGTAACAAAATATCATACACTTAGTGGCTTTAAAGACACAAATTTATTATCTAACAGTTCTGGTTATCAGAAATGGTGCTTATTCAGCTAAAATCAAGGTGTTCTCAGGGCTGCATTAACTTCTGCAGGCTGTAAAAAGAATCTATTTCCTTGGCTTTTACAGCTTCTAGAAGCCATGTGCATTCTCTGTGATTCTCCTCTACCCTCATTCTCTTTCTCTGACCACAGCTAGTCATGATTCTTTAGTTTTAAGGATCCATGTGATTAGATTAGTCCAATCAGAATATTCCAGGGTAATTTCTTTATCTTTAGGTCCTTAACCTTAATCACAACTGCAAAGTCCCTTTTGCTATGCTGCCATGTAAGGTAATATATTCATGGGGCTGGGGAGTTATTTTGCCTATCACTCCAAGCACAATTCTTCGTAATGCATAGATAGAAAGGAGCATGTAAGCAAATAAGAGACCAAGTCACATTTGAAACTTTACACAGAGGAATTTTCTCTAGGAGAAATTGAGCACATTTCTCTAAAGTTGATTCCATAATATATTTTTTCTTAGATTTTATTATCTAGAGATCACATTTTCCAAAATAGTTAGCTCCTAAAGAAAATTCAAAGAAATTGAAGATTTACGTTAGAATTGCTGATTTAAATTCATGAAAAATAAAGATTTTTTCTGGACTAAATTACTAGTATGTTCAACGTATATAGGTTGCTTTATGTATCTCTGATACATAAAGAAATATTTTTTAAGATATTTTTGATTTTTTTTAAATAAAATAAGTTGAAAATATTTGGGAGCTATCAGTGTAATTTACAAATACAGTTGACCCTTGAACAACATGGATTTGTACTTCATGGGTCCACTTATACGCAGGTTTTCTTCCACCTCTGCTACCCCTCAGACAGCAAGATCAATTCCTCTTCTTTCTCCTCCTCCTCATCCCACTCAACGTGAAAACCACAAAGATGAAGAACCTTATGATGATTCACTTTCACTTAATGAATAATAAATATATTTTCTCTTCCTTACGATTTTCTTAATAGAATTTTCTTTCTCTAGCTTATTTTATTGTAAGAATAGAGTATATAATGCAGGTAATATACAAAATATGTGTTAATTGACTGTTTTATGGTATTGACAAAGCTTCTGGTCAACAGTAGGATATTAGTCAATAAGTTTTTGGGGAGTCCAAAATTAAACATGGGTTTTTGACTCTGCAGGGGCTGGCCCCCCCAATTCTGCATTGCTCAAAGGTCAAGTATACTTAATTTGAAATTATGAGTGATTTACATACTTTTAAACTGAAGGTATTATAATTTTAAATACAATTACATTTAGAAAACTTTCCCCAAAATACTAAATATGGATTTATTGAACAATAGTTACATGATTAATCATTTTCCTTGAATTAGTTATGAATTGCATTATTCTAATAACCTTATTCTGTTTCTAATGCTGGTTTATAGGCAAAGAGTGATTAATTCACCTATATACAATTTATACTGAGACAGGCTGCTCCAATGTACTTCATTCACCACAGTTATCTGGGATGTGATAGGGTGTTGCTCTTATGGCATACAGTTTGAAAAATTGCTGTAATGAACCTAAGCAATGTAATCATGCCAATTTTTATTCCCAATATTCTGATAAAAACTTCATCCTTGCTTTTTTCTTCCTACTCTTTACAATTGTTTTGAGAATATACATGATTATGATGTGCCACTGCAATATGCTATTAAATAATGTGAAAGCAACATCTGCTTCTCATTCTTGAATATTATTGAATTTAGTAAGTAGTAGAACTACTTTTTATAAAATATTGATAGTTTTGCAAATGATTCTTGCCATAAAAATACATCCAATTATGCACAATCCTAAAACAGCAATAAATTTTAAGACTTGAAAAACATAATCATTATCTAAGTTTCTTTTTCTGAAAATATCTTTTCTCATCATGCCAAAGGAAATAAACTATTTTTGATGAAAAAAAGATAAAGTCTTTTATAAAAGAATTGGGAAGAAGACTAACTAGATGTCTGATTCATCAAACTGATACTGATTACCAGCAGTAAATGGGTTACAGGCAACTTTGGAGAAGACATAAATTTTGTGAAAATATTATTGCTTCGATGTATTTGAATGAAGCAGAAGCTCAGAGTAAGCTAATCCAAACAGGTTGAGAAACATGAAAAATGAAAAGTTCAATCAATAATATTAAAGTTATACATATCTCCTGTCAAATTAACAAATATTTATATGGTATGAGACACAAACACTGAGAACCAGAGCTAGAGGGCTCTGTAGACAAAAAAAGGCAACATAAAGAGGGGTGTAGACTTTTGAATATATTTTCTGGATTTACACCCAACAATTTGGAAATACTGGGTACAATATCATGATGGTGGTGGTGGTTAGGCTCATTTTATTATGATTGTTTGCTGTTTCTCAGAGCATCATTTCCTAGTTTTTAAAGAAACAATATTATCTTTCCAAGTTAAATCACTGGTTATATGATGGTAAAGAAATATTTTTCCAAAGAAAAGGATACAATTCTCATTTGATTCTATAGCATAATGTGTCAAAAGTCATGGGGTTCATTAAGGAATTAATTAGTTTACTGTTTCTACAAATATATTCTTTTCAGCAGGTGTTCTATGAGCCATATGTTATGTTGACTTTTCCAATAAAATTATAAAAACCACCTATGAAGAAAATATAATTATTTTATTGAGAAAAAAACAGGTGACCTTAACTGTTGCCCTTTTCAATTGGCATGTCAAGGTATAGTTTGACATTGCAATTATTTGAAGATTAATCAATCAAATTATTTTAGGTCATATATAAATTTAATTTTGCAAGAAATATTTACAAGAAAATTTTCCTCGATTGAAAGCTGACATTATAATTTCTTAAGATTATATTCTGTGAAACACAAACTTATAGTTGGATTTAGATAGTTTTTTTCAGTTTTTATTTGTATAAATATGAACATAGCCTTTAAATATACATGGTATTAAGATCATTAATATGATCTATAAGATGTATTTAATCAAGTTTAGAATCTTTAAATATATGTTACATTTGATTTTCATTACACTTGCATCCATATGAATTGAATTTAACAATATTTTTCTACCAAAATACATATAAAGATAGAAAGAAAGAAAGGAGAAAGGAGAACATAAAATAGTTGTATGAGTCCATTTCAGTGAGCATATATCTGTAGCAACAGACACATTAATCAAGATTGAAATAATCAGCACAGGTAGACAAAAATTGATTGGATTGATTTAAAGTTTTCCAAAATATTGACAAAGAAGAAAATTGCATTCATTGTTTAGATTCCCAAGCAAGTGGGAAGTGATAGCATCTTTGACTTTCTTGAAGAAGAAATTAAATATTAATTGAAAGCTGATTAAAAAAAACAACAATCGAGTTGAAAGCTTGATAAAATATGTCTACATATTTTAATATAAAAATTACCCAAATCCAAAATGGAGTTTATTCCACTGTTAATAAGTCAATGTCCTATTCATAATATAACCTTCGCAAGTTAAACAAATGGTCGACAAGGTGTCGCCTGATATTCTGGGGTATGGCACCATAAAAGAAACTCATTCTCGGTTGCTGTTGCTTTCAAGATGTGACATGGGGACAATGTTGTTTGCTCTTGTAATTTCTTGTTTCTTCACAACCTGCTGAGGAACACGGCATGGTCAGGAGCCCACCCATGCTCAGAACTTCAGTCTTGGTTAGGATTTCATGACAAACAGAGGTATTTCTCTGAAAGAGAATAGTTGATTTCTGAAGCGGATGAGATTTTGCTACAAAATCTTAGAGGGAACTAAGATTCTCCTCCTCAGACTGCTGCAAGCTTCTTTCATGGTCTAGCATGGTCACTTTGATCCTCCTGGGTCTGGGTGCCTGGACCACCTGCAGTCTCCTTGTCTGTGGTCTGGACTCAAACATGCCAATTTCTTTCAGTTATAGAATACAAGGACAAATATCACATGTTTTCTTAAAATATAAATAAGTTGTATCAGGCACTGTGTCACACAATGGATCTTTCACTGAATCGTCATAAAGAAGTTTCTAAAATTTACATAATCAAGTTGCATAACTCACTAACTTTTGAAGATTTTATTGGTTTTACCTCCCATGTTTCATGAATCTCTATTTTAGTGGCTCACCAAACCCAACCTAATGTTTTTGTCTGTTGGTGTATTTTTGTTTTGTTGATTTGTTTTCATAAGGTAATAGCAGTGTTATCATCAATTTTGAAAATGGGGCCCAAAAATCACTAAGCATATCTAAAAATAACTTTATGTTAAACCATAGTGTGTATATATAAATATATATATATATCCCCCCCCCCAGCTGCTTATTGTGTAACTTCACTCATCATACCTGTGTCAGTTGTGTCACTACTTGTTTTTTGCAGATCCAGGTTCCTAATACTCCTGTTGAAATCAGGGAGTTCATTTAAACACAATATGCCTACCAGTATTTCCAGTTAATGAAATTATTTCTCTAAATAATGTATTGGAGGAAATCATAGAAGCTCGTCTTCATGAATACAATAGAGGCAAAGATTTATTAAACAGGAAGCAAAGTTTGTAATCATAAAAGAAAAAAGTGTATTAGATTATTTTAAGAGTAAGAACTAATCATGTCAAGGCTAATATTGTCAATTTATGGCTCGTTTTGTGCCACCAACATGAGCTAATCTAACATGTGCATTTGCAAAAGAAAATAATACAGTAGAGAGAAAAATGGTGAAGCAAAATAAAAGGGAATTATTGAAGGATCAAATTTCCCTATTAGGAAAGAGTAATGTATCCAATGTTCTTGTAAGTGGGTTGGCTGGCATAAAAACAGTGTTTTTAATCCATTGTATCAGAAAGGAAGGCAGAGTATATGGATACAGATGAAGGTAGGTTGCTAAATTGTGTAACACATTTCTATTTACCTTCATTTTCTCAGTGAATTAACAAATGTGAACTATGACTGAACACACCGGTAAGAAGATAAAACACATGGACCTGATGCTATTTAACACATCAACTGTCACACTAGAAAAAAAAAAAAAATTCCTGGGGCCACCGTGTTTTATTAAAACAAAACAATCCTTTATAATTTGTTATTCTTTATAGTTTTCTGTGTATGATTTATATGCAACACAATCCACATTTTTACAATTAAATTTTCAATATTAATTGTTACAATAAGAACATCAACAAGTAAGATTTTCATGAACCAGCTGCAGGGTTTTGCTTTACGAAGCCCCAGGATCAAATCTAGCTTGAGTTAAATACAATTCACATGGCAGTCAATGTGTTAAAATAGATTTTTTTAAAAGATAAAAGTAATGAGGTAAAATAGTCAAGCCAAGAGATCTGGTTGATTTTAGCATACATTTTAGAAACTAGAAGAGCAAAAAGAAAAAATTGAATATTATATATTTTAGTATCACAAGTGGTATTGAGTAAAAAAGTACTTGCATTTATTTTGAGTGTATATAAAACATTCACCAAAAAACTTACACACTTAGTCACAAAAAATAAGCATCAAATAAATTATGTTCTATGTTCTTCAATAAACTAAAATTTTAAGTGAAGAATAAAAATTGCCCCAACTATTTGAAAAATGAAAATAAAAAGTACTATTATATAATTCACAGATTAAAAGGAATTGTAAAGGAAATTAAGAAATATATCCACTTAATAAAAATAATGTAATAACATTAATATGTATTGATTGAATCTGAAAGAGTACTTACAGGAAAATATTTGACTTAAATAAACTATTAAAAAATAAGAAAAACTAAGTAGCTAGTAATTTAACTGAAAAAAATAACAAAAACAGATGCAATAATGCAAAATCAGGAATTGATGGAGTAGAGAAAAGAAGGAAAAAAAAAAACACTAATTGAATTAGTTGTTGAAAAACAAAGATTAATTCTGGGGAAAAGTCAGAAGAAAATCAGAAAAAAAAGCCAGAAGGAAATACTGCAATGAAAAAAATATAGGAAAAAAATCATCAATAAATCTTACATTTAAAAGATATATACTAATATGTTTAAAAACCTAAACATTGGTTTAGGTTCCAATTTATCCAACTGATAAATTGGAAATAATATAATACTTGGAAATTGGTCTAAAACAAAATACAAATCATAAATAAAAACAAAACCATTAAAATAATTAAAATAGTATTTTTTAAAAAATTACCCACAAAAAGAACCAAGTCCTTGCATCTTTGCAGTCTATTCTACCAAACATTTAAGGGTAGATAACTCTATTTTACATTTCCTGAAAATAAAAACAGAAATAAAACTGCTGAACAAATTATATCCAGTAAGCATAATTTGGGTAACAAAAGTTGAAAAGTAGACTGTAAGAAAATGAAATGATAGTTAATTTTACTTGTGACATAAATGTAAAAATTTTATATAAAACATTTAAGTGACTTCACCTGCATACAAAAATGACAATATACAATATGAAATAATCTTTGTCATAGACATGCAAAGATACTCCCATTTTCTTACCAATATGAAAAAAAATCTCTCATTTCAGTTAATAGCATTGTTAATCCTAATGAAATACTATGTCCGAATATCTACAAATTCATATTCCAAGACTCATTATGGCAAAAACCACAAATAATGCATTATAGTTTTCAAGATGTTACCATTGGGAGAAACTGTGTGAAGCCGACACCGAATCATTCTATATTATTTCTTACAATTGCATGTGAATCCACAGTTATCCTCAAATAAAAAAAAATACTTAAAAATGTTTTTAAGTAAACAAATAAAGAGTTGAAGGAAAACATGGAGAGAGTTATCATATCATAGAGTAAATGTAGTCTCTGCTAACTGTATATGGTTTCCGCATTCTGTTTTATTTTCAAACTATTAAATCTGTTTTCTTCAGGATAACCCTACAAGACATAGTAAAACAAATTTTTGAAGGGAGTTGGGAACTAGTTGGTTAATTGTCACATGGAAAGAGTTGAAAATTATAGTAGGATATGATGTAGACAAAAGTTAGAAAATATACCATGAAATCAGTGGAAGAGGGGAGAGCTCACTCGATCAATTACATTTAGCCAGTCAGCCTACAAGGCCTGTAAAAAATAGTTATTACAGACAAAAGAACAGAAAACAAAATTTATAATGAACAGATGAAAATGGAGACAGAACAGAAAAACAAAATTTTAGATTGGTCTTTGATTTTCAAAGTCTTTTCTATTCTTGCCCTTCACACTTTTTTGAGGATTGTGGTTTTCTAATTTGAATAACCCAGTTAATTCTCAACATTATGGCAAACAAAGTAATTGGTTCCTAAGTTCAGAAAACTTGTTGCTTTCAAAGAGATATTTTAAAATTGCTATAGTCAACCTACAGGGAAAAAAAATTACTATAGGTCTATTTTTTAAAAAATCACCAACACTTTCCCAGCAGTATCAATCATGATGCATCTGATAAAACTTAGCTTAAATACTGCATTAATCATTAGTCACAAAACATCTCCTTTATTTGTAAGTTTTCTAAAGATAAACATGATTTCTCTTGGGCCAATGATCCAGTATTCATTCACATCACAATTCATGTACTGAAATTTTCTCTGGGAATTCAGACAAACTTGTCTATAAGAGCATCTACAAATTCCTTCCAAAAGACTTCATGAAAAATTGTCGTTAGAAGAAAAACAAATATTTTCCTAAAAAGCAAGAAATCACTGTCATAAATGATAAATCAAGAATTCAGCCACAGTAGGGGGACAAGATAAATGGAAGAAGAAAAATATATATTCAGTAACATGATTTGATTTTATAAAGAAGAAACAGTCTAGCACACAACAGTTTAATTTCTAGTCTTGATGTGACCTCTGAATAAAGCAAATAATTTTAAAAATAATAATAATACTAATGCATCAGAGGAAATCATAGAAGAACATCTTCATTAACACAGGAGAGGAAAAGATTAAACAGGACACTAAAGTTGTACTCACAAAAGGAAAAATTACATTGCATTATTTTAAGAATAAGAACTAATCATGACAAGATCTTAATAAAAGAATGAAATGCAAGCCACAAAGCAATATAAATTAATTCCAGACATGTATCTGAAAAACAACTATATATAAAAAGGACTCCTACAAATCAATAAAATGAAAATTAAAAAGCAGACAACAAAACAGAAAATGGTCAAAAGACCTAAATAGGCATTTATTTCTTAAAAAAGGATGTCTATATGGATGAAAAATAAATTCAACTCTTTAGGAAATGCAAATTAATACCAGAATTTGAAATTTGTGTATTATCGGCAGAAATGCTAAAATGAAAAAAACACAAAACTACTAGAACCATGAAATAATTAACTAACTTGGCAAATGTAACATTAACATAAAAAGTCAACATCCATCACTAGCAATAAAAATATTAGAAAATCTAATAAGAAATGCAATATTTATGTATTTATTTATTTTTAATTCAAAAAATTTAGGGAGCACAAGACTTTTTTGTTACATTCATGAATTGTGTCATGCTGAAGTCAGAACTTTCCCTATAACTATCACCAGAATAGTGCACATCATACTCAACAGGCAGATTTTTATCCCTCATCACCCTCGTAACCTCCCCTCTTCTTAGTTTCCAACATCCATTACTGCTCTTTATGACCATATATATCCTTTGTTTAGGTCCCACTTACAAGTAAGAACATGTGGTATCTGTTTTTGCATTCCTGAGATACTTTACTTGGGATAACGGTCTCCAGTTTCATCCAAGGTGCTGCAGAGGACATTATTTTGTTCTCTTTAATGGCTGAGTACTCCATGGTGTGTGTGTATATTTGTATAATACACACATACATATCACATTTTCTTTATCCACTCATCAGTTGATGGGGCACACTTAGATTAATTCCATACCTTTGCTATTGTGAGTTGTACTGTGATAAACATTTAGGTGCAGGTGTCTTTTTTATACAATGACTTCTTAAATTATACTACAAGGCTGTAGTAACTAAAACAGCATGATACTGGTATAAAGGTAGACACATAGACCAATGGAACAGAATAGAAAACCCAGAAATAAACCATATAGCTATGACCAACTGATATTTGACAAACCAGACAAAAACATACACTGGGGAATAGATGCGCTATTCAATAAATGGCACTGGGAAAACTGGATAGTCACATGCAGAAGAATGAAACTTCATCCCTATCTCTTACCATATACAAAAATTAACTCAAGATGGATTAAATAATTAAATGTAAGACCTGAAACCATAAAAATTCTAGAAGAAAACATAAAAAAATTCTTGTAGACACTGGGCTAGTCAAAGTATTTATGAGTAAGGCCCCAAAAGCAAATACAGCAACAACAAAAATAAATAAATGAGATTTACTTAAACTAAAAAGTTTCTGTACAGCAAAGGAAATAATCAACAGAGCAAATAGACAACCTACAGAATGAGAGAAAATAGTCACAAATTATACATCTGACAAAAGGCTAATATCTAGAATCTACAAAGAACTCAAATAAATCAGTAAGAACAAATAATCTCATCAAAAAGTGGGCAATCGACCTGAACTGACTCTTCTCAGAAGAAGATAGACAAAGAGCCACCAAACACATGAGAAAATGCTCAACGTCACTAATCATCAGGGAAATGCAAATTAAAACCACAGTAAGATACTACCTTACCCCTGTCAGAATTGCCATTGTTAAAAAGTCAAAAACATACATAGTGGTGCAGTTTCAGTGAAGAGGGAACCGGTTATACACTGTTGGTGGGAATGTAAACTTGCACAACTGCTATGGAAAGCATTATAGAGATTCCTCAAAGAAGTAAAAGTAGACATACGATAATCTTAGTGGTAAACCTACATAGGAATTGTCTAACAAATAATACATAAGACCATTACTTAAAAACAATTGAAGTTCTATTAAAAGAGTTAAAAGAAAATCTGGTTTAAAGGATATATCTTTAGCATCACTGCATTCGAATAAAAATTCAGCAAAAATTGACATAGTGATTCTGAAATACAGGTGAACATATATAGTCTATGAATATCTAAAGCAGTTTTGCAGAATAACAAAAAATTAAGACATATTACCATTCCACATTAATTAAAATACTGGATTATTGACAGACCTAGGAATTGTTGCAATAGTTATGCACATATGCTAATTATACACACAATTCTCAATATGTGGGTCCTAGACCAAACAACATCAGCATCTCCAGGGAGGTTGTTATATATGCAAAGACTTGTATCTCATCCTTGAACTGGTAAATCACAAACTCTGGTGTTATACTCCAGCAATCTATGTTTAACAAGCTATGGTGTCTTTTTAATACATAAACTTGACTAGGTTGAACTAATTTCCAAGAATTCCCTTTCCTGTATGCTTATGATTAGGAAGGATTGTAACAGAGATCGTATGAGATTTGTAGAGAAGAAATGAAGCAGCATGATTTTTAGGATCTCACATCTTGTCTCTTACCTACTGGCTCAACTCATTGGCCAGAATTAGTAACTGTGCCTGCAACTGCTTTCCTTTCCCCTGAATCATCCTTCAGTTTCTCCATCTCCTGGGCCAGGTGTGTGTGTGTGCTTGTGTGTTAAGAACCCACTCCAGCATGGCAAAGAGCAACGAGAACTTGTATGGGCTTAGTCCGTCTTTATGACATCCAGTTCTTACTTGGGGTATCTAGCTTGTTCTTGCTCTCCCCTACTTTACATAAAACTTTCTTTCTGATTGCCTGGCCTGTGAACTTTTAGCATCAGCATTAGACACAGAGAAAACAGTCTCGCAGAGTGTTTACCCAAGTTCCACAATTATGTAAGGTCAAGTATCTGTGATAAATCCCTGCTTCTCAATTGAATGCTGATTGACACACAAACACTCCTAATGATTCTGATGCATGCTAAAGTTTGAGAATCACTGCTATAGGAATATTACAAAGCATTAGAGAGATTATTTAGTAAAAAGCAAGACAATTGGTTCAAATTTAGGGTGAAAAATAGACTATAATTTCATACAACAACTAATAAACTTCAGGTAGATCAAAGACTTAAATGTGAAAAGTAACATATAATACAATGTGAATAATATAAAAGCATTTTTTCTAACATTGGACAGATAATTTTTTAAATAAGATACCAAAGAACAAAACATTAAAGAATAAATGATGGACTTGAATTCATAACACTTAAAAATTCTGTTCAGTGAATAACACTGTAGACAAAGTTTACAAATGGGTGGCAAACTATTTTTGATATTTTTAATTGCTGAGGAATGTATGTAAAAAAGAAAGGATATAAGAAATTCTTATAAATCTATGTTATAAAGGCAGAAAATTTTGATTGGCAGCATATGTGAATCATAATCTATAGAAGTGAAAATATGAATGATTAAGAATTACTTGAATATATGTATAATCCTAGAAATTGGAAAATACAAAATAAAGTAATAATGAAATTCCACTTAGTTTTATTTTTATTGTTGTCATAAAAAACTACCACAAACCTCATGGTTTGAAGCAAAAACAATTTATAATCTCATAATTATGTAACTCAGAACTTGAAGTTAGCTCAAATTGATTTCTCTGTTCTGGGTTTCACAATCAATGTATTGGCAGACAGGGTTCTTATTGGAAGGCTCTGGGAAGGATCTGCCTCTAAGCTCGTTCAGATTGTTGGCTGCAATCAGTTACTTGCAACTATAGAGCTGAGTTTCCCCTTTCTTTTCTGGCTGTCACCCAGGAGGCCACTTTCAGCTTCAAGAGGCCACATACATTTCTTGGCTCCTGATCCTCTTCTTCCCTCTTCAAAGCCAGAGATGTCAGGTCAAGTGTTTCCCATGATTCAAATCTCTCAGACCTCCCTTCTAGCTCATTTTTCTGCAGGCTCCCTTCCTCTTGGACTCAAACTTGTATCCTCCTATTTTGGTATTAAGAGCTTATGTGATTATATTGGCTCCACCCATATAATCCAGGACCACCTCTCTACTTTAAGGTCAGCTGTTTAGTGACCCTAATTTCATCTTCCAACTCACTGCACAGCTGTACCTAGATTAGTGTTTGATTGAATAACATAGGAAACATGTAGGTAGAGGCATCTTTATAATTCAACAGTTTCCATCAAAAATATTAGCAATAATTAATAAGTAAGGGCTAGCAATAATGTATTAAAATATGATCCTTCAAAGTATTTCTGTCAGGAATATAAATTTTGGAATCTATTTAAAGAGTATTTAAGTGTCATGTGTTTTCATGGATGCATATGGATATAATATGAAAGTGTGTGTGTTGAAAGCAAATTTGGAAGACAAATATTATAATAATGGGTATTTAAATCAGATGAGGGAGAATAAAATAAAAAAAAAAAACGTGAGGAAGAACTGTGGTATGCTGATAAAAATGTGACTTAAATGGAGAAGTGTGATTAAAACAATCATGTGCACCTGAAGGAAACAAATAAACCCATAAAAAACCAAAACCAAAACCAAATCTTCCTAGGAATACAAAATAACTAGGAGAAAAAAGTAGTGGAATAATAATATTTTTTTCTTTTTGTTTTACCTTCATCTCTTGTTCTACCTTCCCCTCTTCCTCTCAATCCAAACACACATTGAATTCTGTTCTTATATGCCCAAGGAGGCATGAAGTAGATTAAAATCAGAAATATATAGCATGTCATTTTGTCTTTTGTTTCTCAAAAGCTAAAATACTATTTATCTGAGGTGAGATCAGGGGGAGAAAATGGATGGGGTCTAAAGGGGGTCAAAGTTGGGGGTCTGTGGACATAGACTGAATTTCTTAAGAAAAACTAAAGGGAGAAATATTTTACATTAACATTCAAGATATTTTCATGAGTTGCAAAAAGAAGAAAGGGAGAAGAGAGTGGAAATAATTGGGGTGGGATATTCCCAAATTATTTCTTAACACTATCCAAGGAGAGGTAATAAGATCCCAGGGATATATTGCAAGCAGCCACATGAAAACATACAGAGCTCTATAGATGAAATACAAAAATGAGAGAGAGGCCATATTTGAGAGAGTCCTGTGGACATGAACTAGGGCCATCACAAAGGCAACTCACATGGATTGTTATAAAGGAATAATTGTGACATCATGTCCAAAATGTCTTGTCCTTGAATACAGAGGTTACATTTTCCACTGGCATGGCAAAATGAGGTCTAGACGTCAAATTAAATTGTCATTAATAGGAAATAAATACAGTTACATTATTGCACATAAGGATTTTTTAATTGGTATAATTGGTATTCAAGCTCACTGTAAGTATTTCAAGAATGATCGTGTGAATAAAAGCATCAAACTTGACATCCATTGGATTTTGCAATGTCACTGGTGATTTTAGTGGCATTTAAAATGAATTACAAAGTAAGAAAGTAGTGAGAAAGTTAAGAAGGAGATTTGTAACAACCATCTGTCTAAACAAACTTCTCTGTCAGATGTATGGTGGAGAAGTTAGAGCATGGCTGGAGAATAACTGAGGATTGAAGAGCTACCATATCTGACCTACAACTTATGTATGTCAATGGGAAATTCTAAATCTCTCTCAAATCTATGTACTTTTCTCTATTACTCCCATATCAACATCAGCCTAGTCCAAGGTACAATATTCAGTCTTCTAGAATAAAGCAATATTTTCATGATTTAGTCTAAATTTTCCTTTAAAAAATAAAACAAGAGAATATAAAAACATGATATGATTAAATTGACAGAGGAAGAATTCCAAGTATGGATTGTAAGAAAACTCAATGGAATTGAAGAGAAAATAGAAACCCAACAAAAAGAAACCTAACAACAATATAGGAAATGAATGAAAAATTCTCTAAAGAAATTGAAATACTATGGAAAAACCAAACAGAAATCTTGGAAATGAAAGAGGCTTTCAAGGAACTTCAAAACACAGTGGAAAGCCTCAAGAACAGAATGGATCACACAGAGGAAAGAATCTCAGAACTTGAAGGTAATATGTGCTAAACAAATTGGATGAAGAAAAAGTACACAGAAACAAGAGACAAGACCAAAACATACAAGAAATGTGGGATATGTAAAGAAACCAAATATAAGAATCATTGGCATTCCTGAGAGAGAAGAAGAAAATACATAAGGGCTAGAAAACTTATTTCATGGAATACTGGAGGAAAATATGCCTGGCTTGGCCAGAAATCTAGACATCCAGGTACAAGAAGCACACAGAACTCCTGGGAGACTCAATGTGACAAAGCAATCGCCATGTCATGTAATTATTAGGCTAACAAAAATAAACATGAAAGAAGCAATCCTTCAAGCAGTGAGACAAAAGCAGCAGATAACCTCAAAGGAAAACCTATCAGACTAACTGCAGACTTCTCAGCTGAAACATTACAAGCCAGAAGGGACTGGGTGCCTATCCTAAATCTTTTAAAACAGAATAATGGCCAACCTAGAATTCTCTACCCAACAAAATTAAGCTTCATCTATGAGGGAGAAATAAAGACCTTCTCAGACAAACAAACACTGATGGAGTTTGAGAAGACCAAAGCAGCCCTACAGGAAGTACTCAGACTTGCATTATACATGGAACAGCACATTAGACACCCTCCAAAGCAAAATCACTCAAGAGTTAAAGTCTAGAACGTGGTCTCCATGATGACTCAAGGAGTAAAACAAAACAGGAGGAATTTACCTAACAATATGAACAGAGATCTACCTCAAATATCAATCCTCGCAATAAATGTGAATGGCTTAAATTGTCCTCTGAAGAGACATAGACGGCCAGAATGGATAAAAATCCACAAGCCTAGTTTCTGCTGTCTACAGAAAACACATCTAACCAACAGAGATGCTTTCAGGCTCAGTGTCAAGGGATGGAAAACAATCTTCCAGGCAAATGGAAGTTGAAAGAAAGCAGGAGTAACTATATTTATTTCAGATAATATAAGCTTTAAAATAGCAAATGTAAGAAAAGACAAAGGTGAAAGATAATGGTGAAAGGGAAGATCCAACAAGAAGACTTAACAATTCTTAGTATTTATGCACCCAATGTAGGAGCACCCAGATACATAAAACAAACTCTGTCTTATCTAAATAGCCTGATAAACAATAACACCATAGTAGCCAGGGACTTCAACACCTCACTGCATGAACTGGACAGATCTTCCAAACAGAAAATAAGCAAAGAAATAATGGACTTAAAGGGAGTTCTAGAACAAAAAGTTCTGACAGATCTCTATAGAACATTCCAGCAAAATAAAGCCAAATGCACATTCTTCTCATCAGCTCATGGAACTTTCTCCAAAATTGATCACATACTAGGCCACAAATCAGACCTCAACAAATTCAAAAAAATAGAAATAATACTTTGGATCTTCTCAGATCATAGTGATATAAAATTAGAGTTCAATTCCAACAGAAATACACACCACTTCACAAAATCATGGAAATTAAACAATCTATTGTTGAATAACCATTGGGTAAAGGAGGAAATACACAGAGAAAAATCAAAACATTCTTTGAACTAAATGACAGCAGGCTTTAAATCCAATCCATAGTTCAGGATGAGAGTAGTAGTGTGGGATGGAAGGAAGGCAGAAAAAGTTCTACCCTTTAAGATACTATTGTATATATTCTTTACTACCTCAGAGACATACATTGTGTCTTTTACACAAATTTGAAGAGCTATATATGTTGTTCTCAGGAAACTCAAGTTTTGTAGAGTATGCTAAAAATGCACAATGCTAGGTGAATTAGCCAGGAATAGAAAGAAGAAAATTCAAGGTAACTGGAAATATAAGCAGAAGCAAAAAGCCCAGAAAATGAGGTAAACATTCAAAAAGCAACAATAGATCAGAGGAGAATAAAGCAAACATGAAAGAGTATTGTAGGGTAAGGCTGGAAATGGGGTGTCATCATAAATTTTGGAGAAACTTGTAAAGTGCCTCAAGAAATCTTTACCTAATGTAGTTAGAAATAAGGGAGTCTCAAATATTATTACAGGAAGGGTCTATAAAAGAATTGCACATTGGCAAAATTGTTCTGGCATTATGCTGCATAATTATACTGCTGGATGATCACTGAGAAGTTATAGCCAAAGCCCAGATATAACTTAATTAGGTATAAATTGAGGTGGAAGGATTTAAAGGAGGAGTTGGATCCATAAATAATTGAAAGAGAAAAAGAAGTAATAAAATCAAGAGAAAAAATAATGAAAAATAAGACACAGAATACAAAATTTATTCATTTTATGACAAATCTGTATTTGATCCAAAAGTATAGTGGATATAAGATAAATAAAATAGCCATTTTATATAAACAGCAATTGTTTACCTTCTTAACGATGTCATTTATGTTTTACATGATTTTAGGGTTTTGTTTTCTTTGCCACTGTATTGGTCATGAATGAAAAGATAAATTAGTCTCTATAATATGTTCCATGTATTTCTTTTTGTATCTCATGCAATTTCTGTTTTATGATTGTTGCTCCTAGGATAATTTTTGCATGAATATTCACAACTGTTATATCTTCATTTTATGAATTAAACTCTTTAGAATTATGAAGTGCCCTTGTTTATTTTACCCAATGTCTTTGGACTTACTTTTACTTTGCCCATAGAATACTGTTGTATCAGTTTCACTGTCTTTAATTTCACACTTTTAATATCTCTTTTAATTAGATTCACTTCTTATATACAAACTATAGTTTGTGTTTGTGATTTAACAAGAAAACCATTTATTTAATAGGGGTTTAAGCCACCTTGTGTCACATATTTGCTTTTAATTCTGTCATATTTGTTTTATCTTTTTAAACTTCTTTAAAAGTCTGGTTTCTTTGCTGTTTGTGTATGTGTTGTTCTCATATTTGGAAGATTATTTTTGTTGTAGTGATTAATAATTGTGAGAATTCTTTTGTCCTATATTTTCTTAATTCCTTCTGAGAGGCAATGACAAAATTAACATGTTTCCTCTGGTCTCATCCCTTTCTCTTTTCTCTAACACACAATATTAGCCAGTAATAGAATCTATTTTTGTGATACACTTGTACTGCTAAATATGCTTATTATCCTACTACTTCTTCTGTTCCATGTAGTGATATAAACTCCTCTTCCTTTTCTTCACTTTTCCTTGTTCTTCTGATGTGACCTCAGGGACAAGTGCCAAGCTTTCGGTAATAGAATTTGGCCATCCTGGGTGGGCCTTAGGCACCCCAGTGGAACAGCACCCCATGAGTGCTGGAAGAGGCAGGAAGCAGCCCAGGGTAAAGCCATGGGTCTTCTCTAGCAGGAGCAAAGCCTTTTCACAGTGAGAATTCAAGGGACCACCCCAGCAGCTGCTGGAGTCTTTTTAACTCTGGGGAACTCCTGTCGCCCCTCACTGAAGTAGATGCAGCTCCCTGCCCCCTGAATTGAGTTGAAGAGAAGGAAATGGATTTGGGAATGGTTGCAACAGCCTCAATCTGGTCTTTTTGTTTGAATAAGTTCCCTGGTGTGCACATGTAGACCTTGATTCCACCTATTTGAGAGGTTTTTAGAACTTCCTGTTCTGTGGCAGGGCATTTTGTTTGGTTGTTTGACCACACTGTTTGGGGTAGAAGTCATGAGGTTAAGTGGAACTAGGGAAGCTGCTTTGGATTTGGAGTTCATTTATGGTTACCAGGGAACCAAGGGGGATTGGGAAATGTTTGTTCTCAACTGAGAGGATTTGGTTCTCATTTTGAGTGGTTCTCATTTGTTTGGTAGGCCTTAGCATTTTGTGTTGGGAATTCCTTATAATATCTGTGTTTGTTATTTGTGAGTTTTGTTTCAATGTGGGAGGCTCTGTTTCTGATCCATCTGAAAGTTCCTCGGGAAAAATTTTGGCTGAATGGTCAATTTATAAGTATAAACCTATGTCTAAAGAAAGAATAGTGTATTGTTGTAATACCCATTGGCCAACGTTATGTGTTTGGGGTGTGAGGAGAAGTGGACATTGAATGGAGCCATAAATTTATATATTATTTTACAACTGAAATTATTTTGTCAAAGATCAGGTAAATGGATCAAGATTCCATATGTACAGTCTTTCATGCAATTGCATTATAAAGAGGCTGAAAGGCCTGGGACAAAATTAATGGTACAAAGGAAACTTCCACCTGTAGTTAAAGAGGGGAGCCAGACCCCATATGATAAAATTGAGGAGGAATTAGCCATATTAGACCTCATGAACCCTTTCAATCCAAACTTTTCTGAACATCCTCCCCTATCATTGGCTCCCACATACCAACCACCACTGGTGCAAGGGCCCACAGGTATGGGACAGATTCCTCATTACTGTACCTCCCCAGATTATGACTTGGGAATAGGAATAGGCCCCCTTTCTGAGACCCAGCAGGGAACTCAATTTGGCCAGAGGGTGCCCATAGCTGGGGCAGGGCAATTTCCATTGTGGAAGTACCAAGAGGAGGCTTGAATGTGCAAGGACAGCTGGCAGGGTGTTATTGGCCCCCATTTTGTACCTTGGATTTATTGAATTGGAAAAAGTCAAATCCAACCTATAGAGAGGACACTCAGAGAATGACAGAGTTGTTTACAACCATCTTTGCTATGCACTGTCCCACTTGGGTGTATGTACAAACCTTACTGAATATGTTACATACTGCAGATGAGCATCAACTAATGATGGACATGGCCAAGGAGGAGGCACAGCATCTCCATGGGGAGAATCCTAATCATACCACATAACCCAAATGCTTGCTGCTGTTCTTATGGCAGAACAAATTAGGATCCTAATGTTGACACAGACAGTGTGAGGATAAATCATTATGAAAGTGTATACTGGCAGTCCTCTGGAAGGGAGTGCCTAGACAAAGGAATATAAATAGAGTCTGAGAGTTACAGCAGACAGTTAATAAAGATTCCTCTGAATTTTTGGAATGCATCTATCAGGCATATGGAAAATATAGATGCATACATATACAGAGCCCTTGAACACCTGTGCATGGCAAAAATGACTTTTATAGGGCACAACCCTCCAGATACAAGGAGAAAGCCACAGCCTGTGGAAGTAGTAATTGGCATGAATCCCTCACAGCTGGTTGATATTGCATTTAAAGTATATAACACCAGGGAAGAACAGAAACTGAAATCTATGTGTGTTCTGTTAGCTGTGCCACCCAAGGGTCCTTTGAGACAGTCAAAAACAAATGACAAGAAAAGCCATCCCAGGGTGGGGTACAATCAGTGTGCTTTTTGTAAAGAGGATGGACATTGGAAAGAGCACTGCCCAAAGTTACAAAGGGCTCCAGGTAACAAGAAAGCCCCAAGAGGGCAAATGGTCTTTTGAGTCTGGGACTTCAATGAGAATGAGGGGACCCAGGGCTCCATGCCTCACTAAGGGCTCCAATCCAAATATCCCCACAGGAGCCCTGGGTAAAATTGACAGTGGGGACTTGATTAGTAGATTTTTAAATTGACACTGGAGCTACTTTTTCTGTCCTAAAATCTAAACTATCTTCCCTTAATGAAGATATGGTGGCAGTGGCTGGGTTGAATGGACAAACTCAGCAATGATCCATGCTCCAACCTCTTGAGTGCCAGCCAGGAGAACAAAAGATGAGACGCAGCTTGTATTACATGCCATACTGTCCAATAACTCTCCTAGGAAGAGATTTGTTATGTAAGTTGAATACCCAAATAACCTTTTCTTCAGAGAAGCAACAGCTCCACCTATAGATCCAACCTGAAAACGCTCACTGGTTTCAAGGTCTACTCACAGACAGAGAAGACAAAGCAAATTCTGTTCCCCTCGAGGTCTACCAAAAAGTGAATAAGGCAGTATAGGCTGACAGGACCCCAGGATGGGCAATAACAGCCACACCAATTATCATTTTATTAAAAAAAGAAGCCTCTCACGCCCTCATAGGAAACAATATTCTGTCAAAAAGGAAGCATTGAATGGAATGCAACCCATATTGAACATATTTCTAGAGCATGAACCAGTTCATCCCTGTTAGTCCCCTTATATAATAATACACCAATTTTACCCATCAAGAAGATCCATACCAATGAGTATAGTTTTGTGCAGGATCTACATGCAATTCAGGATATTGTTCAAGACATACACACTACAGTGCCAAACCCATATATTCCTTTGACAACAATACCAGGTAGTATGAATGATATCTGCCACCAGATTTAAAAGATGATTTCTTTTGTATTCCTTTGAAAAAGGATACCCAACTCCTTTTTACATTTGAATAGCAGGATCCTGAGACTAGGATGACATCACAGTACTGCTGGACTGAGTTGCCTTGGGTTTAAAAACTCCTATCCTGTTTAGTGAAAGTTGGCAAGAGGCTTGTGGAATCTGCAATTGGATCAAGGGATTCTGTTACAATATGTGGATGACTTACTTATAGCTGGCACTGATTATGATCATTGTCTTGCAATACAGTGGCTGTGCTAAATCATCAAGCCTCATGTGGCTATGAAGTGTCACACAAAAAGGCACAGATTTAAAAACAGCAAGTTTCTTATTTGAGATTCCAAATTAGCAAGGGAACCTGCAGCTTAATGTGAGACTGAAAGCAAGTCATCTTGAATCTTAAGGTGCCTAGAAATAAAAGGCAACTGCATGGGTTCCTAGGAATGGCAGGGTTCTGTCTCTTCTGGATCCCAAGCTTTGGACTAATACCAAAGCTCTTGCATGAGGCCTTTAAAGGGACAGATGTGGGGCCCCTGATCTGGACCACAGAATGTCAAAATGCCTTTGAGAGGCTAAAGCAGAGTCTTATGACTGCCCTTGCTTTGGGGATGCCTGATTTGCAGAAAAAATTTAAAGTATACATTCATGAAAAACAATGGCTTTGGAGATTTAGCACAGATGCTGGGACACATCCCAGTGACATACTTGTCAAAAGAGCTGGATAATACTGTGAGAAGATGGCCTCCTTGCCTCTGGGCAGTGGCACCTACTTGTGACTTATTGCAAGAGGCTGAAAAATTCACTTTAGGACAGCCTGTTGTAATGTATGCATCCCACAAGGTTCTAACTTTATTCAGACAGAAGAGGCATTATTGGCTGACTATAGGAAGGCTGGGAAAATACCATGCCATCCCTTTGGATAATCCAAACATTAAATTAAAGCTGTGTCCACTCTCAATCCCACCAATATGTTGCCAGCTGAAGACTGAGCCTTTGCAGCATGACTGTTTAGAAATTCTGGAGGTGGTCTATGCTACCAAGATGGATCTGTCATATCAGCCAATACCACAGCCAGATTGGGACCTTTGCACTGATGGAAGCAGTTTTATGTACAATAGACAACAAAGGGCTGGATGTGTGGTAGTCATGGAACAAGAAGTGGTGAAAGAAATGGCACTGCCACCTGGGACTTCAGTCCAGAAAGCTGAGCTTATTGCTTTAACCAGACCTCTTCAATTATCCAGAGGGAAAATGTAAACATTTATATGTGCTCATGGTGCCATTTGGAAGAAAAGGGGCTACTGACAGCGGAAAATAAGGATATTAAGTATGAGACTAAAATAATGGCCCTGATACAGGCCATAACTGGGCCCAAGCAGGTAGCCATCATGCACTGTCCTGGTCATCAATAAGGGGAAAATTATATTGCCAAAGGGAATCAGACCACTGACAGGGCCACTAAGAGGGCCACTAAAAGTGATCTATTTCTAGGAGCCTTGATACCCCAGTTGGATTTAGATCACTATAACCCCACTACCCTGATTAGGATGATAAAAGAGCTAAATATTGGGGCTTTGACACTTGGGATGACACAGCTAGGTGGAGACATAATTCCTATGGACTCATTCTTCTACCCAAAGCCTTGATTTGGCCCCTTATGAGGCACCTACATGAATACACACAGTATGGGCGTGATACCTTAATGGATTTGGTGGGACCTCATTTGAGAGGACCCTGTTTGCAACAAACTCTACAACCACTGACTCAGAACTGCCCTCTATGTGCTCAAAACAATCCAAAAACAGAAAAGCAACCTGCTGCACAAGGGACTCAACATGTGGGGACCCACCCTTTCTATGACTGGCAAATTAATTTTGCTCAGATGCCTAAAATGACTGGAAATTTCAAATATTTCTTTAATAGAAGTAGTTAAGCATTGAAGAAACAATAATTATTTAAACAAATCTAAGGACAGTTTTGAGACAGAGCAAGGACCTATCTTAGGGGCCTGTGTGGTCCCTCAAGCATGGAAATAAAGGAAAATCCTGGGTTCCTTCAGGGCAAGTTCCAGGCAACTGGCTAGCCTTGAAAAGTAAATGGGCCACAAATAAGAAGGAATTGAGAAATTGAACTCTGATTGCCATTCTTTGCTCTACATTTCCCAGTAAGGAACCTCTCACACCCATCTTAACATTCCTTTCCCCTAATCCAGTAATCTCTGAATCTACCTATGTCTACTCTCCTCATCAGTATACTGAATTTTTTGGCCAGGCCAAAAATTTTGCCTGTCTGAAATGTACCCTTACCTTTAAAAACCCTAACTTGTAAACCATTGAGGCATTTAAGGTTTAAGAATTAACTGCTTGTTCTTCTTTCATGGTGCCCTGCATAAAAATGCCCCTTTCTCCCTTGGCAACCCTGGGTTCCAGTGTCTGGCTTTACTACGCTTGGTGTGCAGATCCCAATTTGGTTCAATGTTAGTCTGAGAAGAAAACTAGGTACATAAGGTTAGGAGTGCTGAGGTACTTGAGTTATATTCTTAAGTACACCATTCTTATTAGAGTATTGTTTCTCTTTGAATTGATCACCACAGTTTTGATGAGTGCTGTTGGAATAAAACATGTTCTGAGAGGCATAATCAAATAGTAACTTTCTACCAAAAAAGTGATTTTTAAAGTTTTGAAAGCCACTTTAGCAACTTATTTTTAAATTTAAAAATTATGTAAAAATTATGTCTTTGTGTTCTCAAATACAGAAAAAAAAAGCCTAATAAATTTAAATTGAATCTGATTATTGTTCTTGTAGTTTGCAAACTCATACTTTATGTGGCCTATTTAATTTAATAATTACTTACAATTATTCTTAATTTTGGAAAAATTTTCAGCTTAACCTCAAAACTTTTTCTCCTACTTTTTAAGGAGTACGTATTTTACTGTTTTCTATCTAGAATAATGGTTCAGTTTGTTATTGAAACCAAAAGGGAGCTTCAGCCTAGGTCCATTTTCTCTCTGCACAAAAATCTAACTGTTCAGACAAGGAGGACTGCCCATGAAGAAAGAAATTTTTAAATTTGGAAGATATATCTTGAGGAACAGGACTAAGGATATCATTTTCTTTTAAAGGAGGGGCCACGTGCTTTTGGGCAGATTAAGAGGGATGGTGAGTGTTGATGTCAGGAAGTCTGCCCTGGAGCCTTCAGAATCTCAACTCCTTTGTCTTGCAGAAAATCCACCATTTCTGGAAAAAACTCAAAATGTCAAGTAGTTAAGGGAGAGGATTATAAAAAAACATATAGGGATCATTAAAATTTGTTCATGGAACTGGTTACAAGTTCTTTCCAAAATACATGGATATTTTAATAAAAATGTGTGAGCCTACAATACTAATTTTCTTTTAAAAATATTTTATATACAATTTTACTTCAGTGTTAATTATATCTATATATAATAGTTATATGGATATAATTAACACTGTTTCCCCTTCCTACTTTAATATTTCCTTTTTCGCTATTTACCTGCTTGCTGTAACTTGTTAAAGTTTCAATTCTGTCCTTCTTTCTTATTGATACATCACTTTGATGAAACAAAGATATATTTCTCTTGAACTAAAAATAGAGAATTAAAAAGAAAAAAATAGATATATACATACATGACATATATTGTATATGAGATAGATATATGAGTTTATGTGAGTAAAAATGCATAAAACACAATTGTAAACACTCTGGTTGTTGTTTCATGTGGTTTTGGGCCCAGTCACATGAGCTGTGTCTTGGGTTGCTTCTCCACTCTACTTTAAACCAATTCTGTAGGGGACAGAGTAAAAGGCGAGAGCTCAGTCCACTGATTACACTTAATGAGAAGAGAGAAGATAATCAAGATACTATGTTGAGTCAAGAGAAATTGTTGATTTTTCTCTTCTTTCCCCCAGTAATTTTTAATTGCATGTACTTCCTTTGTAGTTACAATCTTACCTTCCTTCAATGGCTTATTGAGAAAAACTCTGACTGCACATTTCTAACAGCCACAGGTTAGTAAGCCTCCTTCTATTCTAACACAGAACAGATTTCCTGGAGATTCATACATAATAAGACTTTTGTCACCTTCTCCAGTGGTCTAAAAAAATGTGACCTCTCTCATCAGGGTGTTGCTTTTGTCTTTTTACCTAATATATGGAAGCCCATGTGGTATAGAACAAGAGCTATTTTAAGCTCTTCCTGGTTTATTAATCACACGTATGATTCTCCACTAACTATTGCTCCCTGTCCATCAAGCAGTGAAGTAAAGGAAGTGGGTGTGTCTACCAGTGACATTATTGAGATTTATATGGCTAAGTAGTTCTCTGGTTAATAAGATGGCACAGCAGAGCTGCCAGCTGAAATCAAATTGAAATAACACAGTGTACCCATCAGATTTTCCAAATGCTGTCTAGGCCTGGCAAAGGAATTAAATATTATTAAAGGCATCTGTATCCTATAAGCTGGGAACAGAACTCAGACAATCTGACTTCAGGTCTGTTTATCAGTTGACCCATTGTTTTGTTTCTCTGGCTTTGACTCAGGTGAAGGAGCTGAAAAAATTTCACCCCAAAATATGACTGCTTGGTATAAAGAATATTTTGAATTAAGGCCCTTAAAGATTAACAGACCCTTGGAAGAGGCGTGCTTTCTATCTGCATAAACCAAACTTCTGTTCCTCTCTCTGTTATCTTAATATATTGCAGGAAAGAAGATCAAGAATGCAACCAGACCTGGCACAAATAATTTAAAACATCATACCTGTATCTCAGGTAAATTTACATATCAGTCTATTTCCCTCATCCATTCATCTCTCTAGCAACCATTTATTACTACTCATCTCCCTCTTGGCTCTAAAAGAGATAAAAATATCTGAATTTCATTAGCATATTGGATAATCACTCTGTGATCCTCCCCATGTGCATGGTAAATAAAATTTTCTCTTGTCTCTTATTAATCTGCCTTAATTGTGAGTTGTTCTTTCAGTGAACTTTCAGGGGAAAGGGGAAGTTTTCCCTTATCCCTACACAGGTGAAGAGCAAAAATGATCCAAAAACAAAACAACCAGAAAGACAAAGAAACAGTCTTGACTGACAAAGGCTTTCAATAAATATTTGTTTAAATTCACTCATTCACAACTAAAATACTTATTTCTGTGTAATATAACTGTTATCATCTTACATGGTACTGTATTGAGGAGAAGGTGGGGGGCCTGCATCTTCTTATTTCTGGAGGGGGACACATAAACCATTCTAGGTTCCACTCTGTTCTTGTTTTCCCTTTAACAATGAAGAAAACTACATTATTCCATAGGAAAGTATTAGATAAAAAACAAGGTGTGAAATTGGTTCCTAAAGCCCTAACACCAGTATGTCTAGTCAATTTCTAAAGATGTTTCAATGCTATTATAACAGAGGGAAAGGCCTGGACAACAGTAAAATGTTTTATAACCTGTCTCTTTGAACTCCCCCTCCCCACCTCTTTTTGGGAATTAAAACTTGCATCCCTGCCCAAGGAAGGGCAGGGGAGCATTGTTTGTTTTTTGTACCACAGGAGATGGCTCAGTGGAATTGTCTGGGCAGAGGTCACGAGATTGTCTTCTCAGGAGATGGGGTCAATCACAACCATCAACTATAGTTAAGCAGCAATAGTCCCAAACTGAAACCCCCCATTTAAATGCTTTGTATTTCTGCTTATAGGGAGAAATGTGGTACTTTAAGATGAGAGTCTGCCATACCCCTCATTTGCCAGCCAATTAATAAACTCTCCTTTCCTTCTCCTCAAACCACTTGTCATTGTTCCTCTGATTCAGCCACAGGAACAAGTGATAAGTTTCTGATAATACCATTAGGAGAAATACCTTGAACCATGTTGATCCAACCAAAAAAATGAAATTAGCAAGTTATAAATATTTTTAAAAATCTGGAAAACTGTTAAAATACAACACCTATCTTTTTATCTTGCTGAAAAGATTCATATAGATATTTTTGATGATGTAAAATAATATTATTTGTGCCTTCAGAGATTAAACTGCATAGGACAGGCACTACGGCAGTCCAGTGGCTTAAATTACCTGAAACCCCCCAAAATATTTTCTCTCTTCTTCACTCCTACCTGATAAAATAGAAGCAACTGAAAAAGAAGTTCTGCATGATGTTCCCCACACATCTTCCAGTCCCTGTATATACCCATATATCCTGCCCTCTAGCTTCATATAATTTTTTTCTAATTGTATGCTTTGAGGTAAGAGAGACTCATCCAATTTTACCCTGAACCTCAGTCACTATTTTTTATTTTAGATTATCATTCCCAACATCATCAAAATTTCCCTGTCTACTCATTTTCCTCAACATAAACATGTCAGAATATCTCATATTTTTTTAAAAAATTCCCTTTAATCTCATAACTACCTACACCTACCAAACTCTGCTTCTGCTTTATTTTGCAGCATAACTCTTCAAAGTAGTTGCATCCACTTCCTTTTCTACCCCTCTCTTTAAAGATGTTCCAATGAAGCTTTCATCATGATTATTGTGTTGAAAACACCCTAACTCACCAATAGGCCTTTTTATTTAACTCAATGTACAATTTTTAGTGTTATTTGTGACACTCAGTAGTATTTCACACACTTGATTATTCATTTATTCTTGGATGACTTTCTTCTTTTGGGTTCTGAGACATCACTTTCTTGTTTCATAACTACCTCACTGCTCATCCAGTCTATTCTCATTTGCCGATTCCTTATTTTCCAAACTTCTGAATATTTGTGTGATACAGGGTTTAGTCCCCTGATATCTTTTATTCTTTTGTTTTTAATTTACGCTAACACTTTAAGTGATCTCATTCACTCTATCTTCAGACAAGAACTCTCTCTGACTTTAGTAACAGATATCACATACCTACTGAACATAGGTACTTGGATATCTAAAAGGCCTCACAAAATTATCATTTGTAACTGAACTGATTTCCACCAAGAATCCTGCTCCTCTTGCATTGTTCCTGTCTCTTGAAATGACAAAAGTATCTCACAGTTCCTTAGCCAAAACACCTTGGAGTCATCCTTAACTTTTCTCTTTCTGTGAGACTCAATAGCCAATCACTCAGCTTTACCTACAAAATATAATCTGGATTCAAACTACTTCACATCACCACCAGGATAAAATAATGGTCATAATCACCATTTTATCTCACCAGGATTATTAAAATAGCTCAATAACTTGTCTTCCTTCTTCTAATTTTGTTTCTTAGGAATTGATTCTGACACAGAAACCCTAGGGAAAGTTGATCACTTCTCTTTTCAACTCTCCTATGGGTTCTGCAGCTCACTGAGAATAAAAGCTAAATCCTTAAAATGATCCATAAAGCCCTACAAGTGCTAGACACCCTCCCCTCACTATCACTTTCTTCACTTCCTTTGCTCCAATGACATTAACAGCTTTGCTACTATTCAAACTCACCAAGCACTTAAAACTCTGGCCCAGCACTTAATATTCTTTTTCTCCAGAATGCACGTCTTAGATAGAGATGCTTCTCAGATTATATTTCAACAAACCCATTCTAACTTGGAGTTGATATTGAGAATCATCTAGCTCAGAGATTCTTTCCTCAGCCATGCCCAGTCTACTAGTGAGCCTCCCTAACATAATAATTATATATTTATTTTTAATTTATCATCTGATAATTCAACATTCCTGCTATATCTAAGTCTGATTCTGATGCTTGCTCAGTTTCTTCAAACTGTGCTTTTCAACTTTATTGTGCCTTGTAATTTTTTCTTGATAGCTGGACATGTTATACCTGATAAAAGGAACCAAGAGCAATATGGTACGTGTGGGAGGAAGAGAAGCATTGTTTAGTCCCAGGTCTCAGTGTTTTAGTGAGCCTGTGCCCCTGTACTATAAACTTCCCAAGTGCTTCATAGTCCCGCTCCTTCCCTTAGGTGAGACAGGATGCCTAGAGGGGGATGGAGTTGTGTATTTTTCTTCTTCAACATGGAAGGCCAGAATCAACTGGATTGAGTGTTTCCCTTTTTCTCAGGCCAGTTAGAATATGATAAAATCCTAATAGCTTAGGCCCAAGTGAAATAGTTTCTCTTGAGGACAAGCCTGCTTAAGAGGAACAAAATACTCTGATGTATTTCAAAGTGTACTTCTCTCCCTCTCCATGCTAGAAGCCCAAGGGGATTTTTCTCCGTCCTTATTGTGAGAACCTGGTTGAGTTCCTCAAAGTAAAACTCACAAAAGTGTGAAAGCCCCCCTATCACCCCAGGACTGGATTCCCCTGGAGTTTTTAACTGTCTTGCCCACATAGAGCCTGTAACAATTTGTCCATTATGGTTCAGGTTTTCCTACACAGTTTCTGCTCAGGGGTTTCTGCTCTGATAAGTTGTGATTCTCAGTATCTGCCCATCTTTCTCTGCAATTTTAGGGTCAGCAGTTTGCCCTGTGACCTCACCTCTCTGATGGATCCAAGAAGAATTATTGATTTTTCTATTTATTCAGCTTTTTACTTGTTGTTAGGACAGAGTAATGACTGCCAAGCTCCCTACATGATGGACCAGAAGCTAGAAAATTCTATGTTTACTTTTTAAAGTGTATTTTGGCTTTTTAGAATAATCCTTCATTCAATGACATGAGGAGAAGGTGTTTGTCTGCTTTTAAATATCTAGTAGCATACAACAAACATAAATACTTATAATATTACTATAATTAGGAAAAATACATTTGTAGGATTCTTCTTATAATAACTATGTTTACATTATTTAAAAGACTACTTTTTCACAATGGAATAGTTAGGAGATTTGAAAAGTGAGGATATCAACTAGAGGTTAGTTAACTGAGCATGAGATAAGTACCAAACAATAAATTAAAGCTAGATATTAGAAGGTAAAATACCTTCTTTTTCTGTGTTGTTTTTTTATACCAGTTCAGTACCTTTCTCACTTTATAACCATTTGGGGCTTCTATCACTAAGGGTTGAGTAATGACTTGTTGACAGTTTTTATTTATACAGAGTATCACATTATTCTTCTGAGATCTCTTATAAAGCAGTTAAATAACACACACATACACACACGCAAACACACACACACACTCAGAGCCAAGGTACTCAATTGTTGGTCAATTTTAAAGCTTACTTTCAAGAATGCAATTATGCAATTAACAGTTTCTTTGGCTTTTATTCACCTTCTTAGGTACAATTAACATTATTTTCATAGCTGGTATTAGAAATTAGAAGACTACGTATTTAGGATTTCACATATTTCCTCTGAATGCTTTATTTGTTTCAAGGAGAACTTATTGGGTCTATATAATTGTTGAAAGCAAAACAAATTTTGAAATAACTGTTTATTCTACTATTCATATGAGTTGACTTGATTTTTAAAATTAGTATGTTCCTTTAGTGAAAATAAATAAATAAATCTATTATTTATTATTGAGCTAAACTATCCCCAATACTTAGGTAATTTTTTTTCCTCTTCAAGAAGAAAAGAGTGAACCAAAAGGGAGGGCTTTTCAATAAAGTAAAGAAAACACTTAATAAGTTAGACACATCAATGTTAATTGGTAATGTTAAGATTTTTAATATCATTGATATTCATCTTTAGAGTGAGATATTTGTCCCCATATATGAAGGACATGTAAAATAGATATCATCTATATAGTTGTAGAAAATAAAATTTATTTAGTATAGTATGTTGGCAAAATTGCTAACTCTAACTATATGCCATTTATAAATAAATAGCATTTGAATATAATAACTTAATGTTTTTTCTCATATTTATAAGTTCAGGGCGGCTTAATGTTCTAAAATCTAGTGGCTGATTGGTATAAAAGCTTAATAGTTTGAGACAAATCCAATTTGATTCTCTGCATTTCTAGAGTTGATTCATTTCCTTCTATGTTAATGTTTTCATTGTCAATGATACGTCTCTCTGCAAGACAGAATGTTCCAATTGCTTCATGATAAATAAAAGCAATGCTGATTTTGCTGCCAAACAAATTTTTCCAGAATTAACATAAAGGCCAGAAATGACTGTCCTGTTGGATTTGAGGAAGCTACAATGTCAAAATCCAATCTAGCTGTCCTTTTCCAAGTGCGCCACGGCCATTAGGAGGACCTCTCAAGTGCAATCTTGGTGCAATTGAACCCTACTGACGCACTCAGAAGGTACTTTTTTGACTGCTTGTCCTGCTGACCATCAAATATGGGTAAGATAATAAAAATAGCTTGACTTTGTATAAACAACTTGAAATCGTTCATAGAATTATAAATAGATACATATGGAAATTTATAAAAATAGTTTAGGAAACATGTTGATTTTGAAGATGAGTGATAAAGAGTGAAGAGAAAGTTGAATATGGAGCTACACTAAACTGAAATCTGGCACCGAGGAACAATTTTTCCCACAGTGTAAATTCTGTGATATTGAAAGCTAAGCTGTCAAAAAAAAAAAAAATTCTGTAAACAGAGATTCATGGTGTGTATTTCTCATTGTTACTTTCTGAAAAGGACTGTTGGATAAAATTACTCTTGAGATGGATTGTATGGTTTTCTTTTCAGTCATTTACCCAGCGTGGAGTGGATAATGTTGTTTCACATTACTACATTTTAGTTATAAAAAATTTATACAATCAGGGCTAAATAAATAACTTCAAAATACATGAACAATGCCATTTACTAAGAAAATTGCTTAAAACCACACCTGACTAATTTGGCAAATTTGAGAAGGCACTGAGTTTGGATTGGAAGACTAATTTAAAATGGTCAGGTCTTGAATTTGGCAGTTTTTCTTTTAAAATTTCTAATAGTTTTAAAATGAGGATTTTTGAAGGGAGCCTGAATTCTATAAAACTATTTTAAGTCCCTAGATATCAGGTGAATATTTGTAGTTTATACATCATATGCATATATACATGCAAAATTTATTTTCCAATTATACTTGTTATATACTTGTTAAATCAGTTTTATTATATGATCAGCCAAGGAGAGATTTAGTATTTGTATTAACTAATGATTCTCATTTTTCAGGTTGTTGGGAATGGCTTAACACATATTTTCCTTCTGAATAAAAGAATAACATGGATGGGTTATGCTCCTGAAGACCCCAATAGGGACTTGGATAAGCAAAATTTCAGCTTGAGTTACAGTAGCAGGATGTTTTGATTAAAATTTAAAAAAAAAAAGCCTATACTAAGTTGCAGAAAAATAGCAATGTATTAGCTAAGAGAGGTAGGACCTACCTTCTAGAGTCAGTTGCTTCAACAGTAAGTCCACGAGATCATTAAGAAGCCACGTGCTTTACTTATCTTTTCTGTGCCTTTCACAGATGAGAAGTCTGGTTGTCCTGTGCATAAGAAGGATGCCCACAGAATCAGTACTGCATTGTCTTAGTTCATCAGTGTTCTATAACAGAATATCATAGATTGGGTGGCCTAAACAACAAACATTTATTTCTCACAGTTTTGGAGGCTGGAAAGTGCAAGATAAAGGCATCAGTAGATTCAGTGTCTGGTGAGGGCACACCATCTGGTTCACAGAAGGTGGCTTTTTGCTGTGTCTTCACATGGTGGAAGGGGTGAGGCAGTTCTCTGGAGCTTCTTTTGCAAGGGCACTAATCCCATTCATGAAGGCTGTACCTTAATGACCTAATCAACTCTCCAAGGCCCTACCTCCTAATACCATCACTTTGGAGGTTAGAATTTCAACATATGAATTTGGAGGGGACACAGCCACTCATTCTATAGAACACATGCTTCCTTTATCATGTCTAATGTAGAGGTAGACTCTGACTTCATAATGCCCTTTTTAAGAATGAGTAATAACTTTCTCAGAAACTATAACAGTTGCCTGATATTTTATTAGTCATCAGTATCCTGTGGCTATTTTTAAACTGATAATTGGCCAGTAGAATGAAACTATTCTTAGTCCAATCTACATTATTGCATAAATTGAGGTCAGTTCTTCAAATTGCATTGACATTATTTAATAGGTGAGAAATTGAATGGATATCAGGAAGTCAGTGCAATTGTTGACTGCAAGTCCATCCCCCACCAAACTACTATGTCCAGAAATTCTGCGTTCTTCTAACTAGAATATTATCCCAATCAACCTACAGGGGAAAATTCTTCTATATTGTTCATTGAGTATGGTGGAATCCTAGAAAGAACTGCAGTGTGAATGGGTGCGTAAGTACCTACTTCCTCAAAGTCACCCCAGTCGACCACGTCATAAAAATAAAAAGAGCGAGTTTACTAAGACAAAGTAGCTTCATGACTAGTTTCCTAATCTCCAAAGGAGCCATCAGCTTCTCACATGTCTCTTTAATTTAGAAATCTTGCAACCACACTTGTAACACACTTTTAGCTTTGTTACAGTCCTCTGGTTCTGTAAGTCTCCATTACAAAAGGTCCAACGTACACTTTTCTGTTTCAAGCTTTGCCTCCTCATACCATATTTCTATACTTATTTGAAGTCTATTGACTTATTTTTCTAAAATTTAAAAAAAGGCATGCTTCCCACTTTATATAAGTTCATAAAGGCCATCCATTTGTTTAAGAGAAATATTCAAGCTCCACTATGGTATAGCATACTGTAGGGTCATATCGAGCTCACACTGAGTTCACCCAGACTTTCTTATATGAAATAAAAAGAGAAAGAAGATAACACTAGTATTGGCAATGCTGTTCTTCAGGACAATGGATTACAGATCCACAAAAAATAAGTTAAATAAGGTCCAAATAATAAATATGTATTGCAGAATCCTGTAGTATAAAACAATGAATGATATATGTTTACAGAAATTGCTGAAGAAGAAAATATGTTCAAATGATCAAACAAATATATGATGACTTCATCAAGAGTTTTAAGAAAATAAACCGAAAAATTAACTAAAAGTCTATGATAACTTAGAATATATTTGTCTACATAAGACAAAAGTGAAAGTGCAAATAAAAAGAACCAATAAATTAAAATTTTCAGTAATTTGTTGAAATATTTCAAAGGATAAAACACTTGAAGAGTTTAATTTCAACACAGCATTCTTCCATGGAATTATGCCCTCTATGTTATTGTATTCACTATTACCAGGTAAGACTATATAAGTAAAACAATGTACTATCTAGTATGGTTACTTTGAAGAGATTTTAAAGGGATTGTTGAACTTTATTCTCTTTTCTTCCTGATATGCTAGCTTCAATGTTCACACTCTTTTCATAACTACCTCTTCTTTCTCAAATCCTCAATATTTCTGCCCTTTACTGCACATTTTGTTGGAAAATGCAGCTCTCTGGACTTAAAATATTAAAATAACTTCTATTTGAAAAGCTTGTGGAGGCTTCAGGTACTAGATCTTGACTAAGTAATTGTTTCTCTCCAGCTCCCTCTGAATAAACAATGTATCTGTTTTTAAAAAAGGAACAAATCCATAACTATGTTGAGAACCTATGAGAAATGAGTGAAGAAAAATAAAGCAACAATATTAATAACAATTGTTAGAAGAGTGATAAATAAATATTCATCATTGAAAAAAAAATCTCTAAGCTTAAAGTGTTAGTGTGAGCATAAAGGAATATGGAAGTGGCTTTCCAAAATTTGATTATGTAGCAATATCATTTTTTAGCCTGTGCTTACTGGAAATATATGTGTGTATAAATATAAATATTTATTAGTTATATATTTAATACATATATAAAATAAAGACATTTTCATTGAGATTAAAATTAAATAGTTTAATATTTTTAAAACTCTAACTGATTACCTTGCCATTGACCCCAGGATGTATGAATCCTACATAAGCCTTATAGACCATAGGATTATGGAGAATAATTAAGAGTAATTAATTAAAGGACTATAGCTTGATGTCTGATTTATTTCTATCCTCCCTACCTACACATGCTGGTGTATTGCCAATTGGTATAAACTCATCATGCTGGAATAGCTCTTTTTCTAAAGGAGAAGACTCTTTGGGAAAGTGACCTACACAATAATGGGGGAATCCTAGTTCTGTATTTCTCTACCTAGTGTAGACTTCCATTTACAAATATAACTGAATTACCAATTGCTATGGACTGAATCTCTGTGCCTCCACCCCAAATTCATATCTTAAAATCTAATCCCAAATGGGATGATATTTATGAGGGGGATCTTTAGGAGCTAATAAGATCATGAGGATGGACCCCTCATGAATGAAATTAGTGCTTTTACAAGAAGAGGCATGAAAGAGCTTGCTTCCTCTCTCTTACTCTGCTCTCTATCATGTGAGAATACAATGAAAAGATGGCCATCCATAAACCAGAATGAGGGCCCTCATCAGGAACTGAATCAGCTGGCATTTTGCTCTTGGACTTTCCATCCTCCAGAACTGTAAGAAATAAATTTCTGTTGTTTAAGTCACTCAGTTTGTGATATTTGTTAGATCAGCCAGAACTGACTAAGACAGAAATTGGTACCAATAAATGGAGTGAGGTGGAAGCAGCTTTGGAATTGGGTAATGGATAGAGACTGAAAGGTTTTGAAATACATGGTAGAAAAAAAATGCCAACATTGCTGTGAAAGGACTTTGAAAGGAGCATGCTGAGGGTTCTGAAAGAAAATATGTCCCAGTAAGAAACAGTTCTCAGATATTCTTTCCCAAATAGTATCCTTTGTAATAGATGTAGGCCAAAAAATAAGAGTGAAAAGATATGGCATATTACTAGAGTTCCATTTAGCCGTTAACAGTTCGTCCAGTTTATCAGCATGTCATATAACCAAAATGTCTCCCAGAGTGATGCCACTGAGGTTTGCAGGCTGCCAACAGACCTGGTCAGATTCCAAAAGCAGGGGTGGTCTTGGCAAATCTGGGCATCTAGCAAAATTATGCTAAGAGATAATATTCTCTGAGCCTCTCTTGAGATATTAATACAACATTGGATTTCCCTCAATGCATAACCCACTTATTTCTTTTCTCTCAGCTATTATTTCTCCTTCTCTGTGTTTGTAATTTATTTTTATCCAAACTTTTCTACATTTTTAAGGGACATTAAGGTCAGTCACTGTGCTGGTCCAGATTGCAAACAGCAATGCTAGCCTAGCAAGTGCCTCCCCTTCAGTCCATTCCCACTCATGTATGGTAGGATCGCACAGGTACAGAACTAGGGGGCTATCCTGAACACTAGGCAACATAGTAGCATTCACTGTCATCCTAACTTTGCCAGAAGGGATGAAGGTACAATCCACCCATAAGGCCCTTAGGAATTCTGACATAAAGGTCCGAAAGTATAGTTACAGATTCTTGCTTAAGAATTATCCTTGCTCTTGGCACCTGCAGTTGTATCCCTGACACCGGGGCCACTGTATCAGGTAGGAAATAAGAAAGTTAAGGTAATATTAAGAATTGCATAGTCTCACCAGCACCCTCCCCCAACACCCTCCTCCAAGCCCAGATTCTCTAGAAAATTAGAGAAAACTATCCAGTGGGGACTCTTCCTTAGCACCTCTCATGTTGAATGTGAGTACATACTTGTGAAGGCTTGTAAGCAAGCTCTTCATACATTTATCTCCTTCAGTTTTAAACAGCAAATATTTTAACTGCCCATTTTAATTTTCTGTTGAACCATTACTCTCAGGATGGTATGCAACACAATATGTCCACTTGATATTATATCTCTTTACCCACACTTGGATTCTATTTGCTGCAAAGTGTGTCCCTTGATCTGAAGAAATGTAACTTGACAGCCCAAATTGATACAGTGTCTTCTGTTCCAATCTTTTAATGGTATTTTGACCCTTTGCATCTACCACCTTGTATGCAAAGCCTAGCCGAGAGTAACTGTCCATTCCTCTCAGGACCAATTTATAGTCCCTCAGGGCTGCTGGCATTGGTGCAATATAATACACTTCCTGGCTATGTGCAGGGCTTTCCCTTAGGGAATTTTCTTCATAGCCATCTGCAATCTCCTTTTCTCTAGAATAAAGAACAAAATTCTCTGTCTTTTTGGCCCATAGCACAGTTCTTGTTGGAATTATGTCCCTCAGAGGGTACAAGTGAAATATGTCTAGATTCAGCCCATCTCTCCATTGCTGCAGCCCCCGTCATGTCCACTCATTTTATAGACCCTAGTGGCCACCTGAAGGGACCGCATCACTTGGTGGTTCCAATCACCTTCCAGATTCAGAAAGGGGTTCTTCCAATGGGCATCGGCATGGCCTACTTTCACATACTCATTAAATGTCCAGTGGTATTTCCATAAAGCTGAACCCCATGGGGCATCTTTTTAGTTGCCTAGATTTCCATTGCCCGTCCACCTGACCATGTGGCCAGGCCATTAGCTACTGCCTATAAGTCAGTAAAAACCTAAATATAGGGGCTTTTACTATTGCTCAGTTCTTCCATCACTGCTAATGGCATGGAATTCAGCCCATTAAGCTTATTTACTTTTACCTTCTTCAATCAGTTTCTTTCCACCCACTGGTCTGAAAAAGGTGTCTTTCCAAACAGGATACTGTCCGTTCACCTGGGAACAGTCATCTGTAAACCAAGAAGCTCTTTGTTGGTAAGTTGAAAGCTGTTCACAGGGCACTTTCCCTGTAGCAACAGATTTTGACAGATCCTCAGGTGGTTCCAAAGTTGGTCCTAGAGGAAGAGAGGATATCTGCTCATGGTTACAGTGGGTTCCTCCTTGTATTCCCCTGGTAGCTTACTCCTGTGCAAACCATTTCCCTATTTTATCATCAAACACTGCTGGACACTGTTCTCCTTATTAGAATGTTTCTCTTATATCACTCAAGAAATTGTGAGTGTCTCAGGTTTTATGATTGTTTTGTGCCCTTTAGTCATTGAAGCAGTCTCAATTAATGGCCAATAGCAAGCTATTAATCATCTGTCAAATGGTTTATACCAGGTGGCTGCATTTGGAGATTTTCTGGTGCAAAATCCCAACAATCACCAATGAGAAGTGCTCATGGGCTTTTGCCATAGCTCCATTCTGCTGAGTATTATGGTACATTTCTAAAATTATATTTAGGTGAAAATTATTAGAGCCCAGAGAAGTTGCTGGAGTCGCCACTATTTGTAATTCAGACAGGGCCTGTCTTTGTTAAGTTCCCCACTGAAATATGACTTCCTTTTGAATAGTCTTGTAGATAGGAGCTAGCAATATTTCCAAATGTGGAAAATGTGTTTTCCAAAATCCAAATAAACCAAAATTACTTTGCACTTCTGTTTTGCTCATAGGGGTAGTTGACAACAGCAGTTTACTCTTAGTCACTTGTGGAATATCCCAAATAGCTCTTGCTCAGGTTATTTCTGAGAATTTCACCATTTGGGCAGAGTCCTGGATAGTTGCTGGATTTATTAACCAGCCTCAGTTGGGCATGGAGTCACCATTACATTCAGATTCTCCTAGCCTCCTTTTCAGTTTCTGATATTATAATGCCATATATAGTGCCAGATAATGCCAAATTACATTTGGGACCTGCATGAAGTCTAAATCCATTCTGACCAAATTATGACAGTAAAATGAGGAGTTCAGATAACGCTGTGTCAGTAAAGTAAACATAAATCAGGATCCAACTCATGGAAACTAATTGCAATTGACTCTTTCCTGAGATTGAGACAGAGAAGACAGCATTTACAAAATCAATCACTGAATACTAGTTTCCTTTAGCCTGCTGTATTTTTTTATATTACTGAAAGCATATCTGGAACTACTGAGACTACGGGTAGTAAAACTTTATTTAAGCCACCATAGGTCCATAGTCTACTTTAGTTTCCATGAGCCATCTGCCTTTTCAAATGCCATGCAGGATTACTATATAGAAAATTCTAAAATTACTATATAGAAAATTCGCTTCTAGTATGTAATTAAGTTATCTCTTTTACCCACCAGGTATTCTATATTGTTTTAAATAGCCATGCTACCTGTGTGGGATAGGGCAGTGCAGTTCTAGTGGTTACCATTTAGTGTGTTCAATCAAGGCTGGTTTGGGGGCAGACTTGTACACCTTCTATTTTATAATATCAGGGAGCAGAAGTAATCCCCAGTTAGACAGAATATCCATCTCTATAAAACATCCAGGTTGAGGAGATGTGACGACTTCACAAAAAGTCTGTTCAAAATCACAATTTTCCTCCAAACTTTTACCCTAATCCCATCACCCACATCCTTCCAATCTAACCTTAGTCTCCCTTAAGACTTTATCAACAGGTTTTGGCATGACAGTGCATTAGGCTCTCGTGTTGAGCCCCAGAAAAGTCTATTTTTACCTCCTCCAACCCTCCACAGTCATTTTACCCACACGTGTGTGTATAGCTTTCGTCCTAGGCCAGGGATTGAGCCAGAAACCATCATCTTTGTCTTAATTAAGCTGCATAAATTATAGCCCCAGTCCATTCTGGGTGAGGTTTCTCATTTTAATCTTTGCCTCTGATTTTTTTTTTAAATCTCTCCAAACTGTGATGAATGAAGTGCACTCATGTGGGAGTCCTTTAATATTGGGAGACCGGCAGGAGATCCCATTGGTCCACCCAACTTTTAACAGTGTTGCATCAACACATATGTTTCAGCACCATCAATGTTTACCATATTCACCTCATTTTTCAGTAATCATCTAAAGACTTCCATCTTGCTAGGACAAGTTCCTTGACTCTCTCCTGTTGTATCTCCCCATTTTCTTGTTAATTACTATGATGTTTTTGATATCAGTAAGACATATATGAAGTAGCTGAGACAGCAAATCCAATAATGCTTCTCAGACTATTCAATTTTGCAGCAGTAAAGTTACATGGGGTGCTCATGCAAAAGAGGTCACCTTAATGACACCATTTACCAAAACATGGGTAATAGACATATTTAGCAGGTGAATATCCCGGTCGTCTCAAAGCCAGTCCCACATGCTTGCATTTGAAACAAATCAGCTGCTTTGTGTAGTATGTTTCCCTTGGCATTGATATTGGGAGTTGGGCAGTTCCCCTTCTCAGGGCAAACACACTTTACAATGGCTTTACAATTTCATCTGGCTGGCTGTTCCCTTAGGAATAAACTTCTGTATATCTGGATCATGAATAGTTAGCTGTCTGTGATTGTGAAACCACCTTTAGGCCACAAGGCCACAAGGCAGGAATAGTGTTAAAAGTCTGATTTCTGCAGTAGTATGAATATAGCTTAAAGTTAACCAGCCATTATTCTCTAATTTCCCTACTGTTTACTGTTTAAGTGTCATGTATCCTCGATAGGGGCAAGATTTGTGACCTCCCCAATCTTTTCTATGAATAACATTGCTGTTGTAAATCCTAAGAATGGTCTTTGATAAATGTTTCAGACTCTGCATTCCGGGGACCAACCAAAGTCAACTGAACCAGTGGCTGTGTGTGGGAACTGATCCAACAAGTCCTGAGATCCCCTACCCAGGAACTGTCTGTGCCAAGAAGACAATTTCTGCTTCCCAACTCTATGAGTTCATCCCTGGCCAGTCAGCAGACCCAGTTCCCTAGACCTTTATTTGCCCAACCACCATTAAAAATCTTAGCCCCAAAATTCTCAAGGAGATGGATTTGAGAAAGTTCTCTCATCTCCTCATCTGGTGCCTTGCAATATTAAACAAACTTTCTCTGCTCTAGCTCCTGCTGTCTTAGTATATTAGCCTCTATCTGGGCAGTGGGCAGACCTGGTTGGATGGTAACAATTGTTCAACAATGAACCTCATGGAGGTGAGGAGAGAGGAAGAAAAGATAGTTTTCCATTCCACATTGCTTGCATTGTTTTGATTTTTTTTTAAAAAGGGATATTATCAAACAATATTTTCAGCATTTAAAATATAACATTCATGTCAATTTATTAAAGATTGCTTTTTCCCAAACCTTGTTTCATGATTGTTTAGTTTCCACTATCACCTCCAATATCAAAATAGTCCTCTGTGTCTTCACCTACTGCCTCATTTGACATTTCATTTCTAGAACAAATAGCTACCCAATAACTTTTAAAGAACTTAGTGTTTTTGCCACACCACTGCACAAGAGAAATACAATAATGTTGCTGGAGTGCAAGAAGCAGGAAAAGTTCTCTGAGCAGTTTAAATCCTACTGTGTGTAATTTCCTAGCAGGTGGTCAGTAAAAATTTCAACAGTGCTGCCTTGTTCTTTGCCTCTTCAATTTTTTTCTTCTATATGAATTCTACAATCAAAAATGTATCTTTTTGAGAAGCTGTACAGAAAGTTTGATCAAAAATCATTATCAGGAAAACTGCCTTCCATTTTATTAGCGTGTCAGAGTCACCAAAGTAAATAGCTCTCACTTTTAAAGAGAATTGGTTTGCTGCCCTGCTTTCAGTGCAGTGGCTCTATCTACCTGATGTTCTAAACCAAAGCTATTATTTTAACATTTGAAATAGTAATAATATTTTCAGCTGAAAATGATTAATGTAAAAATAGAAGAGAGGAAAACCAAAAACTCATGAATCAAATTATGGTGTCTATTTGATATCAAATACATTCTATAAAATAAAGCCCGATTTAAGGACAATTTTTAGTCTTTATTTATGTAAAAAGTATTTGAAACATGGACTATGACCTCTATGACATATACAAGCACTGGGATTGTAAATCACGAGACCAGATTCAAGCCTAATATATGTCATCATCGTGCACTATGACCTTGCATTCTTCACTTTTCTCACTATGTCCCACAGTTTAAAAAACAAGATTAATCTAATGTATATGCATAAGTTTAGAAAAAATTATATAAAACAGCAAGGAATTGTTTTCCAGGCTCATAATTCCCAGGGCTGTTCCAACTCCCTAGAGGAAATCATGTTTAAAATTTCCAAGTTTAATTCTTTTGGTGGTTACCATGATAAGGATAAATGATGCATTTATATCTCTACTTATGGATACATCAACTATAAAAGCAAGTGATGATAGTCCAGACCAAAAAAGCACAGAATATGGTGCACATACATTACCTCCTACCTTTTCTCCCATCGACTCAACTCCCACTTTTTAAATTATATATTTTGGTTCTTTTAAAGTTGTTTTTATTATTATAAATCCCCTTTCCCCTCTTCTTCCAAGTCCTAATTTGTATTAGTTATATTTTTACATTTTCATGATTTATAATACTTGCATTAACTTTTATTATTACAATGTAAATACAGCACTCCATTTAATTGCATAACATATGTTGTGGTTTCCCAGCCCTATGAATATCGCTTCTGCCCATCTGGAAGTTCATCTGTAGCTGCAGTGGAAATTTTCTGTGTCTGCTGAAGGCTTCCCTCCTCAAGGGCCTGCGTCTCTGCTTCTCTTCCTGGGAGAGTTATCCAGAGCCATGAAGGGTGTTCAAACCACAGAAAGGGTAGCATGTGAGTGCTGGGTTTTCACATCCCCTTTGGCAATGCTTAGTAAACAAAAGGTGGGAGTTGCTGGATACATTACCCAAGGAATTCATCCTCAAGGAAACCAGTCTGAAATGTGTTCTACACTATTCCTCCAACAGTCTACAGTGGGATTGAATTTCCAGGCAGTCATAGCAGTGACTTTTGCATTAATTCACCCTGATTGTGTTTTCTCCTTTTATTGTCTCACTTTTCCTGCTGTCTCATTTGCTCTTCCTGAGATCAGATCCCACATAAACAACATTCAACCAAGGTTTTGTGTGAATGTCCATTTTTCAAAATGTCAGGTTTTAGTCTGAAAATGTTGCTTCTTGCATGCCCATGGCTGAAGAATGACCAGAGAAGCCAAAGGCAGGCAAGCATGAAAATGAGGTTTACTGAGGAGAGAAAGATAGGATTATAGGGCAAGAGCAAGATATAGGTTTACAGAGCATGATATATGAACTATGGATGAGGACCGGACCCTTGGCAAAGCTGGGCAAGCAAAAGGAAGGGCAAAGAGAGAGTTGGCTATGGTCTGGGTCTTGTTTTATGGTGTCTGGAGAGGGACCTCCCTGTGGTTCGGAGGTTATCATGGAACCACTTTGATTGGACAGTTTGGAGTCACATGACCTGAGCCTTAACTAAGCATGTGGGTTCTAGGTCATTTTCTGGACTTTATGGTAACCATGTTGCTTGGCCTGTGGGCAAGAGAGTCCTCTGCTTTTTTTTTGCAGCTGGCGCACCAAGTGCTGATTGGCAGATTGAGTAGGGTATTCTATCCTCCCCCAGATTTGGAGAATTAGGGTGGGGGAGAACCAAGATGGGGACAATAGCACCCACTTTTGTCCCTAGGAGACCCGGAATCCCCACTATCTACCTAACAAAAACACTGAACTAAGAAAGAGTGTTTAAATGCTCTGTCTCTAAATTAATTCTAAATATTGAAAACAAAAATTGCATATACACACACACACACACACACACACACTCACACATGGTATGGAACCAAATGTTACTAATTGCTTATTATTAGAATTATAGACTAGGGAATAAAATCTTTTGATTAAAATAAATTTGTTTGGAGGATAATCTTTTAAAACCTAAAGTGTTATGAATCCCTTTGAAATACCTTTCTTACCTTTCTTGTTTCCCTCAAATTCTAGGGTCTATGAATTTATTTGTATACCACAATATCTTTTTTTTAAACAACATATTTTGATATCTTGCTCATGGGCGAGACAAACAATCCAATAATCTTTTTTATCATATTTTCAAGATAAAGAAAAAGAGAATCAGAACTGTGAAGTACTTTGCCTAAGGTCATGCAAAGAGTAATTAATGACACCAGGAAGCAGGGTATACCAAAGTTATTGACTATTTGTCAAGGATTTTTTAAAATGTTTTCTGTTTCTTCTTTGTAATTTAACTTATTTTGAGAGATAAAGTTTAAAGAATTTAGTTTTGTGGAAGGGCTGTATGTGATCAATTATGAAGCTCTTTAGACTCGTTATTTAAATTGGGTTTGGGAATAACTTTTTGGAAAAATTCTAAATTAGTTTTGTTTTTACTTTTATTAGAAAACCCTAGGACATCTTCCTGACTTAAAAGGAAGAGGGAAAAGACATTCAAATGTAAAACACCACAGACAACTATGAACAAAGTTCTGTTCTCACAACATGCAAAGGGGCTTAGACTTGTGTTTTGCCATACTATGTTACAAGAGTAGACTAAAAGAGCATTTAAGTATTAAGTATTTAAGTATTTAAGGATGTTGACACCTTCTGACCCACTCTCCTATGTGCTTGTGCAGGGACCTTTAATTTGTACAGACTTTACCAGTGGAGAAGGTCCCTGGAGACTATAACCACTTTCCTTTATTTCTCTGAGGAAAGTTGAAGGGACTTGGCTTTTGTGCTTACATACTTCAACAAGATTTTCTATACAGCTATAAAATGTAATTATAGAGAGACATATTGAAGGGTAATATACTTGCTACCATATTATTTGGTAAAAGTATTTAAAAAAAACTTTAATTTTATTTCCTGCACATCTTATGTAAGTTACAAGGCAGCAGGAAATGCCATTGCATTGCCAACTTCACCAGGACTGGGAGCCCAGCTCACCAACATTAGGTTGGCCCCATTTTTCACTAGGACAGCTGTAGGCATACCATGCAGCTTCTTCCTTTGAATGATAGTAGATTATGGGATTGACAATATAATGCATTTTTAAAATGAATATTTGTGTACTTGGTTCATAAACTTGGGAGAGAGAAGTTTTTTGAGGCCAGGAATTAGGCATACTTTTTTTCTATAAGTCTTAACATAGTTGCCTTCAACATAGTTGGTGTCTAATATTTGTTGACTGGAAAGGAATTTACCAGTTCAGAGTGTTAGTAGTGAAACATTAGTAAGAATTTAGGCCTCCAGCTTTCATCTTTTATTGTTCATTTTCTTTGAATTGTTTTTCATTTTCCCTATGGTTGATAGTATTCCACCCAAATTCAAAGACTTCGTTCAGAGACTTCTTCCCATCAGAATGAGCTGAGAAGCTTTAAACATATACTTGGCCCTAACCTAGACTGATTAAAATAGAATTTCTGGAAGTATTTTCTAGATACATCTTTTTTGATCTCCATGGTTTATTGTAATGTACAACCAGAGTCAGGAACCACCGATATGCATGATTATGTATGATCCACAAAATTAAACTTTACCTCTTGTAAAATTTTAAATTTTGTAAGAGATAGTTATAAAATAATTATAAGAAAATTATAAAATTTCTTTTTATTCTAAGCTTTTATTGTATACTCTTCTGCTCCTGAAATTTTTCTCCTCTCTGCTGGACATGGCAGGAGCTGCCTTTATTAGGGGTTTTGAATGAGTGATTATTGTTCTAAGTAATGTATGGTTGTTATTTCATTTTAGAGATATTATTTTTCATAATTTATAGGGATAGAGTCTTATAGAGGGTAAATTATTCAAAGTAAAAAAACACTAATTATTGTGCGATGTTTTGAAGACTGTATTAAGTTTTCTTTCTCCCTCTTTGTGTCTTAAGCATCAATTCCACAATCACTGACCCTTGTTGTCACTAATAGTGGAAAGTCTTCATATGGCTATTTTTCAATTGTGCACTTAATAAGAAAATAGGAATAATTGGTGACCTTCTCCTTTTTAATTTTAGTTACATTATGTATGTACTGGCAGTTAAATCTGAGATAACCCATTTTTGCTCTGAATCATCTCAGGGTTTATTGGAATATAAAATTAAGAAGAAAGTAAGTTAGAGAGAATAAATGACTTGCCCAAAGTCATAAAGCTTGTAATTGTAGATACGGCATTAAAATTAAGCATGTGTGAGCCCTAAGCCTTCTTTATGTTTCTTATGAAATGCTTCAAACATACATACATTAATGCATGGAATAACACAGTAGTCATATTCCCACTATACATTTTAATAAAATCTAACATTTTGGGCTGTATTTAATATAATTTGCATAAAGAAATGAAATATTACATATGTCATTTAAGCTCAGATTCCATTTAGATCCCTGGATCCCTTTCTTTTTTCCCTCCCCGTCAGTATCTGATTTCCTAAAAGTGGTGTTTATGTTTTCAGTACATGATTACTATTAAAATAATTCCTATCCTTTGAATTTATAAAGATTTCCACCCTCTGTCTTAAAATTTTGCCTCTGATTTTATTTACACTTTATTTTTGCCATTTTATTTATTTATTTTTATTATTGGATTTCTGCATATTACAACGGAACAAATGTTTAGGTTACATATATTGCCTTTGCACACTTATGACTATAGTAATTTAGCAAATTTAACTCCTCATTGAACATCACTCACTATTTTTGCTTTTGCTTTTTAAAAACAATTTTAAACAAAAAGTTATTTCATATACACTGTTTAATTAAATTTATGATCATAACATTTTTAGTATAAGTTGAATATTAAATTACTGTTGTAGTAGATGCTAACAAATCTTGATTCTCATTTCAACTATTTTAATAAAAGAGTTATTTCCTATATTAGCAATTTCTCTTTTTTAACCACTTTATTCAGATATGACTGACACATAAATAGCTGTACATATTTAATATATGCAACTTGATGAGTTTGGAGATAAGTATACATCTGTGAAGTCTTCACCAAAAATTATACCACAAACTTATTCATTACTTCCACAAGTTTCTTCTCCCCTCTTTAATTGTTACTGTTATTATTGTGTCTGATAAGAATATTCAATATAAGATCTATCTTCATATTAAATTTTTAACTATACAATACACCATTGTTAAATATAGGCACCACACTATACTATAGAGCTCTAGGACTTAATCATCTTTCATAACTGAAACTTTGTTTATTTTGACTAATATCTTCCTGTTTATCCTCTCTCCAGCCCCTGGTAACCACAGTTCTACTCTCTGCTTCTATGTGTTTGACTATTTCAGATTCTTCATGTAAGTGGTATCATGTAGTATTTGCCTTCTGTGTCTGACTCATCTAATTTAGCATGATGCCCTCCATCTTTTTCCTTCATTTCTTTTCATGGGTCTATGTGCTCTTTCCATAACATGCAAGCTAACATTTTGGGCATGCTGGCTTATCCTTGTCCCCATGTTTCTGTGGAGGCTATCATATCTATATGAATTTTGCTTTTGTCTTTTCTCTGATAAGAAATACTTTCATTGTTTGCAATGTTGTTTTAAGGAAAAAGTATGGATAACCAAATGGTTTGAAAGTTCAGAGTCTGCTTTTATATTTGGGAGGATATTTCTCTAATTAATATTTCAAACTGTTGCAATGGGCTATGTTAGCCAGCTTTCAGTGGCAAACCACCAACTTTACTAGAAGTGCTGTGAACTCTGTTTTGACTTACTTGCTTATATTACACCAGGATATTTCTTCCTCCTCAGAGAAGAGAGAATTTGTATAAACTCTCGTTCTTGGAGAAAATTTTAGTGAACCTTTGAGAACAAAATACAATCTCCTTTCAAAGCCCATTACTCTACACGTGCTAAATGACAGCATATTGAGACATACACTCAGACATCTAGGTACTTACTTAGTATCCATGATATTTGATTTTTCTCTTTAGTTATGTTCAGTGAATAAGAGGGGATGGACACGTTTGAAGCTCTGACTCGGGGGCAAGGGCAATATACATAACCTAAACTTTTGTACCCCCACAATATGCTGAAATAGGAATATAAAAAAAGGAGAGAGACAATAGACAGTTGATAGATACCAATTAAGGAAATTGGAGTGACAATTAAAATACCTTTCATATCCTGAGTTACTCTTGCTGCTATTATGATTGTGTCATATTTCTGGAATGAAGAATATGAAAAGTAAAGCATAAATCTGAGTACTAGCAATTGTGACTATAAGCTGTCATGCATTTCTGAGCTCCTCTAAGCAAGTATCAATTGAGTTATTTTTTTTCCTTTATTAGAAAAACAGAAATGTTACTTTAGATAGTGATATATGGCTTGTAGACATCATAAATAAATTGAAAAATAGCCAAATATCCTGTAATTCTGTATAAGTAAAATTCTTTAGTGACTTGATTAAAGATGATGCTCATACCAAATGTCTTAATTGAGCATACTTTGGAAAAGCAGCTGGCCATTTTGAATTCAAATTAGATAGATGGAGTATAGAGATAAAGATCTGATAATTATTTAGTTCTTATTTCTAATCATCAAATTTCTCTTTTATCTAACAATAGATTACAATGAGAGTCAAAGGTTAATCTAACTAGTTTTACTAGAAGCGGTATGTTTTATTTACCTTCCATAGCATTCACAATGTGCTCTATACTACTTTAAGTGTTTCACAAATATCAACATGTTAATCTTCATGAAAACTACATGAGGTAGGGAATATGATTACCTTCATTCTATAGATGAGAAAATAAGACAGAGAAGTTGAGTAACTTGCCTGCTCACGTACCTGTGAGAGGTGGGTCTGAGATTTGAATGTAGGAGTTCTGTTCTTATGCTCAAGCTCTGAATTAGTTAACCTGCTATTATGTTGGTTTCACTTTAGAAGGTTTCCAAATCCTACGAATAGCAATGTAAAGGCAGAAACTCTATGACTATGTTTAATTTTATCACTACTAACTTCTTTTTCATTAAGACTGTATTTCTATTTAATTAAACTATACATGGATGAAACGTTATTAAAAAAAAAATGTTATTTTAAAATTTACATTCATCCATTCTGAATGGAATGACAAGATGGGATACAAAAGAAAAGTATGTTCCAGTAGTTTACTTGTTGCTTTTAATAAGGTTTAGTAAGGTTACCTGGGAATTCCTTATTCCTATCTCCACTCTGTAAGGACATGTGACCTCAAAAATAAATGTTAAAATACAAAAAGAATCAAAGTAGCACATCATGAACAACAACCAAAAAAACCCAAACTTAAGCCAGCATACCGTTAAGTAACTGAATAACAACTTCCAAATTCGTTGGTCATATCTTTGGTTCACATCATTCATATATATATATATGTATATATACACACACATGCACACATACTAATATGTGGGAAAGCAGTTGTTTCTTTTTTCCTACTACTGAGAATTCTCTGTTAATGGCCATACTTCTTTACAGAAATCCACACCATTTTTAAATATCAAAGCTGAAATTTTATTAGAAAAAAAGTCTTACTACTATCTGGTGATAGGATAATGTGGTTGGGATCATGTGAGAAAGGAATATAAAATTTTGGATGAGTCCTGATGCAGGATGAAAACTATGTACTGTGCTGTTACTTCTAAATGAGAAATAGTATCCCAAGGCACTAGAGTCTCAGTTGCCAAGAAAAACGGCTTTATTTATTTTATTTTTAAAATATTTATATTTATTTACTAAGAGATACAATTGCAAGTGTTAAAAAACAATAATAATAACACTGAGGTGGTCTCCAGCATTGGCCTGGTTCATATTATTTTTCTGTTCTGTGAGATCAGTCAGGAGGCCACCTCTAGCACCAGGAGGCAAAATGATGTTGTACATACTTCAAACAGGAGACACCGGAGACAAGGAAGGCCCCTGGTGTTTGGCCAAGCAGCAGTCGTGTAATTGGATCTGGGGGCTGACAGCAATAATGCGCTCAATGACAGGAGGTGATGGAGGCCCATCTGTGCTGGCCTGCTGAGAGTCCATCAGATCAAGGAGACGGCTGGTCAGTTTTCTGTGAGTGACTCAGAGCCAAAATTAGGTTACGGAAAATTTCCATCTATTTCATACAAAGACAGAAAGAAATCTGCTGTTGTATGAAGGAAAACAAAATGCATTAAGTATATTAAGAGGCTGTCTTAATTTTCATATAATTTTCAACTTATTTTGTCAAATAAATATATTCTCTTTCTAAAATTTCTGAAATGTACTTATTTACTAAGTATAGGTTGATTTTTTCTTATTCTGATTCCCTGATTTTTTTTTTTTTTTTTTAGTATTTTCAGTAAGACAGTATAGCAAAGCTATAGGGTAAGCCCATTAAGTCCATAACCAGGCTGCCTAGATTTATATCTCTCATGTTAGCCACCACGTCCTTTTGAATTTTATTTAGCTTCTCTGCGCCATAGTGTCTTTGTCTTTAAAATGGGACTTACAGAGTTCTTTTATTAAATATTACATACATATGTCACAGGAAGTGCTTGGCAGCATTTCTGCACATAGTACAAGCTCAGTTCACATAAATGCATACATTGTCATCAGTTTTGTAGCACTGGACTATATATATCAGATGTGATTTCGTCTCATGTAGCTTTGCATTGTCTGAAGAAGTTGTATAAAGAAATAGATGAGTGAACTAATGATCTTCAGGCAAACAAATGAGTCCAGTGTCTGATCTCCTGAGCTACTGGGCTTGTCAGGAATGGCTGTCATTGGCTAAGGAATGGTGTCAATTCCTCATACACTCTTCTCTGCGCAATTTCTATTTGTCCTGTTAGAATTACTGCCTTACACACATCCGTGTTATCAAAATGCCCTCACGCTGTCTTTTTCACTTTTCTTTTCCTTGATTTAAAGTAGTTCTCTCCCAGAACTTTAAATCATCCTAACTTAGATATGACTGATGATGGTGTAAGTGTGTCACGGGGTTACCAGCCCTCTGAAAGTATATAAAATATCAAGTCGAGAGGATGAAAGAGAGGCTTGAGTCAGGTACCTGTTATAGGATGTTACAAATTCTGCAAATTCTGCAACTACTCTCCCTTCATTGCCTGCCCCTGCCTGTCCTACTGCTGCTGCTGTATCCACAAATTAGGCAGCTTAGAATGAGCAAATTAGAAATCGCTCCTTTGCTACAGAGTGTAGTTAGCTAACTCTCTAGCAGAATAAAAGACAAGGTGTAAGGAGGGTTATTTCTGTTTTCCTTTTATAGCAATGTTCTTTGCTAACTCCCTCAGAGATCTGACAAGACAAGTATAATTATAAACCATCTCTCCCTTTTAATCCTCTTTCGTCATCATCTTGTATAATAGCTACTTTGAGAGTTGAAGTTTATTATTTTCCATATTGTAATTGGTTTTCACTCTGTCATCCCTCAGCACAACTTCATAAATTTCCCATGGTTTAAAATATCTATTAATATTTTCTTATCAATGAATAAGAATAATTCAATAAATGGGAAAGGATATTTGTGAATTATCTTCCATCTGTCCAACTTTCCCATGGAAACCTTTCACTTTGAGCTCAGGCCAGTGGGGATCTCCTCATGTCAGACTGGGTAGAAGTTATATTCCATTAATTACTTTTGGTAACCCAGAGTACTTTGTTCTACACTTAGCAGATATTAAAATATCTTGGTGTTGCCAAACCCCCTGAAATTACTTATATAAATTAGTGTGGATTTTGTTAACCAAGTGAAAACTACAAAATCAAGAAGAATGTCTTGCATTTAGTTACTATTTTAAATAAATGACATATTCGGAAAAAAAATGCCATGGATGAAAGGATTTATTGATCGGCTTATAACCATAACCTTATCAAATGAGCATATTGAGTCTTGGACTTTTAAAAATAAAATTAAGAACTTTTTACTTACAGCAAGATATTATTTTGAAAAGAAAGTAAATGAGTAGAATAATGAATGAATGCTATTATATTGCACTATCATATTCCTTTAGGAGGTTTGAATTAGATCATCTCTCTTTTTTTGATTATTTTATCTCAATCAGTACATTCTTCTTTTCCAAATGAATTTCAATTAGGAATAAATTATCCATGGAACTCATGTGTATATAGTAGCTAAATCTCTATTCAGTTAATTCAGATGACTTCTTCCCAGACATCAGATGTCAAATTAGGTCAGGTGAGTAATAATTGGATCTAATTAGCTTTCCCACAAGCTGTTAATTCCTTTACCTGGAGCCAAATGGAATACTGGTGATAGTTTGACTGCTTGTGTGCATGTACGGTGTCAGTGTAAGGAGCAATAGTGGTCATTGCCACTGAAACATATGGAAATATAAAATTTGTTTTCTTTATACCTAAAGAAAACACCCAATATGGTTACTGAAACAAAGAACCTGGGTTTGATTCCTTAGTATTAGTACTAATAATGAAGTCATATGTGGCAGGATTTTTCTTAAATGATATTCCCCTTTAAAGGGATGAAATTGTGTGTTTTATCATCAAAAATAAATTTCCCTGGACATGACGGTGATTTGCAATCCCCAAAGCAATATGACTTATAAGTAATATGAATGAGACTATAGTCACATGGGACACATTCAATGTAAGGAACTAACCTGCAAGGAACTAATCCCAGTTCCATTTGTTAGAAAAAAATAACCTTTCCACAAAACCTGCTGTATTACTCTGCAGGTATTAGCAATTTTCCCAATTAGGTTTTAAAAAATAGAAAGGGATCAGGGATGTGAAACTATTAGAAAGATGATGAGAGTCTCAATTAATTTAAGTAAAATAAAGGTTTACCTATCAACCATATGTGATTCATCTTTAGCCGTTTCATTTCTCAACTTTTTTTCCTCTAAATTTAAAATTTTGGCCCAGTTTAGGCCAAATGTGTGTGACCTAAACACACACATTCCGGAAGAATCAACTATAAAAATATGCAAAGTTGTGATAACTGGGATCTCACCCATACGGCCATTACCAGACAGGGTATGTGGTGGGGTTCATGTAGATAGCTACAAGAGAGGTCAATTTAGCTGCCCTGGTTTTATTTAATAGTGGTAGGAAAGGCAATATCTTGAAAGGAAATATAGGCTGGGACAATTATGAATCATTCCAAAACTAGTTGTTGATCTCACCATGTTTTTCCTCAGCTCAAATTTGAACTGAAGCTGGATGGCCTTTCATTTGGAAACTTTAATGATATGGCTCAACATTTTAAAAATATAAGATGCCAATCTTACTATTTATAGTGTGCACATTTGAACATAATATTCTGCCTTTAATAATTTTATTAGGTAGTGCTGTGATGATATGGAATAGCAAGAAATTCCCATATCTTAGTGTCTTATAATGACATATTTCACTCATGGGTTTGAGAGGTTTTTTGGGCTTGGGATCAGAGTATTTGCACGTCTCTTATTTCAGAACCTGAGCTAAAGGAAGTACTTGTAGTATGTGTGTGGTGGAATACAGAGGGTAAGACCAACAATAAAAGCACATTTAAAAAGTCTCTGGCTAGAGATACACTGTCTCTGATCACTTCTATTGGACAAAACAACTATTATGTACAAACGTATATATTCAGTGGGGTAGTGCTATGGTTTGAGTGTTTGTTGCCTTCAAAACTCATGTTGAAATTCAATTGCCATTGTGACATTATTAAGAGGTGGGAACTTTAATAAATATTGAGCCACGAGGGCTCAACTGTCATGGCTGGGATCAGTGCCCTTATAAAAGGGCAGGTTCTACTCTCTCTTACTTCCTCACCTTCTGCCACGTGATGATACAATATGAAGGCCCTCTCCAGACACCAGAACCTTGATATTGGACTCTCCAGTCTCAAGAACTGTAAACAAATATGTTAATTATAAATTACTCGGTCTCGGCTATTCTGTTATAGCAACCCAAAACAGACTAAAATAGGTAAGTAGGAAAGAATCTCTGCCCAAAATGACTCATAGTAAGAAAGAAAAATTGTCACCAAATAATATCAATCTATCACAATAGAAAAAATAGACTAATGCGGAACAAATTCAGTGTATTTACCAGGAAACACAATTTTGAATGAAATGTTACTCAAAAGGTATAAAAAGTTCTGCTGAAAGACATAATTAATTATGAAGACTTGAAGAAGCTTATGAAGTTTACCTATATCAGAGAATATAAAATAATCTCTGAAATAGGCAACACCAGTAAAATGTTGGGTAACTAGTTTTCTTATTAGTCTTCATACAAATGGGTTCACTCACTTGTGCTTTGGTATGATGTCATTGGCCTAGATAAAGAGGCATTATAAGATTAATTGCCCAATATAAGAACATGTTTATGAATTACTGCGAAGTCCTCATTATGAGGATGGTTACAGAAATATATTTCTGTTATAATGCCAGTAATAATTGTTCTTTCCCTCAGTAATCTGTGTGATTTTATTATTAAACTTTCTAAAATTATTTCACTGATCTGATCTTCCTATTCAGATGGCTGAGAAAAATCTGGACACAAATTAATGTCCCCTTGCTAGAATATGTATATGATTTCACTGTATTAATCTTTAGTTCATGTTTATTCTTATCTCCTATTATCATTCATCTTGTTTACCTATTTTCTTTTCAGCTAGTTTTCCTTCCTGTGTTTCAGATATCGTTTTAAACTGCCATAAATCTTTTCCAGATCACCATAGGATATACATAAACATAAAACATTACATGACTTTGGGCAACTTGATTGACCTCTTTAGACTAGCTCTCTCATTTTCACTATAAGGAAGGTCAGATGACATTGATTTCTCTAGATCCTTTGAGCTTTAATAAGTTGTTAGGTATAGATTCCAAGGACCATGATTGGGGAACACACTAAGCTATTGAGATAAGAGGACTAGTAAATTAATTAGCAAACATTTTAGTCTGCACATTGGAAGTAGTAAGAAGATAAAATGAGTCAGCACATAGTGCCTGCTCAGGATGAAGTTAGATTCTGATTAGGGAAAATAAAACCCCCAATTAGGAAACTTACAAACAAAAGCAGATTTTGGCAGATGCTATTAACTATCATAAAATGAACAATTAGGTGGCTATTATACTGCAATCCTTTCATTTCTGAAGTTGTGACCAGTCACAAGTGGCTCTTAAAATAGTCTCAGTTCAACCCCTCTTCTATGTTCTGTGTAACATAGTGATCAGCCCTTGTGCAAGATTCAGAACAATTCAAAAATCTTTCCTGAGAAACCTCATAAGTAGCAAGATTTCTGCATCAGTGAGTAGGTTAAATGACTCCTCTCTGAAGGCGGATTAGGAGCAAGACCCTTATAATTCTTAACAGTTAGCTCTGCTCTCTGACTATTAGATGTCTTTTTCAATCTATTACAGAGTCAGGCTGCATAACAGGCACACTTCAGAGACCTCAGACTTAGGCAAGTTGTCATATTCCACAGTTCATGTCAATTTCTGTCAGGAAAAACTGACAGGGTGCTACTCATCATATAATCGGGTACAGCAATTCACTGCTGTGTGTTTCCTCTTAAATACCCATCCTTGAGCATCTGTCACCCGAACTGTTTTGGGATTCAAGCAAAGAACCTTTTGTTCCTTTATATTTGAATACACAGTAAATCAGCTTTAGTCCAATAAATATAGAGTGGAGGCTGAAGATCCAGTACTTTCAGCACACGTAATAATTTGTATTATTATTTTATTTTATTGCTCAGTTTTCCACCTTCTCATTTTGAAACAAAATGGTAAGGGTAAAATGTTATAATACAAAGAATTGTCTCAAAGTTCTGTACATCTAGCAAAGGTATATATAACCTGAGCTGCTGGATGACAGATACCACTGCCTTTCAGAAGCTTGTTGCTCCAGTCATTCAATGACAGAAAGTGTGCGCATGCCTTATGATTAAGAACAGGCTTCACTAGAGCACGTGAACATTTGCGTTGTCTTTTGAACCTTTCTTCACTGGAGGAATAGATTTGGAAAAGCCTTGAGTTCCAGATTATGGTGATAAAGTAGGATTGTAGTATCTTATATTTTCTGTTATTGTGAACTTTACTTAAAGACAGTATAATATATTCTGTTAACTTCTGGATGCACTGTTAGTACCAAGATTTTTAACCCTATTAATAACTGGTAATGCTTATTCCACATTGTATTAATAAAAGCACAAAGAACTTTGATGAGCACCAATTTTTGTAATTGTTCATATAACTACCCTGTAGTATAATATAATATAGAGATTGAGAATACTCAATCTGGGAGCCATATTGCTCTGGTTCAAAACTAAGTTTT